>JABACO010000014.1:8149768-8498824 GCA_013339895.1 Ephydatia muelleri
GGGTTATCACCACAGGTAGCAACCTGGCAAAGAGCAATCCAGAGCTAGCAGAAGGGATCAGGACTGAAAGCCTCACAGGAGCAGAACTTTGCCACTATGAAGAAACTCACTGAGCGAACTGAAATCGTTTGTTGCAACTGGAATCGACTAACACTGGTCGAGCACCCAGAAGGCAAGGCTGTTTCAAGTGTGGACGTTTTGGCTCTAGCTAGAACTGTAGCACTAAGATGCATTCAAGCAATCACCGTTTGGAGTATCCTTTGAAACTATGGGGGAGGCTATACATACATCTGTACCAAGTAAGGGAAGTGGTCGTATCCTTACAATTCCCAGTAAAGGCCCCGGAAACTGTTTTGTGCAAGGATATTTGGCCAACATACCGTAAGCTTCTTAGTGGAACAGGGGCTATGTAACGGTTGTCAGGATGATGTTTGGGGTGAAACTGAAGGTGGAGAGCTAGATGCATGGGAAGGAACAGAGAGGTTAATTGATGCATCTGGGCACCCCATGAGAGTGATGGAATGAAAATGACGTCCATCAGACTTGGGGATGGGGTTCACACATCCAGTCATCGTGGTGGAGGGATTACCTATGGAGGCGCTCTTGGGGATGGATTTTATCCTACAAAATGGTTGCGTGTTAGACCAGCTGAAGGAAAAATCATTGTCAGAAGTAAACCAGGTATGACACTGACACTGCAAGGAAAAAACACCAAAATGCTACATAGTGAAGAAACGCACCACTACATGTGTCACACTGAAGAATACTATTAGAATTCCACCCTTTCATGAAGTAGATTTAGTGGAGTAGTGGGAGATTTGGAGCAAGGACCCTGGCTGATAGACTCTACAGGTCTGTCAAAAAAGGCAATCCAGGTTGCTAATGCTCTTTTTTACCCAAGAATGGGACAGTACCAGTGCGCCTGATGAATCTAGCAGACAGCCTGTGACAGTGTATCGTGGGGACTCCTTGGCAAGGATGGAACTACTGAAGAGCAGTGAAGGGGTGACTATAGGGAGTTTGACCACTGAGTCCATCAGTACAACCTCACCGATCACACCAGAGAAAGAGGCAAAACTCTGGGATTTATCACAAAGGATGGGTACAGGACTCAGTTTAGAAGAGAGAAAGCGTGTGTTCGATTTGCTGGTTAAGTACGAGGCAGTCTTCCCTCAGAAGAATGAAATAGGCAAAACAAAGGTACTGCAACATCAAATCTACACTGGAGAGGCACAACCCATTCGACAGAGACCCCGAAGAGCTCCCTTCCACCAACGAGAGGAGAGCAGGAGGGTATTACGGAGATGCTGGTAAAAAAATCATTCGCCCATCTTCCAGCCCCTGGGCATCCCCTGTAGTTTTGGTGAAAGAAAGACGGATCACTACGTTTCTGCATTGATTTCCGGAAACTCAATTCACTGACACGGAAAGACGCATATGCGCTTCCAAGGATTGACGATACCCTCAACTCTTTGGCAGGTTCGAAATGGTTCACTACCCTCGATCTGGCCAGTGGATACTGGCAAGTTGAGATACGTCCTGAAGACAAGGAGAAAACTGCATTTTACACATGATGGCCACTTTGAGTTTAATATGATGCCTTTTGGATGTGTAATGCTCCGGCCACATTCCAAAGGCTCATGGACCTCGTACTGGCTGGGGTACAATGGTCATCTTGCTTAGTGTATCTGGATGATATTATCGTCATGGGACGATCATTTGGGGAGCATCTGGATAACTTAGGCATGGTACTCGCTAGACTCAAGGCCGCAGGGCTGACTCTGAATCCAGAGAAGTGCAGCTTCTTTCAGAAGAAAGTACGCTATCTGGGACACATTGTTTCCGAGCAAGGAGTAACTCCGGATCCAGAGAAATCTAATTTGGTTGCTGGATGGCCCACACCAACCTGTTTGATAGAGTTACAAGGATTTCTGGGTCTGGCAAATTACTACAGACTTTCATTCATGGTTACGCTGAAGTTGCCAAGCCCTTGCATGAGCTGTCCCGAAAAGGACATGACTTCAAGTGGACAAAGGACTGTGAAAATGCTTTTAGTACACTAAAGATGAAGCTCACTCGTCTCCCATTTTAGCGTACCCTGACAGCTCCAAACCCTTCATTTTGGATACGGATGCCAGCAACCACAGCCTAGGAGTTACTATACTCTCAAATCCATGATGGGAAAGAAAGGGTTGTTTGTTTTGACAGTAGACTACTCAGTAAGGAGGAGCGGAACTACTGTGTGACTCGGAGAGCTACTGGCAGTTGTGGTGTTCACAAATAAATTTCGTTCCTACCTGTTGGGCAGACCATTTCGCCTCAGAACAGATCACGGTTCACTTTTGTGGCTACACAACTTCAAAGAGCCAGAGGGTCAACTTGCGAGGTGGATCGAGAAGCTTCAGGAGTTCGACTATGAGATTGTACACCGAGAAGGTCACTATCATAGCAACGCTGATGCCCTCTCTCGTACTTGCAATCAACGAAAGTGCCCTGTACATGGTACAACACACATTGCAGTGACACCTGTTGTATTACCTGAGGCTACATCAGACAAGGGTATCTCCAGCTTGCAGTTACAGGATCCGGACATTGGACCAGTTTTAAGGCGATACAAGGAAAGTGTGGAACAGCCAGAAGTTGAGCAGACCAAAGGGTTTAGTCCTACAACACGGGCCCTATTCCAACAATGGACGCAGTTGAAGTTGAAGGAGGGAATCCTGTATCGTCAGTTCGAAAGCCAAGATGGATATTCTAGCAGATTGCAGTTGATTGTTCCAAAGTGTCTTAGGGAGGAAATGCTAAGACAGCTGCATGAAGGCCCAGTTGGAGGTCACTTCGGAGAAGATAAAACTTTACATAGGTTACGGGAACGATTCTACTGGCCAGGCCATCAAAAGACGTAGCCAGCTGGTGTCGCACTTGCAAGGATTGCGCTGCTAGAAAAGGTCCAGCACCCAAGAGGAGAGCCCCATTGACCCCTATTAAGGTTGGATCCCCGTTGCAAATGGTTGCAATGGATTTTCTGGGCCCATTTGTGGAATCCGAAGAGGGAAACCGGTACATCCTTGTGGTGGGAGATCATTTCACGAAGTATATGTCAGCATATGCTCTTCCTAATCAGGAAGCTAAGACGGTAGCGAGAATCCTTGTAGAAGAATATTTCTGCCAGAATGGATTCCCAGAGCTCTCCATTCAGACCAAGGACCACAGTTTGAGTCAGATGTGATCGCAGAGTTGTGCAAAACCATGAGTATCCAGAAAACTAGAACTACACCATACCATCTGGCCTGCAATGGAGAGATAGAGAGGTTTAATAAGACACTGTGTGACATCCTGGCTACTGCTTTGGAAGGCTGCCACTTCACCTGGGATAGGCATATCAAGTTGGCCTGCTTTGCATACAACACCAGTGTGCATGCTTCAACTGGCTATACACCCTTCTACCTTATGCATGGGTATGAGGCCCGACTTCCAGTGGATATCTTGTGTGGAACACCCCAGCAGGACAATATCTCACATAGTGAATATGTAGCTAATTTACAGAAGAGGCTAGAGCAGGTGTTTGCTAAAGTTCGTGAAAAGACAGGACAAAGTCAGTTACGGCAAAAAGCGTACTATGACAAGAAAGTTCATGGTGAAAGGTTCAATACAGGAGACTTAGTGTGGCTGTGGAATCCTGCTGTCCCAAGAAAGAAGGGATACAACTGCAGAAAGTTACACAGAGCCTGGCAAGGACCTTTTGAGATTACCAAGCAGCTTTCTGATGCTACCTACAGGATCCAGCATACAGCAAAGAGAAGGCAACGTCAGGTGGTTCACTTTGATCGCCTCTTGTGTATGCTTGGCCCACGGAGCTATGGGATAATTTGGGATATTAATTTGTATTCGGAAACTGTAGCTCTCCACATCAAGTGCATATTATTCAATCTTTGTTTTCATTTGGCATAATTATGGCTGTTACTGTAACAATAGCCATGATAGCAGTTCTCCAATTCATGGTACTGCAGTGTGGTAAGCGAGTTATTAAGTTGACATATGTGATTGGTTCTTATGCGGTCATGTTAATACTCAGCTTTAGTGTCAGCAGCATATTCTTTAACAAGGGATCTACAGAGATTCGTGGATCGCACTGCAAAGGTGATGCTGGACCATTCAATACAGCTGTTTGGATCTTACTTGCTGGTGTAGTTCCACTTGCACTAACGGTACTGTTTTCAATATTAACGTGTTTGAAAGTGAAGAAAAACGTTTCTATGGAACATAACTCTGTCGTACAATCAGTGATTCTTCTGAACACATTTAATGTTGTGACATATTTAGTCCTACGGGTAGGTGCACTACTTGTGTACTTCACTGTGGTAAGCATTAACCCGTCCAAAAACACTATATATCTGTGGACCTTGCTGGCCAGATGTATTGGAGAACTCAATTATCCCTTATCATTGTGCTCCATCCTGATTGTCCATTCAGGTATTCGAAGTAAAATATGCAACTGTTGCAAAATGTCAACTCCCAGAACCAGGGATTCGCCCAAGGACAACCACCATTACTTGATGTTCCATACTGGCAGCAGCAGCATTTGATGTCGACCAGTAATCGGGATGCCTCTACTCTGTAAACGTTGTACTTAAATGAATACTCTTCTTAATTACTTTTTTTTACAGTGTACATGTGTGTATATTTGTATTTGACACATGCATTTTGATCGCTCAAATGGCAAGATGCAGATGCAGAGTTGGATTCACTTAAGAAGGGTGGGTGGAGGTTATTGGAGAATACTGCACATATTCATAGGACTGCTGATATTTGCAATAATCATAATTTTGTATTGTAACATGCATGCATCAAAACTCATTATCAGACAGAAGTGCCATAGTCCGACTAACATTGCCGGCACAGAGGATTTCGTTTGTAGTCCACATGGAAGATGCAGTTGCTGTATACATGTATGTGTAGCTGCAGCTATGTACCTTATATAGTTTATGAATAATAATACTAATTAGTAACAAAGGTTAGGGGATTGATACATCGTTCTAGACAGATATGTAATGCCTGTGTCGCAGTACCCCCCCCCCCCCCCCGTCAACCTTTATTTCTATGACACATTGTTCCCCCCCCCCCCCCCCTGTACATATTGCTATGCAACTATCTCTCTCTCTACCCCCTCCGCACCGATAGGTATCTTTGTCCCTTAAAATGCTTCTCACATCTTGAACTGGATAAGATAATGCTTGCATTTGATTAGTTTCTAGAACGGGGATCTTTATGCAGCGATGTGTACTATACAACAGGCTGCCTGTACGTGATAATGTTAGCCCTACATGCTATTACTCTTCTCTGCATTGCCACTTGGCGATCAAAGAGAATCTTCTTCTCATTTGCGTATGATAAAGAGAACATCTACTTAAAAAAAAAAGGCTTGCTTTTGTGATGGAACGCTTCTGATTTTTTTAATAGGCTTGGCAAAACAGTTAAATCCTTTCACAGGGAAAAAAAAAGCGTCGAATCATTTAGAAATCATTGCGTGATTGAACAGAAAATCACACAAAATCACACGCTTCTATTGATTTTCGTGTGATTTTCTGTTCAGTCACGCAATGATTTCTAAATGATTCGACGCTTTTTTTTTCCCTGTGTTTAATCAATCATATTCGTGGGGACACAGCATCCAATTTCGGGGTGAGAGGGGTGGAACACGGGGTCCGCGTGGACACTTTTCCTGTGGGACAGTATACTGAGGCTCGGACAGCGAATTATTACGTGCCGGACAAGGACACCGGCCTGACAGCCCGCGCCGGCTTGGCAGGCCAACGGCAACAGTCAGAAAAATCATCAATAGATGTCATGGCCTACTTCCCCAATGCTGGAAGCATCAATTATGCTAAAGCACAATGCATGGATGCTTCGAAAGAAATCAGCCAATGCTATTGTTCAATCTGCTATAAATAATAATCAGTTACATATTTATTCACATCTATGATCAATCCCACCAACCACTGCATCGTTGGAAGCTTTTGCCAAGTTTGATGATGATGTGCTTCACTGCTTAGAGTGCTCAGTGGAGATTGAGCTAACCCCACGGGCCTGTAATCAAGCCAAACTGGGTCTCAAGTACGGAGGGCTAGGATTGCGCTCCCTGGCCATGCATGCACAAGCAGCCTACATTGCTTCCTTTTCTACGTCATTAACACCAATCCAACCATCAGAACTGACTATGCAGTGCCTCTGTGATGCCATCATGGTGTTCAATGGGAAGGTAGCATGCTGTGAGCAGCTCTCTGTAGATGTACTAGCTACTTCTCAGCATCAGCACAAGCTATCCTCAGCCATCGAGAAAGCTGGCTTCCTTTCTTTGCTTGATGGAGCATCCACAGTAGACAAGGCCAGACTACTAGCCATCTCTGCTCCCCAAGCACATGCATGGCTGAGGGCACAGCCATCTCCAAAATTGGGGTTAGACCTGCTGCCCAATGAAGTCCAAGCCTTAGTGAAATGGGGGCTCGGGCTTCCAGTTTTCACTGATGCAGATGCCTGCTCACATTGCTCCCAAACCCTAGACATCCATGAGCACCATGCCCTGATATGCCATGCAGGGGGTGATGTAGTCACAAGGCACAACCACCTTCGTGACAGCTTTGCAGATTTCTGCCGTAGGGCTTGTCTTGCCCCTGAACTTGAAAGAGGTTGTGGGCTCACCTCAACAAAGGACAAAACACGTCCGGCTGATGTGTTGGTACCTAACTGGTCTCTCTCACGTTCAGCAGCATTTGACCTGAAGGTCATCAATCCGCTCAACTCAAACTTTTTTGGGAGTGAGCATGACCTCAGGTTATACTGCTGAGCTGGGAGAGAAGGACAAACACTCCAAAAATGACATTCCCTGTACAGAGAGAGGTTGGGTCTGTGTCCCATTGGTCGTGGAGGTATTTGGTGGTTGGGGAAATGAGGCACAAGAAACCCTCTCAAGGGTTGCCAAAAAGCTAGCCATCAGAACAAGTTGTTTCTGGCCTGAGGTGTTAGCCTCAATGTACTGCCGCCTGGGCATTACACTGATGCGCCAGAATGCTAGGGCTTTACTTGGAAGAAGATCCACAAGTGAAATCGATAAAGCTCAGTATTTAGTTTTATATAATGTGTATATCGATCTGAGTAGTTTAAATATCATGTATGGTCAAATACATATAAATAAATACTTTGTGTATCTTTTATTATTTCACAATCGACATATTATCTTCACTACTACTTTAATAGTTGAATTCTGAACAAGAAAAAAACTTGATCTGTACATGTACAAATAAGTCATATACTGTATGCACGTATTGATACATCGAGGGGGCGTGATCCGGCCTGACAGGTCATAGTCTCGTTCCCAGACGTATAAATGGTTTATACGTCTGGCGAAAATAGGTCAAATTTCGTAGCACAAAGGAATGTAATTAACAAACCAAGTCACGCGCTAAAAATGCAATTAAGAATCCGTACAGCAGACTTATGTCTACATGCTATAATATCCACACACCACGTAGCTGACATGTACAATCAAAGGTACAATATGTTACCTCCATACATGGGCGTATGTACCTTAACCCCTGACAGTCTTGCAAAGGAGGCCACACCGAAATGGTTCTTTTCGAGGGGGAGGTGGGGTATCTAGCTTAATCCCTCACACTCTTACATTAGAGGCCACATCTACTAGGCTCTATTTGGCGGAAGTATGTTAAAAAAAAAATTCATTTTGAACATTTTTGACATTTGCATTTCTTTTCACACACATCACAGCACAAACATGTATTCAGCAAGTTACTTAAACCTGTAGGTGTATCTACAACAAAGTCTTCAATGATTGTTTGCCTTCTACAATGCTGTTCATGTAAGCAGAATAACTTCATGCTGTCTTGAATGTGCTGAAATAGCTTTTTAGAAGGGATATACAGAACAGCCTCAGAATGCAGCCCATCTCTTTCGGCATGCCCAGTTTCTTGTACATACTCCTCTAGGTCAGATGGTGGTGGACCCCAGTGAATAATTTTGCAAACATTTGGGCAATTGATTCCCATCCCAAATGCCACAGTTGCTACTACAACACGAAGAACTTTTCCACAGAGCAAAATGAGAGTAAAATGTGCTTCTTAATGTCAGGAGGTACGCAAGCAGTGAACATATCAACAAGTTGGAATATTGACAAATCTCTGGCACCAACAGGTTCTGTTATTTCTGTTCGAAGCTTGGACCATAAATACAAATACACAGAAGAACAGTCATCATATAAATGGCAGTAAATTATAACTCTTCCCATTTGTACTCTTTATTGTCGAATAGCTCCTACCAATGAAGAGAATGCTTCTTCGATGCATATGATTGTTGGATTACTGTGTATTTGATTTTGATGTTGGGTCTGTCAGGTACATCCACAACATAAACATGCAGGGTTGTCCATCCCAAGAATGCGGCTAATGGTTCTTTGTGATGGGCTAGTAGCAGTAGCTGTTAGAGCCATCACATTTACCCTTTGTGGTAATATACTCTTCAATGTACCCAGCTGAGAGAAAGCTACTCTGAACGTTTCACCCCTATATTGGCAAAGAGGAACGCAGGTACTGTAAATAGGTTGCATGCATTAATTGACACTGACCATGTCTTCACACAATGTGCCTCATCTACAACAAGGCCAACAAGCTCTTGATATTCTGAGCTGGAGAGAATCTCATCCCAGCGCTCGTCGCATAAATATCATCTCGGGACTAACTGGTACTTACCCCTGTAAAGCTTACCCTCCATATCATTAGGAGAACCCTCCTGCAATGCTTCGCCTGCCGTAATATTCCTCTCCGTCGCACTTCTAACTTGATCTTGCATCGATGATACTCACCACTACTACGGCACTAGAACGATCGCGGGTACCGATGTTAGTTGCTGGAATACCTCAGGAAGGATTGCGAAGCACAACGACTTCCACTGCCACAGACAAAACCGTCTCGGCCTTTTAAAAAGCTAGTGATGACATTCTTCTGATGAAGACGTAGCGCTGGGTATCCAAGCTTTAAAACAGCGCTCGACATGGCGGATTCTATAGAAGCGTCAGAATGCATATTCCAGCAAAACAATTGTGAAAATTAATCGTGGTATATAGTGCTTGGAATGTAATTACAAACCATTTGTCACATGACTGGGGTAGTGTCACATGATTGCTAGCATCTGATTGGTAGCGACAAAATTCTGTCGCTGTGCTACGGAATTGGACCCATTTTCAAGTATAAACCATTAATACGTCTGGGAACGAGACTAGACAGGTCAGGCCAGGTCTCTGGCCTGTCAGGCCGGCCTGACTGGCCGGCTGGCCTATGGCAGCCCTGATCTAATGAAATGCCTGCTGACTGTGGGTCATGCACCCAAACACCTACACTATGGGGAATACCATGTACAGCAATTTTGCACGTTCTAACAGGGAGAGTGCTTAGGGAAAATAGCGCATCAAAACTAGATAATGTTGCTAAAAGGATGGATATGGAATTACTATAGGTATACGGCCACAAACGTGCAATCATGTATGTATGTTTACGCATAACTGAAAGGGACCTAATGCATGTTTTTTTCAAGATTTCAAATTCTTTAATATTCTAGAAGTCTGAAATGACATTGTTTCGCACTGAGAATCGGAGTATCTATCATGGAGTTGTAAGGCACTGAATTTGTAATTAGCCATACATTTAAACGCAGGCGTTACATTTCTATTGCGCGTACGGAAATTTCTATAATGTGTTTTTTTTCGCGGCCATATGATTGTACGATGTGGCCGTATTCCCTAGCCAGTCCAAAAGCGAGTGATCAGAAAAAGCTATTAGAAGTTTTATTTGTCCATAACGGAGTAATGTACAGGTATCAAGAAGAAAAGAAAGTCCGTACATTTAGATGTGCAAAGAAACATATAGGATCGTTTAAGCGAAACGGGACATAGTGCATACATCATAAAATTTCCAGTACGCGCAAAAGAAATGTAACGCCTGCGTTGAAATGTATGGCTAATTAAAAATTCAGAGCCTTACAACCATGACAGATACTCCGGATCACGTTTGTAAGAAGCAATGTGCAGAACATGTCAAAAATTTCGAAATCTTGACCTTTTCGCGAAACAATCCCATATAATTATATCTTTCGCACCTGCCTAGCCGTTCAATTCATCCATTCACACCAAACAACCACGTGGCTGACAAACCGTTCTAATTAGAAAAATAGGGTGCATGGTTTGAGATGTATGCATGTTCTTGGTAAGACTACTTTCCATTGCTCTCAGAAGGATAATGCCATAGCAATAATGCCAATGAAGCCCGTTGTTAGGCCGTTTTAACAATGTATCATAAGTGTAATAATGTGTACCCGATCTTTGTTTTAGCAGCTAGTGTACAAGCACGTATACGTAGGTTTTGTGGTCAGTTTTTGTCGGATTGATACGCCAACGACAGTGCTACCATGCAAGGATATACTTGTTGCTACCGACAGAAATGAACTGCAGCGGTAAAATGGGGCCCCAAACACCCATTATTACGCTATAGGGAATAGTAAATTCAACCGGAATCACTTTTGGCAGAGGCGGATCACTTTTGGCAGCCAAAATTGGTCCGACCGGATCAATTTTGGCAGCCAAATCTGATCCGGTCCGATCACGTTTTGCGCGTGACAGGCCTTCACATGCAGATCAGTCCCAGTGTAGGGTGAGCCTCATGTTCCGTTGTATTCTGTACTAAACGGAGTAATTGAATTACGGTGCTAGATTCGTGAGCAGATGTGGCTTATGTGGCAGATAGGCATCATGACTGCTGTGTTGAAGGAAAGCCAACAGAATAGAGGTTTACAAATTTGAACTCATTGTCGCATTGCTACTCCATTTTTAACTTTGCATATGTAATGTCGGGTAGATGATCGGCATGCGCGATAGCGTATAGGTAGTGTTCGGCATCCATGTGTTATTATTTAAAGGGAACGTAGTTGCTTTAAACTATACTTACTGCGTCCTAAGACAATCCAGAAGGATGTTTTTAACCTGTTTGAAATAATGAAATGTCTTCTTTGAGGCTCTGTATTGTGTTGAAAGTGCTGTTGCCGAACACTCCCTACTGCCGACCATACCTCACATTACCCTACTGAGAAGACAAAACGGATTATTTGTTACCTCCATGCCAAGTATCGCCCATCAGTTCTGTACACCTCATGTTCTGTGTGTGAATGGCTCGATTGTGTGCGGGTCTTTTATACGGACGCCCTGCGTGGCACGCGCTGCTGCCAACTATCGACCTGTATTGTTTGGTATGCCATCGGGGTCTCCCGTTTAAAAATACCATATTCATGTGTATACCACTGACTGTGCATGGTATGGCTGTGCGGGCGTATACAGGCGCCCTGCGTGGTACCCTGCTGGCTAGCGAGCACCAACCATCGTCTCTATAGTGTTTTGTATGCATGCATGGCATTATAAAATGCGATTGGGGTCCACAGATATCATCTTTAATTAGCTCTCGTGGATGAAGTCATTGAGCGTGAGTGTGCTCTTCCATCCTGTCAGTTTTTATAATTTGTTTGGTTTTATGCAGTGCCAAGTACGTGTACAATTTCCGCATGTACAACTGCTTCCGTCATAGGGTTTACGTGACGCAAGCGCTTTAGTTCTGTAGATTCAATTCCATATACAGTGTAGCACTATAAACAGCAGGCTAAACCTATAACTTCCAACAGTTTTGAAGGCGTGTACAGTGTAAATAGAATTGTTAAAAGCCTGGAGAACAAAATGTTAAAACTGGGTTAACGTCTCTTACTCCGCAAATTCATTTTTTTTACCCATGCACATTTTGATTAGTTACACCAAAAGCCGTCTGCTGAACCTAGAGGATCGTATATACTTACCGTATTAAACAAGCAGTGCGAAAAACATAATATAAATAATTTGTAGCTTATAATTATTATAATACATATATTTTCCACATGGTACATGGCAGCAAAAACTAAGATAAATGAATAAATAAATATGATAATAACAATGCATATGAAATAGTGGAATATAATAAAATGAGTTTCTTTAATAATAATGAAGGGAAGGTATGAGTCCTATCCCATCAGCCATGTCCAATGCACTTCATTTAATGCGAGAGCATCGGAGACATTAAATTGGTTACTCTGATGATGGCTAACGATCCTCATGTTACTTATAATTTACAAGCAACACAAAATACATGCAAACTGCTATTATAGGACCTGCATGGACAAAAATTGATTGAGGATTGACCCTGATGAAGCTAAGCCATAATCATTGGCTAATTGAGTGCCTACTCAGAAAGTCATCCATCTCTAATGTAATCCTATCTACGGAGATGGACAACAGGTGTGATCGTTTTGTTAGTGTATCCCATATGGTGGCAAATAAATGTATGCCAAAATGTGTTTATTGAACTCAATGGAGGTACTGCCGCGATTCCAATTACTGATGGTGTGACATGTATATATATCCGTTCCAATTATTTTTGGAGAGCAATCGCCCTGCATTAATTGATCCAATACTGCTGCCGTGAACGTGCGATCAATCAAAGGAGTACTGTACAAAAAAATGAGCGCCGGTAGCTCGGACCTAAGAGGGCGCTACCGATACAATCTGTTCTGCAGATTGTTCTTTCTGTAAGTACTATGGTGTTTAAAAAAAGATATTCAATAATCGTGTTACGTATAGATGGGTAGAACCTCTCCTTTGGACTGGATGTAAGCGAAAACTGCAAAGTGACCTGGACGTGAAAGTAGAGGAATTAGATTCTACAAAGTTATTGAACACGTTCAATTGGTGAGGTTGCTGTGGCAACAGTGAACCGATTATTTGACTTTTCTCTGCATGCGCCCGTATACAGGTACTGGAACAAGGAGCTCGAGAGAAAGAAAAGAGGGAAGCCTGCAGGTTGGGTCTAGCCATCGTTATGTGCGTTTGGTGGAGGCTGATTGTACAAGGAGCGCTTAGTTTCTGCGAGGTACTATCACTAAATACTTGTAGCGCATGCAAGTTCTCCCAATGCAATGATTATTGAGTCTGACGTTTCGTGGATTGGTCAGATTGGTGTGAACGTTCCAATCAGTTGTGACTGGACTTCTCAGCCAGTACTTTGCACAGCAATACCATTCATCAGGGACACAAGAAATGCGTACATTTATGCTGCATGTAAGCTCTCGACTTTCGTATGGCTATGTGTTTATGATGTTCTTTGTTAATGTGTGTGTGTGTGTGTGTGTGTGTGTGTGTGTGTGTGTGTGTGCGTGTGTGCTCGCGCGCGCGGTGTGTGCGTACATGTATGTGCATGTGTCTCTGTGTGCGTGCGCGCACTCAGGCCTGGTAGCAACAGCTCTGGTGGTGCTGCTATTGCACTCCTTCTCTTATTTCATTGGACAGAAGATAGGAATGATTGTCCGTGCAACCCTCACAGCAGCTATTCACCAAAAGGTAGTGTACGTAAAGTCGCATGCAAGCATATGACAATCTTCCTCTTTTGTGGTCAAATTGGGCACAATACTGTGCCGAACGTGCCCGTGGCACAACTGGTCTTAGCGCTACAACTTTGTTCGGCAAAACCGTTTACTTTTTTTGTAGCGATCAACATTTTGTTCAGATTGAGGATAAGCTTGTAATTCGTCGGCATTTTAGGCCAGCCATTCTAAATTCTGATTTGTCCTCTACCTGCTTTATTATTAATCAGTATTTATTAAATTATCGGTATTACTATTATGCTAGCTTTTAATGCAACGAAAACACTGACAGAGCTGGTGGAATGTACTGTCGCCCGATTTCATTACCCAACTACAAATTCACTCCTCTGAACTTTGTATTTAAAAGCAGGAACATCATATGTTATACATGTATAACATACTACCAGTATAAGTCGGTAGTTAATGAAACGCAATAGTTAATAAACCAATTAATATACATGTTAAGTGACAACATTATTGGCAGAGAAATCCAAATGTAATGACATTCTATTGCATGTGAATCTACACTTTCTGAAGGCACTGTGGCAATCATAGATAAGAGTTTCATTGAGTGACCACAGAGGTTGTCTGATTATATGTGGCTTTTGGAAAATTTTATCAAAGGAAAGCCAAGAAGTCCTCACTATAACACATCACTAACTCAAAATAATTGTGCAGTTTCTGAAAGCCTGCTAGCAGTACAAAGTAAATGGTGATCTAGTGAAAATTTTCTGACTGTCTGTCGTTGCAACAAGTGGATGGCAAAAGTATTATATAACACTTCACATGGCTGCATTCAGATTATGAAGCTCAACCAGGCAACAGTTGGACAGTGTCTACTGGACACGTGGTCAATCTTGCATCAAGTGATGCCCAGAAATTTGACCAAGTAAGTACCCTTTACTGGGCTATCAAGTTATAAAATGTATCGTCTGCTGTTAGGCATTTGTATTTATCCATCTGTTATGGATAAGTCCACTTCTACTGGTGGCCTCCACCTACCTTCTATACACAAAATGTAGTGTTGGGCTGGCAAGTCTAATCCCTATTGAGGTAATAATCATAGCACTGCCTATTCAAGTATTCCTTTTCCGAACATTCTCAAGTGAAAAGTATGTCACCATTTTGTGTAATTGCAGTGACTGGCACTTGAATTATTTTCTCCCTCCACTACTGTAGATTCAAGTCAGCCATTTGGACAGACAAAAGAATTAAAATCATGAATGAAATAATTTCAGGGATGAGAGTAATCAAGATGTATGGATGGGAGGATGCTTTCAGAAGAGTAGTCAACCAACTTCGAAGGTATGAAATCAAGAAATTAACAGCGGGAGGGCCTAACTAGAATAATAAAATGATTTTGTATTCTATTTTCTGAACAGCAAGGAATCTTTATGTGTACTAAAGGCAGGATTGCTGAATGGTAGCAATCTGGCTATTGAATACATGACAGCCCCAGTGATGATGTTTGGCATATTCTCAATTCACATGGCAACGGGTGGCACTTTGACAACCAGAAGTATTTTTACAGCTCTTTCACTTCTTACAGTGATCCAAAAATATGTAATGCGTTTATATGTAAAAGGCGTATTTTCTGTGATTGAAGTAAATGTTGCAACTTCAAGAATAAGGGTACATTTTAGACATTTTAAAGTATAAATTTTATAGACTTTTACCATTTAGGAATTTCTGGAATTGGTTGAAGGCAATTCAGCAAACGGCATGCAAACAGAACATGAAGGTATAAATACAGCATTTTTATTCACTTGGACAATGTTTTTCTCCAATTAGCTAATGAAAGTGAAAAAAAACTGGATGACAAAATAATTGACAAGCAATCACCAGAGACTGCTATATGAACAAATCTACAGAAACCTCCACATTGGCGAAGGAGTACCAAAGCAACTTGGGAATCAAGGGATCCAACTTCCTTCAACAGAGCCAAGAATTTGGAAGCACCTGCTCTCTTCTCTGCAATAAACTTTGCACAGAAAATAGTGTCTCCAATCGGGGCCCCAAGAATTTCAAAGTTAAACGCATTACATTTTTTCATCTCTGATGGAAATGGTTGAAGGTCACAATCCCCATAGAGTTCACATTTCGAGGAGTTAATCACGAGACCTAGTGGTGGGCCAAGATCTTGAATGATACTGAGTGCCTGCACAACGGCTTGCTTTGAACCAGAAATAACGCCAACATCAATGTACCAGGCATGGAATAAAAGGTCAAAAAAAATTGGATCAGATGCAATAGCCGATAGCACTTTTTGCAGAACCAAACAGAACAAAAGAGGGCCCAAGGGATCACCTTGTTGGACTCCAGATTCTGACATTATAGTTTCCATTGGAGACCAGAGCAAATAGTGTTGACCATAGCACCATGCAGCCCACTGGAGGAGCTCAGGGAAGTGTGCCCTGCACTCATCAAGAAGTGCCTGACGGGAGACTAAATTAAATGCGTTACGCACATCAATTTTCATCACTACAAAGTCCTGCTCATTCTGATGTTCCTCAATGCAACTTCTCAAACCATGTACAATCTTCTCTGCACCAGAGGGACAAGCAACCCCAAATTGATGAGTTGAGAAGTAATCCGAGGCCTTTCCCTTTGTGATTTGGCATAGACACTTGCCTACTAAACGCCTAAGGGTTTCGCCAACTGCAATGGTCGAATATCAGGAGAAGAACCAGGTTTGTCTTTGGTCAGATTTCCACCAGCAAGGAACTTGGAGACGACATTACTAACACTACCCGTAGCCAAGAGGTTCACTATACTTCTAAGGGATGAACAGATGGATGACTGCATTGTGACTTTGGTGGCATCAAGCAAATGCTGCACCCGCAATCGGAGGGACCACAAGCAGTGGATTTGGTAAAGGACCTCAAGACAGATAGAATGTCAAAGGTATTGGGGAGGATAGAAGGGAAATTTGATGTGTCGTTTGGTGGGCATACTGGAGGTGGGCCCTTAGGATGTTTTGCTTGCAAAAGCTGCCAGGTGGTATCATTATTAGGTGCAACCCCTGATGAAGTTAAAATTTGGCAGGCCTTTCCATATAAACCCTCCTTTGCTAACCCGATGGCTAAGCGAATGTTGTGATCTGAGCTACTTGTGTGAGCTTGACGGGTTCTAGTTGTCACTTGCTGAGATGCATGCTCCCATAGAAATCCAAACTGGCCTTTGGACCATTAATCACATAGGTGGTTGATGGGGAGAGGCTTGTGGTGACGTCCCCTCCGTTTGGGAGCCACAAGTACACACTTCGGGAGCATAAAAAACTTCAGCCAAGCCTCCTCACTGTTTTCGTGTAATATTGAATGGAATGCTGCAGATAAAACACCTGCAATGCTGGCCTGGATTTGATAGGGATGTGTCGGATGGTACTGCAATGAAGCAAGCACACATCTTCAAAGGAAGGTAGCTGGGTTGTGGCATCAGTATTGGATGGACTATCTTGGCTTAGTTGTACACCAGTGCTTGCAGGTTTAAGTGAGCATTTCCCTTGATGAGATTGGAGATGTGAAGAAGCAACCAAGTGAAAACAGTAAGAACAGATTATTATTTTATACATGTATAATTATAAATCAACCTTGACATACAAACCCACACACACACACATAAAAACATACATACATAATACATGACTATGGAACTAACACAACACGCATTTAATCACTGTCCAGCTGAGCCAGGATTGGTGGAGACCTGGCTAGCAAAGCTCTTGAAGTGGCACGCATAAGTTTGAAGTTAAGATGGCCATAAATGTCAGATAGTACCTTACCCTTGGGCCAAGCAGATCCCACAGAGAGAAGAAGAAGCCAGGTGAGAAAAGGTGCATTGTGCCTCATCACCCCAGGCTCCATAGGTCTCACAGCAAGTGGAACACAGGACCAGCCCAGCTCAGCACACTTCACATCATTAGTTAGCTCTGTGCTTGCGTTCCTCGGCTGATCGGGTGGCTGCACCTGTGTTAGCACTAGCCTCAGATAAGATGGCAGATGATAGGGGAGAAGAACTGTAAAGTCAAATGCGGCAGGTTTCCCCCTATCCCAATTGCCCACCAATATGTCATAAGTATTATGAGAACAATATGACATACAATAATAAGAATGCACTATAGTTAATAACAAACTACAGGTGTGTTTTTTGTTGTTGTTAGAAGTACACTTGCTAGTGGACTCAATGGGCAGTGAAATTATGAGATGCATTGTGTCCTGTCCCATTGTGGACTCAATTAAGGATGTCTTTTCTTCCTGCTCAAATGGGCCACCTCGGCCATTTGGTAGAGCTGTACTGAATTAGATGGGCCTGTTCTATCCACCATCGTTTTAAGCAATGACTTTCATCTTTCAATAGCATGTATGGGTCATCGAACTCTGCAATCTCTCCTTCATCCATGACCTGGAAAGTGTGTTCATTTTATGAGCCTAGCAATATTGGGGCTATGACTTACCATAATCCTATCCAAACCGATTACAGTGTTGAGGCGGTGAGCTACAGTGAGAACAGACACTGTGCAAAGGTCTCTTGCAAGATCTTCTGAATCATTGCATCAGTACTAATAAACAGATATGAATGCTATAAATGCATAACGTTGCACCGTGCCTTACGTGAAGTCCACATTAGCTGTAGCTTCATCAAGAACAAGTATCCTGTTCTTCCTTAGAATGGGCGCGTGCAAGACAAATGAGCTGCCTCTGGCCAATGCTAAAGTTTCGGCCACCTTCTGACACATTTAGTTCTATCCCTCCATCCCATTTTTCAACTGCTGACTTCAATTGAACCTGGTCAAAAAAGGGGGAGGCATCATTGGCACCTCTCTTTGAATGTACATGTATCAACAATCAAAGCATAAGCAATACAAATTCCTATCAGAATAGACGCATTATTCAAACAGATAAAATATTCCTGATTTATGGCAAATAAATGAAATGTGTGCGAAATGTGTTACTAGCCTGTTCCAAAACGTTCCAAAGTTCAGAATCTTTGTACTCTTCAAATGGATCAAGGTTGTATTTTAAGGAGCCACTAAACAACACTGGATCCTATGGTACATGAGTAATCATAAATTCGCACATGTGCATTAGGTAGTGAGCAAACCTGAGGTATTATTGAAATGCTTTTACGAAGTTCATGGAGTTCAACATCTCTAATATTGACCCCATCAATGGAAATGTTTTCCAGTATGTTCCTGCCATTCTGAAGAGCATCTGAATAAGTGAAGATTTTCCTGCTCCAGTCCTGCCAATTATTCCAACCTGTTACAGGAATAATCCATTCCAATGATGCCACAGGTGCTGTCAAATTAAAACAGACCTTCTCTCCAGGTTGTACAATAAAAGAGAGTGGCTTAAGAACAACCGGAGTATCAGCTGAGTAACGAATGAAGCATTATCAAAGATGATCATTCCACATTGAGGCCACCCAGGATCAGGCTTCCTATAAGCATTTGAGATCAAGGAATCCTCTGTTTCCAGCTGGCTACAATAAAGCAACCTTTCTGCAGAGACCATCTTTGAACAAATGTTTTTAATTATTAAGAGTTTCTAGAACAATAGCTGATGACTTACTGTGGTCTCAACATCAGCGCTGTACCGTACACACATTTGGAACATGCCACTCAATGAAACTGTATATGTTAATGCCAGACCAACAAGTCCAGCATCAAGACCTTTGCAAGAAACATTACAAAAATCATCCCATGTGTTTTAAAGGCAAAATTCATTCTGTGCTTACTAGAAGCTAGAGGAATACATGAAAATTGCAACTGCAGCAAGAAGTATTGTAGTAAGGCCATCAATTCTCATCCCAAACCACCTAGTCGTTACAATGAACAGGTAGCATCCCTGTGAGTATTGATTTAAGTATTCATGAAAATATTCCTGCGCTGTTTGCTGTCTGCCAAATGTCCTGATTGTTGACAACCCCAACAATGACTCTGATAGGTGAGAGTAAACAGGGCTGCGTGCTGAATGCATACAGGGGTGGTGAAGGAAAGTTTAATATTAAGCAACAATTTTATGCATTTGCTGCAACACAGACTAAGTGAAACTGACCAATTGCTTCAAGTCGTTTATTTCACGAGATGTCTTCAGATAATACCTTCTCAGAAGGAAAAATGCGACCGTAAAAAAGCAAATTGAAATGAGTACCCACTCATTTGCAAAGGCAGTGGTGAGCATTACTGCAATACAACGCAAGGAGACCTGCAAAATGAAAGTTGGGGCTGTGAAATGAGTAAGTATCCAGCCTTTTAGGGACTGTACCAGAAGGATTTCTGCCATCTGAATTGGTAAATGGTCATCTAACGTAGACACATCTTGGAAAAGTAATTCAAAATTCGACCTATATGTGTGTCAGTGTAGCACAGGTCACTTTGATTAAACAATTCCTACCAATTGGGTTTGTATCAAAGAATCGAATTGGGAATCCAAGGATTGAAGCCAATGTTTTGCTATGAAGAGCATGGGAGGCTTTAACTAGAATAACGTATATTGATGCAAACTCTCCCTAAGTTCAGTATAATATTAATTATTACTATTCCAGCATATATCTCCAGTCTCTGAGGTCTTGTTAAATGGCATGAGTCTTGGTCATTCAGTCTTGGGAAAGTATCATTCACAAGTGTAAAGCAGTCAGGTCCTGAAAATAACAAAGTTTCAAGTCATCAAACAAGTTTTTCTGACTATTTGTACCAGTCAGCAATCCACCAGTCAGCAATTACTCGGCTTGCCTATGAAATTGAACAGGTTTGCATAATTTTTATCCAAGTATAGCTGGACTATGGTCACCTCTCCAAGACCAAGCATTCCAAATACCAGCAGAATGTTTACAGGACCTGCTCCCATCTTGAAATACTGGATGTAGGTTTGAGCTTTGATATTGCCATGGCTTCTTTCTTCACTTTTATTTGCAGTAGCCTGTGGAATACAAATCATAAGTTCATAAATGGAGCACTTCTTCAGCCTTCATCAAAGTGCCTGCTCAAGATATTGCGCTCAAGGAACACAATGATTATGCCATATGCTACACGCCATTCACACTTACAAGACATGCAGGTTTAAGTACTAATACCTTTCTAACAGTGTTGCTGTTGCCAGACTTTTCATCTGTCCCACTTTTACCTAAACAGTACATTTGGAAAATCATGTCAAAATAGCATGTTGTACTATGGTTGTAATATCAGATTCGCAAAACACATGTGGCTCCTCAATTACTGTCATGTGCACCACAATGCAAGCAATGAACTCTATTGTTTTTCAGGATTAACTAGTAGTCCACTATCTATTATTTTCAAGCTTAGTTTTTTTGCACTTATTATGGCAAAATTGTTAATAGAAACAAAATAAAATTATTGTTGCCTCTCGGATTGAATGTCTACTACATGTATTCAGCTTGCATTGCTCATATACATGTAAAATGAAAACTAATCTAATTCCTTAGTGTTTATGTAACCCCGGTTGTGGAAAAATAACATGAATGAATATAATTTATATAATTTATTCTGAACTCTGCATGTACATTTCAATGGATGTGCATAGTCATTTGGGGAACATTTTACATCTGTATGCAACATGGCATAGCCACATGAGCATTACAAGCATGCATCTGCTTTGCACAGGATAATTATGGTGTTACTGTTCTTTTACGTGTCCACCTTATAATATACAATGGATTCCAACAGAGCCATGCATTATAACAGTAAGTTCAGACACATTGAACAATAATAGAATGTGTTTGAATTTATAATATCATCAAGTTTTAATGTGTGGGCAGTTGCAAACCTTGTTCATGCAATGCGTAACTGTGTTGCAACTAGATGTACCCAAATGCAGATTCCTCTCTGTGTCTGGTTCCGATAGCATAAAAGAAACGAAGCCAGGCACACTGTTACAAACACATTGTGATGCTTCATGTAGCATTTCCTTGCTGCAATGTCTTTTTTATAATGTGATTTCCTTATTTTGCTTTATATACATTTTACAAATAGTGCTTGAGCATAGTAAACACAATATTTAGCTAGAAAAAAGATACATACAGTTTTTGGATGCACGATACTAAATAGTACATAGATGCTTCTTTTCTTCACTACTGGAAAAATGGGAATTTACATACGGATATGTGTTTTTTTGGATAGATTAATAGAATTATTTATTTTAAACTGTGAGTTTTGCACCCTTCATCCAAAAAGTATTATCGGACATCTTCCTCTGCTCAGCACAGACCCTTCAATCTCAGCTCCATGTCACTTAATTTGATGCATAATCAGGACCCACACTAGTGAGTTTGGCACCCGTGGGTGTGGATTTGATCGAGATTTTTAAAACAAAAACGAAACGTTGCCTCCACTCGTCCACTGGCGTATAATGTATTTAAAAAAAATATTTTAATTATATTTTTTTAATTTATATATAGATTTTTAACAATTCACATAAATAAATAAAAACGAAAGGAAACAAAATATGAGAATCTATTGGGCAAGTAGAAGGGCTTCCCTTGACACCAGGTCAAGAGGAGGTTGTGTAGCAGACGTATAATGGCCAAGGTGAGAGCGTGCCCCTCGAATGCACATAACTGAACTTCGCAGTAATGAGTAGGCAAGGCGGCATCTCAACCACATGATGGTTAGGCTATCGGCCTGGTTCCATTTAGTAGAGAGCAGAGAGGCTAGACGCTTATAGCTTGTTTTGGCTTGAGTTCAACTTCACGGATGCGTTGGTCATATTTCCTCTTTTTCTCGTTTGCATGGCTACGGTAGCATGCAGGAGTCTTTTGATTCGAGGGGGCGTAAGGATTAAAAACCTTTACATCAAAAAATGCCCGTTCGAACCAACTCCCCAAAAATTCATCTGCTGCAATATCCAATTGTGCACCATCCTGGATATTCGCTGAGAGTCCACTCATGACCTCACCTGTCAGGGTTGTAGATGAGGCACTGTCGACACATTGGGGCACACTTCCGACAAGAGAGCAGCTGTTAAGTCTCTGATTTCATTGTGTCTGATTGATGGATACCGCCCTTAGGGCATGACAGCACATGTTCAACAGAAAAGTGGGTGCCTCAAGCACAATTTAGTGGAGCATTCGCAGGACTCCAGCCATAACGTAAAGCCAAAGCATCACGAAAGGCTCCCTTAGAGCACAAAGCCATATTCTTCAAGTCGTAGAACTGAAAGCCAGGTGGAGGCACCTTTTTCTTGGGAGAGGTCCATGACATGTGCAAGAGAAGGTGAAAGGATATCCTTTAGGGTCGAAGCTGCATTTGAATGCTGTTCTCGTTTAGATTTGTGGACTTCGGTTTTGGCAGAAAGTTGATCTTGAAGGATTTCATGTCCACATTTTTCATCCTGCTTTATGATATGGTCTACCAGAGGCTGCATGTGTGACCTTCATGGAAGCAGAATACTCAGTGGTGGAGAGATGAGAAGGGTTTAGTAGGCCCAGGCCTCCTAAGCGAGCAGGAAGAGCTAGTAGCTCTCTCCAGATCAGATGGTGCTGCACGGCCAGTGAGCGAAGGGATACAATACACATACGCATTGTGTTAAACAGTGCCGTCATCGTGGAGTGACAGGTCGGCACTTAAATATCCACCATTAATTTTGTCCTCCTTATTCTTCTTATTTTCCTTTGTTTCATTACGTGTAACTCGAGTTAGGAACATCGTGGCGAAGACGGAGTAAATTTTAAATTGTAGCATTTTACTTCCACCTTTTCATAACAAGTGTAAGAACACTATTCGGTGAAGATATTAATCGGAAATGCCATGTGTAGGCATAACTGTATAGTCCAAGAATATTTTTATTGACGTACAATAACTTCTTGATACTTACTGTGCACTTCCGTAGCGAACGAATTTTTAAGTAAAGCGTTGTTTTCCTGTTGGGAATCTATTCTTCGTTCTAAAGTAAAGCGGGTGCAAATACATTAACTGTTACCAAGCCCCATACAGTCTATTCCGATGTAATATTAATGTCCGGTTAATCGATCGGTCGACCTGTTACCAAACCCAACATCTGGCAGATTAGCAACCGGGTAAACCGGTCAATCAACAGGATGACTTCTGTCACGCATGCTCGTTGATTTTTTAGCACGCTGAGCACGTTGGTTTGCGTGATTGGCTATGGAAAAAAGCAAAAAGGAGACATTTTTGGACTACATATACATACAGTCAACATTTCCCGTTGGAGCGAAATGCTCAAGAAGTGTTTTAATCAGGCAAAACTTTGCGGAGCGTGTAGTACTACATCTGAAGGGAAACAAGGATCTCCGTTGTTTTGTTTCGGCACTTGGTTAAGAAAAATCGCTTTCCTTATCTTGATATGCCATCTGCCGGTATTTGAGATGTTTTTGTTGTATCGACGGAGGAAGAGAAGCAGGTATTGATGAAGCGCGCCACGCTACTCGCATTAGTGTCAGCACTGAAAGCATCTTGGAGCAGGTCCACAACAAGGACTGCTTACATGCAGGTGCCAAAAAGACGTTTGCCATAGTTAGCCACCGTTTCTTAAATTAGGCATTGTAATACTTGTTCACACTTATGTTCAAGCTCTCTACTCGCACATACCAAGAAGTGTCGTTGAGCATTTTGTCAAGCTATGTGAACTATGCAGTCTACGAATTCTTCAGAGAAATAATCCACCTTTAAGACCTATTGTGGCAAATGGGTTCTTTTCTCGTGTTCAGGTAAAACTTAAGGTTAAGGGTGTAGTATGCTTGTTCTAGTAAGCCTTGCGATTGGGGGTAGCGTGGTCAACCTCTAACCAGCTGCACTGCTCCTTGCCAAAATTCAACAATTTCTGTTATCAACTGGTTAACAAACTCTTTCCATTATCACTGTGCAAGATACTGAAAAGACCAAATATTGGAAAACCCATTTCTGAAGAGCATTCTTTTGCAGTTTTCAATGGTATTGGGTACGCCAGGTTGAATTTCGACCAGTGATCCATAATGTGTAGTATCCACTTGTCCATTATCATGTGGTCATGTCGATCAGGTCAATTTGAGGAAGGGAATTCAGTTCTTACAAATACCCATGAGAATTAAGAATATTGAGTGCAAAAGTTACATGTGTAGAACGTTAAAAGCATGCAATGCAGTATTTGCTGCACTACTGTAATTCGTATAAATTGTAATCAAATAGGGTTGTGCCAGGCCAGTAAGTGTGTTAATTTACGGGAAATGTATAGTGAACTGATGCATGGTCAAGCAGCCATTCCGTTTCAACCGCGGCAGTTCCGTTGATATATGTAAATCACCTTCCCGTTAATCAACCTACAGTCACGTTAATCAACCGGCCGTCCCGTTGATCAAACGTCCGTCCGGTTCAATTATGACGTCACAACAAAGTAGAAACTTGGCATACAGGTGGTTGCCCTTGTATTACGTTTAGAATTAGTGGAAGCGTACCCGGTACAACTGATGAAGACCCGAGTGCATACCAAAAAGGCCAAGCGGGCTACCAGTACCAACCAACAATTGTTACTCAGGCATGAATCCTGACATCCCTTTCTGAACTCTGAATTACTGAGTTTTGTCAATATCAATGAAGCATTTGTGGTTTCATACCATGCATTCATTCTTGCACACAATAATATGAATTTTTCTGTACATGCACATTATAAATGTGACATAAACATAATTATGACTGTAATTGAACATTTTTGCACTCACTAGCCATGCATTTTCATGCACTATAAAATCATGTTGTAATTTGTTTACTGACTGCAGGAACGAATAGGGTTTTGCTGTTATTCTTTTCCTAAAATACGTAATCAGTGAGACCGTCACCCTTCACCAAAAAAAGATGCACTGTTAGGCAATTCCTTTTTCTCAGAAGGGAAGCCTTCAGCTGCATGTGAAAGCTATTACTTTTTGCTGCATTAATACTTCTGGACTCAACCATTGGTCACCATAAATTCAGTTTAATACTATTAAATTTAAAACAATGCCCTCATCAGACATGCTTTTGAAAAGACTCACCATTTGATTGGTCATCTTTCTTGAATTCCAGTAACTTTTCGGAATTAACCCTATTGGCCCTCAGATGCTGGATGTTGCCATATGCCACCATCTTTCCCTGCATTGTTGGAACCAAGATGCATTCATATATATGTGTAATGTCACATCTGCAAACCTCACATCATTCAAGGCTAGTATATTATTTGCCTGTTCAGCAAACTGCAGCTGATGTGTTACTAAAACCACAAGACGATCCTTCAGGAGACCACAAATACATCTGAAGGGATTGAGACTCACCATATCAGTGGGACTCTCGTTTGTGTATAATGAGTACCTTTCAAATATGTGTTGGGCCACAACTGCATCCACTGCACTGAGTGGGTCATCCAACAAGTACACGTCGTAGTCCACATAGATGGCCCTAGCTAGGCTCACCCTTGCCTTCTGTCCTCCACTCAACGTCTACTCCCCTTTCACCAATGAGGGTCAGATCTCCATTTGGGAGCTGCTCAATGTCCTGCAGCATGGAGTCATGAGTGCATGTACATGTACATGTATATCTGTGTTGCAATAGACATGTATGTTTCCATACCTGGTGCAAGGCACATGCATCCAGCACTGCATCATACCAATCTACATACAAGGGACATCCAAACAATACATTCTCTCGAAGTGTTCCAGTGAACAACCAAGGATCTTGGGAAGCATATGCAATTTTCCCTTTCACATCAACAGTGCCATGAACTGGATGAAGTTCACCCAAAACGCATTGCAGCAATGTGGACTGAATCATAAGAATAGTACGAAAAGGAGAGAGAGAGAGAGAGCGAGAGAGAGAGAGGAGAGAGAGAGAGAGAGAGAGAGAGAGAGAGAGAGCGATCGCGAGAGAGATCGAGAGATATATATCTCTCGTATCTCTCCTCTCTCGCTCTCGCCTCTCTCTCGATCTCTCTCTCTCGCTCATCCTATCTCTCTCTCGATCTCTCTCTTCTCTCTCCTCTGCTGTTTTCATTTTTGTTTTTTCCTTTTTCTTTCCCGCAGAGTTTATAGACCAAAGGGGAGTTTGTTAGAGGGAAGGGAACAAGAAAGAGGTAATAGGTAATAGGGTAAGTGGATAAATGAATTATATTACCGAATCAGTGCACAAAAACACAATACTGTAGTAAATGAATCCCCAAAAGTTAATAAACAGGACCACCTGTATTATGCAGACTACAACGTACCTGTTCAAAATATACATACATTTAATGCAATAAAAGACATCTTCGCACTTGCACAAGCATGTATAATAATTATTACTGCTAAAAATGCACCATGCATAAATAATAAACTATGTTCACATAACACACAATCAGACGAAATTGTACCATTGTAGCTGAAAGATGCTCAGCTTGTATGCCTTGAGTGTAGGGGATATTTTCTTTGAAGTTGCATATTACGCCATCCTACGGATGTTATGCAATGAACTTTTGGGGGGCTTAACTGGTGCTGTGTGAGAGCTAGAAGTCAATTGCTATCTGTTCCCACGCTCTTTAGACATCTGTGACCACAGAAACACACATCCATTCCTGCAATTTGTGTATTGATCTGTTTTTGGAACTCTATGACTAATCTTGTTCGCAATACAAATTGTGACCAAGCAGAACCAGAACTGGGATGAGAGTGCCCCACTGGTATTGTTTGCAGTCACCAGTGATCATGTTTTGTCCTCACCACAGCTGCACACCATGGCAATGTGAACAACCCTCATTGGTTCAAAGCCATCACTTGTTTGAAACTTGATATGTGCATGAATCAACAATTTAATGAAATGCAATGACATCGTTGCCTATAAAACTGGCAATTCACATTATATACTGTCATAGCTGTAATAGCAGAGCTCTTGCATGTACAGGTAAGACCCAGACATGACTGATATATGTAACATCCCATTTGAATTTTGAAATCACAACCCAGCTAAATCCCCAAATATGGTTGGTCCCCATTAATTAATTAATTGTACACGCATTTTACAAAATGTATAATGCACCCTGTTACATATGTATTGGTTACTACACTGCCAAGCCAAACTACTCAAGTGTAGTTGTGACAGATGTACATTAGCACACTACATTGCGTCCCAGCAGACTATAAGAATGTTATAATTGCTCACTACTGTGAATGCACAAAATGGTGCTCTGTACCTTTCCTGATCCCACAGGACCAACCACAGCAAGGAATGGTGCATCTTTGTTGACCGTAAAGGAGATATTCTGAAGTGTCATCTTTTCATCATCAATCCCAGACCAATTTGTGTGAACCTGTTTGGCTTCAATATATTTTGCTGCTATTAATGGTTGCTTGTCATGATCTATTTTGCTGCCAGTGTTGTTTTGAACTATGTAGTCTACAGAAAAAGGATCATATTAAAAATCAATAATTAAAATTTATTGTTCACCTTTATATTCTGCACTTGATAAATTACCATCAGCCAACTCCATAAATGCCTAATAATAATAAATATAATTGTTATATGCTTTGAAAAGGCTTATAGTATACCTTTATCCTAGACACTGCAACATTTGCTTCAACCAGAAGAAATACTCCTTTTATGTATAAACGCATTACATTTCTTTGGATCAATGTAAGCATTGAGAGAGTTGTAAAAATATTCCTGGTCGTCAAATTGCCACCGGTTGCCATGTGAACTGAGAATATGCCAAACATCATCACTGGGACTGTCATGTATTCAATAGCCAAATTGCTACCGCTCAACAAGCCTGCTTTAAGTACGGATATAGATTCCTTACTGTTCAGAAATTAAACACAAATGATGTTTTAATTCTTGAATCGGTACACTTGTTAATGATTCATTGTAAATCAACACTATTCAGTCCCTACCTTCTGATTTGGTTGACTACTCTTCTGAAAGCATCCTCCCATCCATACATCTTGATAACTCTCATCCCTGAAATTATTTCATTCATGATTTTAATCCTATTGTCTGTCCAAATAGCTGAGTTAAATCTGTTGCAATAGAGGACAGTAAGACTCATGCACGCATGCATCTATCAAGACACAGACATACCTTTCAGATGAGAATGCTCGGAACAGAAGTACTTGAATCGGCAGTGCAATCAGGATCACCTCCACAGGAATTAAACTAGCTAGCCCTACATTGCACTTGCATACAGAAGGTAGGTAAACACGACAAGAAGAAGTGGACCTAGCCATAACTGATGAACAAATATGAAGGCCTAAAGCAAAGACAGTGCATTTAGTGAGATCCGGTGGGACAATAGTACACTGTAGAATGCCTACTTGGTCAAACCTCTGGGCATCATTTGATGCAAGGTTGACAACGTGACCAGCAGACACCAATCCTACAGTGGCTTGGTTGAGCGTCATAATCTGAATGCAAAATCATATTAAGTGAAAATGACTGAACCAAGTTTATTGAATGCCATTTATCATGGTCAACAGTAAATATGCTGTTGTTTTAACAGATATTTTGTGCCTCTTGAGTATTGCATTTTAATTTATTTTGTACAAAACATAGAAGCTTGATGGAATATGGGATTGGATGGCAATGGTGCATAGTGTAAAAAGGATGGAACAAAGGATGTGTGTAAAAAGATTATATAATTTAGCAGGTTTGAGTTATATAGACTATATTTAGCAAGCTAGAGTGAAAAGCAGACTACAGAGTTTAAATTGGTTAATGTCACGCCCTATTCACTTCGGCACCTTTGTGAAGCCTTGAACTGGTTCATTTCTGCTCCTTCAAAGCCAGTTTCGGTTTCGGAATGTAATGATTCCGATCTCTTTCATGCAGCGCTAAGCTTTGGTTTAGGTTTGGTTTGCTAGAATAAACGGTTCAGCACTAGTGTGTCGTGATACCGTTGCCTCTTCGCTGCTAGAAAGGGTTCAGGGATGTCGTAAAACCACTCTCTCAAGACTAACGAGCTCGTTTATTTGCTTTGATCTCTTCCTGACGATCCGTGATGTGAATTTTTTTTGTTTTTACATTTAATTGATTCAGAAGGTAACTATAATCAGTGTTAGGTGCCGATTCGCTCGAGCTGAACAACTATTTCAACTATTTTATGCATCTAACACCTTGTAATTTGTCTACAATACCTGCCCTTAGCGGGCTCCCAGTGGCCTGTATTACGGCTGACCTTTTGGTGAATAGCTGCCGTGATGGTTGCACGGACAATCAGTCCTATCTTCTGTCCAATGAAAAGAGCAATGGAGTGTAATACCGTTATCACAAGAGCTGTTGCTACAAGACCTGAGCATATTAAAGGTACGTGCGTTCACGTTATGATCAGCTCCGCAATCACACACACACACACACACACACACACCCACACACACACACACACACACACACACACACACACACACACACACACACACACACACACACACACACACACACACACACACACACACACACACACCACACACACACACACACACACACACACACACACACACACACACAACCTACATGTACGCACACTGTACACACATGTACAAGCATACATGCACGCGTATACGCACACAATACACAAAACACGGCATGCATGCACGCAAATAGTTCACAACACATGCACGCAAATAGTTCACAACACATGCATGCACGCAAATAGTTCACAACACATGCACGCAAATAGTTCACAACACATGCATGCACGCAAATAGTTCACAACACATGCACCACATATTCCAGTATAACAACCAGAAAGCAAAAAAACCTAAGCTATTACCACAATCTTACACGCAGCATAAATGTATGCATTCCTTGTGTCCGTTGATGAAGAGTATTCCTCCACAAAGTACTGACTGAGTAACCCGGTCACAACTGACTGGAGAACCTGTACTCCAATCTGGCCAATAGACAAATTATACATGATAGGCTTCGGGGGATGGCATTAGTCTGTACCTCACAGAACGTAAGCGCTCCTTGCACAATCAGCCTCCACCATACGCACATAACGATGGCTAGACCCAACCTCGCAGGCTTCCCTCTTTTCTTTCTTTCGAGCTCCTTGTTCCAGTACCTGTGGCCCGGTCGCAGAGAAGTCAAAATGCTCAGTTCATTGCTTTCACAGCTACCTCACCAATTGAACGTGTTCAATAACTTTGTAGAATCTAATTCCTCTACTTTCACGTCCAGGTCACTTTGCATAAGTTTTCGCTTACATCCAGTCCAAAGAAGCGGCTCTACCCATCTGTACGTAAGAAGATTGAATGATTTTAACAGTACAAAAACAATAACAAACAAACAAATAATAAAAACACCCAATGTTCTTTCCTCCAATCAAACAATGACTTACAGAAAAAACAGCCTGCAGAACAGGTTGTATTTGTAGCGCCCTCTTAGGTCAGAACTAGCGGTGCTCATTCTTCATAACGAAGTGTGACCTTTAACATATACAACAAACAAGTATATGTGTGATGGGACGTCAGTGTCTACGACACAGACAGCATCCGCCTGTGGTTATCAAACACCCCTGATTCAGATTAAGTGACCATACAATGGGTTCCTTGATTACTCACGGGTGTTTGCGGCCGGACAGTAGGTTGGATAATTAAGCGATACCATTATTTAGTATGAGCCACCAAGAAAATATCTAGCCGCATCTCATTTATACGATATCTGTTTTTGCAGAGATCATATATTAGAATATATGATCTCTGGTTTTTGCAAGCACATATCATACTCGTCTTATGACATTGCGAGGAGAGAAAAAGCTCATGAAAACACTCTACCACAGCTATACATAAGCCATAATTGCACATGAATGGTTCTGCGCGGCCGGTTTCCACATCAATGCAACTTTGGAATGGGAGTAGTCTCGTACCCAGACCCACCATGACGTACGCTTACAGTATGTAGTTTATACAGTACTGGTGGGTCTGGGTACGAGACTAATACTTGAGCGGTCTTTGCGCACCAACCGACCCGTAGAAATCTGTAAGCGAGTAATATAATGATCAACACACATAGGAGAGTATATACATATCGCTCTTAAATGGCCGACTATTTTTTTAACCCCAGAATAAGGCAGGAGTTTGTATGAATAATCACAGTATTTTAGAATGGAGATACACGCAAAGAAAGTCGAAGAGCGATGCAGAGTGTGTGGCCGCTTCTTAGTGGCAAAAAGATGAGGAAAACATATAACTGCAGACAGGATTTGCACTCCAAATTCCTTATTAACACCTCCCTGGATACAATTGGCACCCACCCACCATCCTTTTGCTATCGGTGCAAACGAGACAAACATGGGCCAAACAGTGAGTGGAAGGCCCACACAGAAGTTGACTGCAAGGTAATATAAAAATACTTGACTACATGTATATGAATCCAATTTCTTATCATACTCAGATATGTCATCCAAAACCACCACTGCACAAGATATCACCCACAGCAGGCCGACCAGCCCACAATAGTCCAGCTCAGATTATTGCAGCCATAAGTGGAATAGCCCCTCCCATGCAGACAGGCCTTTCAGTGCAAGACCATATATTTGCCAGTACCAACAATCCAGACATACTGGACCAACTTCGGTGTCCCTTGTGCCTGACAATTGTGCACCAACCACTGGAGCTGCCATGTAGGGCACTGGTCTGCACAAACTGCATCGTACACTGGTTCATGGCCTCCAACTGCAGTGAGGTCAAGTGTCCATGTTGCATCCTGGACCCTCCGCTGGCTCCTTCACAGCTGAAGCCCGCACCACCACTCATTCAGACACTGCTGGTGGATATAGTGGTACAGTGCCAGCAAACCTGTTGGAAGGAGATACGGGCTGAGTACAGCACTCACAAGTGTGCAGAAGAACCTGGACCTTCAGATGCTGATGTGCAGACAGCGTGTCATGTGCTCAGAACACTGGCTTCCACCAGCTCTCAAACGATCACAATTCCTACTGGAGGAACTGTTGCGTACAACATACATGTATGTCTCTTTCACGGGCAATATTGCTCCGCTGGTGCTATACTAAAGCCAATCTGTTTATCTAAACAGTTAACACTTTGCAGTCAACAACATTTTGATCAGTTGTTTCTTGGTCATATAGTGTAAGTTGTTTGCTAACTACGTTTTCCTGCAACGTGCAACACTTTTTTTTCTTGCACAACATGTGTACAGTAATAATTGGCTCCCGCGAAAGAGATATATTGTTTCTTATACATCATATTTTCTCCTTAGCCACTCACATTTATGCGTATCACGCATGCTCGTACCCCTACTGGGACAGCCAGTGCAAGAACCATGAAGCGCCGCTGCAAGGAAATGCAAATGGTGCGAGATGTAGTCAGCCAGGGAGAGTCTTCTGCACTTCTTTGCAAGGAGCTACACTACCTTGCCCTGGCAGAACGGCAAACACTACTGCAAGAGGCTGGATTAGTGAGCACAGTTGGAGCAGGTGAAGCACTGGCTATTAAAGCTGGCCTTGGACTACCATGGGCAAAACTACGAATGCTCCAAAGGTGACTAAATGATGTAAAGATATGACATATACAGTAATCACTTACATTCCATAGGTGGTTGAAGGCATCAGGGGTGTCGATTGCCTGTGAAGAAAATATGAGAACAGTTGCTAGTGGAATGATTGGTGACAATCTCCATGGGGAGATGGTTCTCTTTTCATTTAATCTAGCCTCTGATGGAGAGGAGCTGCGTGCTGCTCCACTTGTCTACATGCCAGACCTCAACCAACAGATTCTGAAGATGTTGGAAGAGAACCATAGGTAAAGAGCAACTGATGATGGCAATTACGATGAAGATTTGTATGTGTGCACAGAACCAGAAGGCTTACCTGGCACAATGGCTTCATCCCAGACAGTGAGGTGTGGGTGAAGTTTGGTGGTGACAAGGGAGGAGGCACCTTCAAGATGAGCTTCCAAATTGTCAATGTCCCTACACACCGAATTCTGTACACGATACATGTGTATTCTGTTGCTTTGCTGCTGATGACAGTGTCTGCAAAGTGCACTTGATCGCTACAGGGGACCAGGTCAAAGAGCTACAGGGAATGAAGTCTACAGTGTATAATCACATGCATAGTGAACACTGAATAATATAATATTATTATTATACATGTACATGTCACAGTACTTGCATGCAAATGCAAATGTATGGGAATATGATCCGTCATACAGAGACACTAATACAAAAACTGACCCATGATGTTGTATAATACTGATATGAGTGAGGCTTTCAACTGCCCAGTATACAGCAACATGCAGCAGAAATATAAATATACATGTACTAAGATTACAATAAGTTTCTACTGCACAAAGGGCAGTTCTACTGTGACCTACGATCTTTGTGAACACTTTTGTCAATCTTCATGCAGGCTACATGGAACCATTGCTGGCAACTATCACACTGTATCATTATGGAGCCATCATTAATATGCCGGCAAATACAGTATACCGGTACATTCTTCCTGGCAGATGCCTTGGGGCATCTACTTGCAGAAAATGGGAGACCAGACATCACCCCGTCCTCAATACTCTTCAAAATATGCTTCCTCATTGCATTCTGTTTATACAATAGAACCGCTGGATCTTGTCCCATGTCAAATGGAAGTGATATACGTCACAGCAAATAATCCACAGTCATGTGATCCTTCCTGCATTTGAATATCTATAAACTCAACAGCAATTGGTCTTCTTGTGTTTGAAGTAAGGCACTTATAAGTTTCAGGGTAGACTTAGGAAGCTGTTTACCTCCATTGCAGTCATAAATTCGGATGCATGCTTTTTGGCAACCAACAGTGGATAGAGCAATCCAATGATTTTATTCACATTTATGATCTGTACAAATTGCTCCTGTGGTAGAATCATTGCCAAATTCTGTCTAAGTGCAGGTGGTTGAAAGCCACCTATGGATGGGTGCTGCTGTTTCAGCATATATTGTGCCACGGTTATGATAAGATCATCTAGCCAGCTTTTTGAAGTTGTAAGTATTGCTTTGTGGTACATTGTCAATTTAACATGACAGATAGTAACCCAGGTATCTTTATCATCTTCATCATCTTTACTTAATTCCGGATCTGCTGTTAAATCAATATTGCACAAGGGGTTATTGTGATCTCCATTAGTGCAAGAATGTCCTGGGTGACACACTGCAGTGCAGGACAATTTGTTCTTCTTACAGCAGCAGTATACTTAGCACTGTTGCATCTCGTTTTACATGCACATGATAATGAAGCTTGAGTATCCAAGAAAGGAGTTTTGTTGCTATTAGATGGTGTTGATAATTTCATTGCAGATGCAGGTGTACAATTCTTGTTTTTGCAATTATCCCCTTTATGACAGTGTGAGGTGCATTCCATTTTATTCTTCTTACAAGGGCACCGTTGTGTGCTGCAGCCTGCTGTGCACTTGCACCTATTCTTTGAAAATGCACTCCATGGTGTACTTTCTTTAGAAGCCGCTCGAAGTGACACACGAGTAGACCTTTCCCATCCTTTCACAGATAGATTGTAATACCCTTCAAACAATTCCAGATCACAAGCAGAATAGCATTTGTTCTTCATCTAGCTGTCCCCGAAAGTTGACATCTGGAACAAAAATTGCCCTTGGAGGTTGGCCAAATACTAACTCATATGGGGTTTGTTTGGTGGTGTCATGAACCTGAGTGTTCATTGTGTCTGCAGAGATAAATAACATTTAAAGCATATATAGAAAAACATTGGATCACTTACACACAATATGTGGAAGCCATTGAGACCATGGTGGGGAAGGATCGCTGCATTCAACAACCTTGGCACTGATCATTCTCTCAAGTGTGTAGTGTGCCTGCTCAACTAGCCCTTGTGATTGGGGATGTCGCGAACGACCACTGATTAGCTGCACATGACCTGGCCATGTTGAAACTACATCTCCAATGAGTTTGTTTACAAATTCTTTGCCATTATCACTGTGAATGATAGCAGGCAAGCCAAAAACTGGGAAAACATAGTTGTGCAATACTTTAACCACATGGTTTGCCTTCTTTTTCACAAGAGGAAATGCAAAATTAAACTTTGACCAATGATCCACAATGTGTATCCAGTTGCATCCATTATGTGGCATAAGCCTCATATCAATCAGATCAATCTACAGATATGAATAAATATTTTGTTCATGTAGTAAGCATGAATAGTGATTAAACCTACCTGGATACGAGATAATAGCCCATCAGCTATTATTGGTCTTAAAGGGGCTTTGGTGTGCTGTGGTTTCCTTAAGCTGCATGTTGAACACAAGCTTACATGCTTTTCAACCACAACTCTTGGTATGTAGGAGTACAATGACTGGACCTACAGTGTATAAGAAGTGACACACGTGACTCAAATTAGCATATGCATGTATACAGCACTCCAATAGCAATAGCTGACTTGTATGCAAGCAGGAAAGCTGGTCACTTAGTGCCATCAGATCAGCAAATGAGATCGTGTGATCTCTTTTGACAGGGGAGGCTTTCAGAAGTTTCACCTCATTTAGAATACAATACGGGTGTGTGTGCAGAGGTTGTGCCAAGTACCAGGGTACACGCTGTGTGCATCATACTCTCTACCACGGACATTGTACCTGCACACACATTTAGTGAATAGATTTCCTGTTCTTATGGTACCTGCAATGTAGTTTATTTTGACCCATTGATGTATGGTGCACTGGAGTATATGATAAGGTTACTTCTTACTAGTTGTACAACGTTCAGACATACACAGTACACGTGCAAGTACACATACAAGCATTGTACTGCTGGAGGTGGAGTAGTATTGTTATTGCTTTACATTTCAGACATGATATTCATTGAATTTGTACTACAAGTAGTGTTTACATTGTGCTGTGTTCCTTTTTTGTATACTTACACGTATGTGGGAGGATTTGAGAATCATTAGTTATAGCTGTATGTAGTCAACATTGCAACCAAGTATGACAAATCACATGCAGTAATTTTACACATGTACGCTCAGTCTATAGGTCTACATGTACATTTATTCTAATGTCTTATTTGTGCATGCGTATTATATGTGATTTGAACATGGAACTCTTTGTGTTTCAGTCCACGCACACAGTAATGATTCAGTGGATCCCTCGTATTGTGCAAAGAGAAGACCTAAGACAGCACTTCCAGTGAGCTGGTTACTGTGTCATTGTGCATACCGTACTTTAATAACTGGTCACCGTACTTTAATAACTGGTCACCGTACTTTACTAAGTACGTATGATGCCCAGCCCCCCTGTCATTTTGCGTATTACCTGGGATGCCCCCACCCCCCTGTCATTTAGCATATTGTCCAATGACATGGGGTTGGGCATCCCAGGCAATACACTAAATGACAGGGGGGTGGGGCATCATATTACCTGGGATGCTACACCCCCTGTCTGGGGTAAGGGAGTGTGCTTTAGATCCGCCTCTGACCACAGTGTGGGCGTGGCAGATCATTCATGATCACGTCATTGTTGTGATAAACGTAGATAAATAGGAGACACAGAAAACAAGTTGCCTGGCTCGCGGCGTGAACAGGAGAACAGGATGAACCCCACAATTAACTAAGCATAGCTTATTGATGTTTTCGTGTGCTACTCAATGGGCTGTGATAGATGATGGTCATGTATTTGAACAGATGATGGTCATGTATTTGAGCAGATGATGGTCATGTATTTGAACAGATGATGGTCATGTATTTGAACAGATGATGGTCATGTATTTGAGCAGATGATGGTCATGTATTTGAACAGATAATGGTCATGTATTTGAACAGATGATGGTCATGTATTTGAGCAGATGATGGTCATGTATTTGAACAGATGATGGTCATGTATTTGAACAGATGATGGTCATGTATTTGAGCAGATGATGGTCATGTATTTGAACAGATAATGGTCATGTATTTGAACAGATGATGGTCATGTATTTGAGCAGATGATGTATTTGAGCAGATGATGTATTTGAGCAGATGATGGTCATGTATTTGAACAGATGATGGTCATGTATTTGAACAAAGGATGGTCATGTACTTGAACAGATGATGGGAAACGGGTTGCATACAGTAGTGGTATTTCCTTGCACTGACTCTACACATATGAGTGACATTGACATGTTTGTGTGCATCAATGCTTGTTGTTTGTGAACATGTTTATTGTGTCATAGATGTGTATACATGTACATACACTGATGAAACTTTTTGTTGTTGGTTCTGTTGAATTGAAGCAATGTTCCTAGACCCACTCATCATTGTTGCAATAGATGAAGATATTGTCTCTTGAAAGTTTTGTTGGATAATTAAATAAGAGAATTTAAAAAATTAAAAAAAGAAACTCGACCACGAGGGGATTTGAACCCCCAATCTTCTGATTCGAAGTCAGACTCTTTGGATTGGCAACTTGGCAGGCACGTTTACACCATTTCAGGCGATGTTGTGGCACCTACGAGTGCACAGGCCACTACCAGCGATGACGGTGCTGCAAACAGAAAGAGAAAGGGTGCTGGAGGTGGCAGAAAGGGGAAGGCAAAGATTATAAGAGTAATACCATTGTGTATCATGAAATAGTTTCTTGAAAGCCTTGGTGCTCGCAAATACAGGACGACGTTATGGTACCAGAAAGTGTGCAGGTCTCTGCAAAGGATGACATTAAAGCATCAAAGGGGAGGAGGCCTGCTTGTAAAGGCACAAAGGCGAAGGCAAACATGATCATGGTAACATCATTATGTATCGGTAAGTGCATATGTAGATAATCACGTTGATATACACTTGGTATTGAGCAATAAGCTATAAGTTCCTGAAAGCTTGATGCCCAATGCATTGCCATCCACCCAGTAACAGTTCTTTATCCCTTATGCTTGTTTGCCCGTGCACTTCAGAGCCAACAGTGTCTTCCATCACCCCAATCGATGGCAGTGAAGGTGGAGCTTCCCCTGTAGCTTGATTTTAGTATGGATGAATAGTTACTCAATGCAGGTGCCAAAGTTGCTGAAAAGCCCAGACCCTCTGTTTCCTCAATACCTGATATTGATGAAGGTGGAGTTTCCCCTTTAGCTTGATTTTAGTGTGGATGCTGAGTTACTCAATGCAGGTGCCATGGTTGCCGAAATGCCCCAGCCAACTGTGTCCTCCATCCCCCCCCCCCCCCCCCCCCCCCCCCCATTTGACTTCGTCCTTACAGTGTGTGGATGCTATGTAGGTACATGCATGTAATATTCATACCTAAAACTGATGTGGTTAGGGTGTGACATCAATGCAAGACACAGTGCGGGTGCTGCAAGAGCAGATAGGCAGGATGTACTCACCAAGGTATCTTTATTTGGACTGGTTCCTTCGGAAATAAATAAAACCTTCATTTTCCAACACAGGCAGAATTCCAGTTGGCAGGCCGGTCACCACTCAAACCCTCAAACACCCACCAACACAATTAGAGTCATGGCAACGAGGATAAGTCACAGTTGTAATTCCAACCCTCAAACGCCTACCAACCTGTTGAAACCTAAGGCTCCATCATCATCAAGCTTCCAGAGGGACCCAACCGCACCCTTTGTCACTGACTACCAGAGGGACCCACCCTCATACTTTGTCACTGACTACCAGAGGGACCCAACCTCACCCTTTGTCACTGACCACCAGAGGGACCCAACCTCACCCTTTGTCACTGACCACCAGAGGGACCCAACCTCACCCTTTGTCACTGACCACCAGAGGGACCCACCCTCATACTTTGTCACTGACCACCAGAGGGACCCAACCTCACCCTTTGTCACTGACTACCAAAGGGACCCACCCGCACCCTTTGTCACTGACCACCAGAGGGACCCACCCTCATACTTTGTCACTGACTACCAGAGGGACCCAACCTCACCCTTTGTCACTGACTACCAGAGGGACCCAACCTCACCCTTTGTCAGAGGGACCCACCCGCACCCTTTGTCACTGACCACCAGAGGGACCCAACCTCACCCTTTGTCACTGACTACCAGAGGGACCCACCCGCACCCTTTGTCACTGACCACCAGAGGGACCCACCCTCATCCGTTGTCACTGACTACCAGAGGGACCTACCCTCATCCTTTGTCACTGACCACCAGAGGGACCCAACCTCACCCTTTGTCACTGACTACCAGAGGGACCCACCCGCACCCTTTGTCACTGACCACCAGAGGGACCCACCCTCACCCTTTGTTGCTGACCACCAGAGGGACCCAACCTCACCCTTTGTCACAGAGACCCACCCTCAAGTTATCAGCTACCATCCTCTGTAGCTGCTAGCTTTGAAGCTAAGGAGCCTCCTGCTCGTGATGGCATGACATCTCCACTTCCTGTTGCTACTGACAAAAGTACAAGGAAGTCATTATCTTCATCAGCAATAACAAAAGACAAGCTTCAATCTGTTGCTGCAGTGCTGGAACAGCACCACAGGCTGAAAGGGGAGAAGAATGCTGGCTCTCTTGCCATCAAGTTGGCCAAAGATGCACTGTTTGGAGATGAAGTGCTAAAGCTGTGCACTCCAATGGGCAATCGATCCTTGCCAGCTCTGCCTACTAAGGAGCTGCAACAGCTTAAAGCAATAATTTATCAACAGTTTTCTCAGTATGCAAACTCCCCCAGTGAGTTTGAAGAGCTGTGGCAAACTTGTATAATTGCAGTCAGTGCAGCAATTTTGTAAGCGCTTGCGAAAGTAGGCTGCATAGTGGGTGCATAGTTATTGTGCATTTCTGTGATCTTCATGGCAATGACTATAAACGTTAGTGGTATGGAGAAGCTGAAGCCATGGTTATTTCAAGCGTTTGACGTAACGCGGAATTTTTTTTTTAAATTATGTAATGGATTTTGGGGTGTGTGGTCATGTGACTTCACGTCAGCGGAATTACGGCCACGACGTAATAAATTAGCGACACTAGACTGGTTTGTTTTTCGATCGCGACGGCTAACTCCATATTGGGATGACCGTGATCGTTTTATGTACTTGCGAGCGATGGTGTGAAACACGTTTGGAGGCACGTATCAGAGATAATATATTATCTCTGGACGTATACATAGCCATGATTGTGCGCTGGGGGTTGTTTGGAGGGATGTGTACATAGCCATGGATGTACGCTGGGGTTGTTTGGAGGGATGTGTACATAGGCTGGGGTTGTTTGGAGGGATGCAGGCCCGTAGGGATCGTAACCAAGTAAAATTTCTAGTAAAATCTGATTTTACTAGTAATTTTACGGGTTTCCTGATCGTTTTATGTTCTTGCGAAGCAATTGTGAAACACGTTTGGAGGGGACGTGTACATAGCCATGGATTTACACTGGATGTGTACATAGCCAGGGATCTAAGTTGGGGGATAGCACTGTATAAATAAATAAAGCATGCATAGAGGAATATTAATCATTCAGTATACAGAAAGACTCAATATCCAGTTGCTGCACCTTGTAACTCTATTACTTTTGGAATAACTTTTCTTAAGTGCCTAATGTATTTACCACACTTTACTTTATCCACAGTTCTCCAAAACATTGTGATGCCATCAACCAGCTCCTGCTTGCATTTTGGTTTAACTTCCCTCCGCATGAACTCTTTTAATTCATGCCCTAAATTCTCTATAGGGTTACAGTCTGGAGATTCAGGCCACCAGTTTATGTTATTGTCCAATTTGCTATCCTCGATGTATGCTTTGGATCATTATCCTGCATGGAACTCAGAAACACTCCTCAGAAACGGAAGAAGTGCTGTCAAGGATGCTCACATAAAATGCTGCATCCATTATGCAATCAAAGATAGCAATTCCAGATGGACCACGGATACTGATTGCAGCCCAAACATGTACTTTAACTTGATGTTTCGCTCTGGAAAAAAAAAAAGTTTTTGATAAAAGTGCTTGCACATACTAAATCCCGTTTCCGTAGACTACCGCAATTCTCCCCCCTCCGCACTTTAAAAGGGCTCATGTTTGAACGAGCCTGTCGATGTAATTATGATTTCAGCTGCGTGCTATTCTTTAACCTCTTAGAGTGAAACAGGCACGCGAAAGCGCGATTAATGATTACGAAGATACGCTCGTTAAAACACGATCGACTCATCATCAAGCCATTCTTTTTTCGGTAGGGGGTGTAATTACTTTCATGCGCCATCGACAATACGATTGAATAAGTCTTACCTAGGTTTATGCTTAGGTGGTTCTCCCCTCTTGTGACAGCTGAATCGCCTATATGGGTCTCCAGCTGAACTGTACATTCATCAGACCACACAACGTCCATGAATCCATGCTCGGCCTCGTTGAGGTATTTCTGTGCCCATTCCAATCGTTTGAGCTTGTTTGGCTCGCGAATCAGCTGGCAGTAGGCTGTTCCACGAAACGTCCAGCCTAGAGTTGTTCGGCACCTCAAAATGGTCCTTATTGTCTCGTGGCCATGGCCACGAGACAATAACAGGGCGTGCAGCTGGAAAGCGCTAGTCTCATCGTCCTTCCTCATTTGTTCCTCAACGATTTGTTTTATTTCTTCTGTGATTTTAGATGGCCGACCACTACCAGGACGTCTTCCGATGCTTCCAGTCTCCTTGTAACGTCTAATGAACTTACAGATCCCATGCACTTCTCGATGCCCTCTTTCAATTAAACATTTGTATATATTGGTAGACCCATACCCCTTGAAATAGTAGAATAGAATCCGCAATTGTTTATAGCTTGAGTACACCATCCCATGCACTGTGCTACAACCATACGATGCAAGTACATGTAGCAGAAAATTTTACTTTAGGGCGTAGTCTCTATAAAACCCTATGTTCCATAAAAACGCTACGTTCCACAAACGCTACGTTCCCAAAACGCTACGCTACAACCTGTACGTCAACGTTAACCCTAACGCTACGCAAACGTTATACGTGTACTTTTTTGTGACCGCTACTGTATGGGAGAACATAAATGTTTACATCCACATACAGTAAGTAAGATAAATGCCACAAAATTAACAACTGCCAATACGATACCTTAAATATCAGTATTGGATCTGGGGGGGGGCTAACCCCCCCCCCCCCCCCCCCCCCCCCCCCCCCCCCTTCCCAGCCCTTCATTAATAATTTCATAGTAAGATATTAGGCAATCTGCATTGTTCCAATAGCATGTTATAGTCTACAATTACATGTAGCACTTGTGAATAAATCATTTACCCCCCCCTCCCCCCCCTCTTTATCTGCCACACCCTGAATATGTTTACTCCTGTGTGGGATACATTCACTACACCTTTTGCCCTATTAGAGCAATTTTACATAGAACGTGTTATAAGAATGTTTTGGTTTCTTAATTCTTGTGTCCAATTGGCATAATATAATTGTTCTTTGAGACTTTGCTGTAACGGTAGTGAAGTACCTAGCCACTAAGTGATAGGGGAGGAGTGTGTAGTATGGCCACAAGTGCTTTTGACTGTAAATCTACTCTCTAAGCTAACAAGGTGCCTCATCACCTCATAATTTCAGTAGGTCTGTTGTCTACGTTGGTCAGCTTCCTCTTCACTGCCACACTTAAAAGATTTTAAAAAACAAATATACTATATAGCTGCTGCAGGCATCTAGTGCAGTTGATTATAATGATTCCAATGTCATTTATACTAATTTACATTTCCAGCAACCATGTTCCCTTCCATTTGACACCCTTTTGCCCTCAGACCAAATATCCTAACAACTACAGTGAAGAGCAAGATACCTACCATTGACAACATAAGTTCACTTGTTCCACATTGTAGCACTACTTTGTCATACCTCAGTTATCTAGATGTGATAGTGTACTAGATCCTCTGGGTCACCATGTAGCTAACTGCAAGCATGGCAGTGACACAGCCATATCAACACAACAGGAGTGAGGTGAGCAGCTGGCTGGACAGGAACCAGACAGCAGAGAAGGGAGAGTATGAGGACAAGCAGAAGGAACTGGAGAAGGTGTGCATGCCAATCATGACAAAGTGTACCAGGCAGGAGGTGTGCCCAATGGAGCAGGAGGAATGTCAGGAGGTCCATTTGGGAGTGCTGGGAGTGGAGGCAAGAAGAGTCAAGGTCCTACCATTGAGGAAGTGGACTAAATCACTGAACTTAGATTCTGATATGTGTTGACTTTCTTACATGTAATTTTCAAGCTGCTGTGATTGTATTTTGTATTTTTTTGTATCAAATTGTTCAGTTTCTGAATAATGTAGCTAATGGAGGGGATGTCCCATTACTCTGGCACCTTAAATTATTTTTAAGTGGATGAATAGTCTATTCATCCACTTAAAAATAATTTAAGGTGCCAGACTGCTGCAGGACTAATGGTTAAACAACCCAGAACACCCTTAGCACAGTCATGATACAGATTATTATAGGTTGCATGTTTGTTTTTATAATCTTCAGATGTTGGTCTGCTATGTCTCTCCCTGAAGTTGTCCACTGGCTTGGTATCATCATTATGAGGTGTGAGAGAACAGGAGAGGACCCAAAGGCTTTGACTTTCGAAATGATGCAAAGACATTTTCCTGTTCATCTTCTTAGAGCCTCTCCAACAGCAATCGAGCATATGTCCTGTGGAGACCCCCTCCTCACTTTTAATCAAGGCCATGAGTGAGCCACCAGCAAGAAACTTGGCTAACCCGATTGGGGCTCTGCTAAGATGTTAACAATGGCCCTGAGAGAAGAACAGATGGAGATAGGAAGATGGACTTCAGCTGCTTCAATTATAAGTGCTGTATTATAAAATTGACGAAGGACAGACATGGTGGAAGCTGCTCGAAACAAATGATCAACCTTAATAATTGAGGAACATTATTGCTAATTGTTGCATACAAATTTATATATAATAATAGCTGATAATAGCTGGTGGTGTTCAGCGTTCAATTAATGTCATGTAATACCCCTTGCATGAAATTACAAAAAGAAAGAAAGATAATTCCCTGCCTGTGAAATTATTAAACTGTCTTCACCATTTTAAATGTACAGGGTGGCGTATTATGCTGTGCAGGCTGTGTTCACAAAATTGTGAGGCACGGTTTTATGTGCAATTATGAGGTCTAAATGTACATATGCCCACTCCAATTATCCTATGCACACCTAACATGTACCATATAATCATCTCTGTTTGCAAATTACATCCTACAGTGTACATGTGTATTCAGCTGCATTCAAATAATTAGGCTGTACTCACAAATGGTTTTATTGGGCTTTACATGTATTTGGTACTTTCAAAATCATGGGACAAAGTAAAACTATGTGATCATCTCTGTAAAAACAAAAAAAAAGTTTTTACAGGGATGATCTAAGATACAAGTACCTCAACGGTGTCAATTAACATGTAATTGTTGTGCCTACTTACATGTGTCATGATGTTTTGGGACTACCTGTAATATGATAACAAGTTGTCACAATGGTACCCAATTTTTTAAATATTTATTTTATAAATATAATTTGGTTTTAAAAATAAACTACTATAGCCAAAGTGTGTGTAGATGACGTCCTTTTATTAAATAACCATCAATTTAATTGGTACTTTCAAAATCACGGGATAATAAAAATACTAAATGAAAGGTTATTCACTAATTGTGTATTGTGGTCATCACTTGTGCAAAGTGTGTGTTCACCAATTGGTGAAAGTACACGCCTATAGCAGTGTCCTATCAACTACTAAAGATGAATTGCGAACGACTGCATGCCACTGAATTGAAGCGAATAATGTCAACAAGTCCAGAACAAAGGGTTGTGACAGGAACAGTTAATTGTAACAATAACTTACTGTATTATTACACAATACATTACCTCATCAGCCAATGCACGCCGTCCATCCATTAGTGTTTCTAAATGTAAAAGAACCCTCAGAAATCACTGCATGTAGATAGAGATGGCTAGTAATGTCATTAGTGGTGGGAAGCCATCTGCACTGCTGAAAAATGACCCTCAGTGAGGGGGAGAGGTACCATTTACTTAAAATATCTGGCACTACCACTGAAGTAAGACCAACAGAAATAGTGGCGATATAATCATGCTTTGCTATACCTTGGCATAAATTGAGACTACTCAGAAGGTGGTTTAGCATCATAGGTGATTATTTCCTGAAGGAACGAATTACTTTTCTTAGGTGGCTTAAGGTATCAGGTGTTTCACTAGCATGCGACAAAAATATGCGAAAACTATCAAACGAGATCACTGGAAACAGCCTTATAAGAGAAATCGCTCCCTTTTCATTTCCTTTAGCCTCAGGGGGTGAGGAGCTAAAAGAAGCAGCTCTTGTCTACATTCCTGATCTTGTTACTAAAGTTACACAAATGCTGGATGACAATGTGAGGTAATAACGTACATGTAAATGTACAGGAGGTGTACGCATATTACAGTAATTTCTTGTATTCTACACAGTCCTGGCATGATGGCGAGATATGGCGAAAATTGGGTGGGAGAAGGAAGGAGGGTCATTTAAAATGACCTTTCAAATAATGTCCCCAATCCTAACTCTGTTCAAAACACATGCGTGTTTTGTTGTTTTGAAGCCAGTGATTCCATAATAAATCTGCACGATTTCAACCACAAGTAGACAAACAGCAGGGGATGAAATGGAGAATTGTGCATCGAAAAAATGAATGCATGTGATTTTAAGGGCAAGCTATTCATGGGTTTTTTGTTTCGCTCAACATCCCCCTCTGCAACAGGGCCAGTAAAAATGCATATGCTTGAAGACCACACCGGTAAAAGAGTGGATCAGTGCACGAGATGTTGGCTTTGGCATGATGGGGGAACAAGGCACAGAGTCTATTCATGATCGTTTCAATACCCTGCTAAGAACTTATGCTCTGCAACAATATTAAAAAATTGGAGTTAGTCATTAAAGAACAGGTAGTAAGTACTGCTCCACAACACATTGCTGCAATCCAGATACATCACCAATCAAGATTATGATGTACATGTATTGTTTAAATATTTATCTGTTCACGTCCCATCAAAGGGATGCTCAGTTAAAATACACTGATGTGTGGTTCTACTCCATATCAAGAGCTTTTAGTGCTATTATCTTCGTGAAGTGATACAAGCAAAGTTATAAAAAAATAGGCAGGGAGAAATTTTACCGAAAATTAAAACCGGTCGGTTTATGTAAGAATTATTATTATGGTAATAAATAGGTACGCTATATCTTCGTGAAGTGATACAAGCAAAGTTATAAAAAAATAGACAGGGAGAAATATTGTACCGAAAATTAAAACCGGTCGGTTTATGTAAGAATTATTATTATGGTAATAAATAGGTACGCTATGGAATACAGTATCGTATAGCAAACTGATTGCACAGTGACATCTTCCCTGCTTTGACAAAAATAAATAAATAAATGTTTGTTTAGGTAATCACAAGTGGAGTAAACGGCTCAAAGACACCTCGTCGCTTCCCGGTAGCAATTACAAGCTTACTGGATGCGGTTGGTGTCTGTTCCAATGTACGCATATGCATGTGCCGTACTTGGAAGCATTGCTCGCCTGCATTGTGCCTTGTATCCACCAGTCCAATCAGCAGACATGGTTTAACTGCACAACGAAAAATATGTGCACACTATTACAAGACATTTGGCGCATAACTGACACAATTGATGGAGATACAGCCCTTTATGCCTAAATTGTGCCAATCATTACGAGTTGACCAGATCCACCGTTTGCAGACAATGTGCATGAAGACAGTCAAGATTTCTCCCTCGCTGCCGATCGAAATGTGTTTATCTATGAATGCCAACGCGTCACAGAGCTGCTTCTGTACGTAGTGCCTCGACCCTGGTACCTCTGAAGTGCCAGCCACCGGGTTTAATAATCTATCACATCACTGCAAGTGTTTGTTTAGCAAAACAGTAGTGATGCGTCGTTACGGTGCACATTCATGTAACGAACATACCGCACCTTTATAATCAGAGATAATTTATATATTATCACCGGTATGATCTATGCATGTGAAGCCTTTCGTAACAGACAGTATTTAGCTGGTGGCCGGTAGACTCCATGAAAATGTAACTTCTAGCGAGTGAAATCTGCATGCTATCACTTCCAACTGTTTGAATGAATCAGTTAATGTGTCAGTCCGTATTACGCTGTCCCGTGCAAAACAGACGAATTAAATCTGTCCACTGGCACGTTTTCATGTAAAAGCAGGGGGGGGGGGCTGCATCGAGGGAGGAAGCTTGAGACAAAGCTCAGCACAAGAGCATGTGCACGTGGAAGTGCATGCAATTTCATAAGCGCAGCAAAAATGAATAAGAAGCTTAAGCAATGACAATTGTCCTCTTAAACTACGCAAGTTATCGTCAAAGTAACATGAATTACTTTGGCTCTGGCTAGCTGAATGGACAATACTAACCTGTTACACCTTCCATAACTAGTGCACATTAATTAATTATTATCAACAAGACAAAGTAAATGTATTATGAGTGATTTTATACAATCTTGTGCAGTGTACAAAATGATTTTACAAACTGACAGAATACAATTACAGTACACAACACATATAGAACATTGAATACAACAACCAATGCAGTTTGTGATTTAGTCCACTTCCTCAATGGTAGGACCTTGACTCTTCTTGCCTCCACTCCCAGATGGACCTCCTGACATTCCTCCTGCTCCATTGGGCACACCTCCTGCCTGGTACAACTTTGTCATGATTGGCATGCACACCTTCTCCAGTTCCTTCTGCTTGTCCTCAAACTCTCCCTTCTCTGCTGTCTGGTTCCTGTCCAGCCAGCTGTTCACCTCACCCACTTTGTCCAATACCTTCTTCCTGTCCTCCTCGCTCAGCTTACTCTTCACCGTCTCCTCCTCCATGGTGCTCTTCAATTGGAAGGCATAACTCTCCAGCTGGTTCTTGGCCGCTATCTTGGCCTTGTGCTCCTCGTCTTGGGACTTGTACTTCTCTGCGTCCTTCACCATGCGCTCTATGTCGTCAGCACTCAGCCTTCCCTTGTCGTTGGTGATGGTGATCTTGTTCTCCTTCCCTGTGCTCTTCTCCACTGCACTCACGTTCAGGATGCCATTCCTGTCGATGTCAAAGGTCACTTCTATTTGAGGCACACCACGTGGAGCAGGAGGAATGTGGGTAAGATCAAACTTCCCCAAAAGGTTGTTGTCTTTGGTCATGGCTCGCTCTCCCTCGTACACCTGGATCAACACCGATGTCTGGTTGTCAGAGTAGGTGGTGAAGGTCTGGGTCTCCTTCTTGGGAATGGTGGAGTTGCGCTTCAGCAGGGTTGTCATGACACCACCAGCTGTCTCGATCCCCAGGGAGAGAGGGATGACATCGAGGAGGAGGAGGTCCTGGACCTCCTGGCTCTTGTCTCCACTCAAGATGGCTGCCTGGACGGCTGCTCCGTACGCCACTGCCTCGTCAGGGTTGATGGACTTGTTCAGCTCCTTGCCATTGAAGAAGTCCTGCAGAAGCTTCTGGACCTTGGGGATACGAGTTGACCCACCCACCAGCACAACCTCGTGGATCTGGGACTTGTCAAACTTGGCATCGCGTAGTGCCTTCTCCACGGGCTCCAGAGTACCTCTGAACAGGTCTGCGTTCAGCTCCTCAAAGCGGGCCCTGGTGATGGTGGTGTAGAAGTCGATGCCCTCGAACAGGGAGTCGATCTCGATGCTGGCCTGGGCACTGGATGAGAGAGTCCTCTTTGCTCGCTCACAGGCAGTACGCAGACGTCTGACGGCCTTACATGTCCTTCTTGTGCTTCTTCTTGAACTCCTGGATGAAGTGGTTCACCATTCTGTTGTCAAAGTCTTCTCCTCCAAGATGGGTGTCACCTGCCGTCGACTTCACCTCAAAGATGCCTTCCTCTATGGTCAGGACGGACACATCAAAGGTTCCTCCTCCTAGATCGAAGATCAGGATGTTCTGTTCGGCCTTCAGCTTCTTGTCCAGTCCGTAGGCAATGGCGGCCGCAGTAGGCTCGTTGATGATTCGCAGCACGTTCAGTCCCGCGATAACCCCAGCGTCCTTGGTGGCCTGGCGCTGCGAGTCGTTGAAGTAGGCGGGAACCGTGATGACGGCATCGGTCACCACCGTGCCCAGGTAGGCCTCTGCCGTCTCCTTCATCTTGGTCAGCACCATGGACGAGACCTCCTCGGGGAAGAACGTCTTCGTCTCGCATTTGTACTCCACCTGGATCTTGGGACGGCCGCCTTCGTTGATGACGGTGAAGGGCCAGTGCTTCATGTCGGCTTGGATGGTGGGGTCGTCGAACCTTCTCCCGATCATCCGCTTGGCGTCGAACACCGTGTTGTTGGGGTTCATGGCCACTTGGTTCTTGGCGGCGTCTCCGATGAGACGCTACCGCTTAGAAGTTAGCCCAACATTTCTTTGCCGCACATTCCATACCAATTACCACGTATAACTTTGACCGATTAGAAGTTGGCCCCACATTCCACAGCCTAACATTCCTAAACAATTAACTTCATTAACACCTGCAACGGCGCGCGCGCAATCATTGAAATTTGTGTCACACGCATACCCAATGCATGCATATTTAATACATTACATGAACGGCATCGCATCGTGACCTATAGTGAGTGCAGAGACATCAATTGACATTATCTGAATGTTTCTATACTATAGCCTCACCAGTCCACCCCTCCCTATGCCAGTCCATTCCACTTGTGTACAAACACACACACACACACACACACACACACACACCATGGCTTTGCCAACCTTATCAGAACCAGAGGACCTGGAGTAATGTTGTGAGTGCAGTGACATCAAGTGACCTTATCTGAATGCTTCTATACTATAGCCTCACCAGTCCACCCCTCCCTATGCCAGTTCATTCCACTTGTGTACACACACACACACACACACACACCATAGCTTTGTCAAATTTTGTCATCAAAACTAGAGGACATGGGGTAATGCTGTGAGTGCAGTGACATCAAGGAACCTTATCTGAGTGCTTCTATACTATAGCCTCACCAGTCCACCCCTCCCTATGCCAGTCCATTCCACTTGTGTACACACACCCACACACCATGGCTTTGTCACATTTTGTCATCAAAACTAGAGGACATGGGGTAATGCTGTGAGTGCAGTGACATCAAGGAACCTTATCTGAGTGCTTCTATACTATAGCCTCACCAGTCCACCGCTCCCTATGCCAGTCCATTCCACTTGTGTACACACACACACACACACACACACACCATAGCTTTGTCAAATTTTGTCATCAAAACTAGAGGACATGGGGTAATGCTGTGAGTGCAGTGACATCAAGGAACCTTATCTGAGTGCTTCTATACTATAGCCTCACCAGTCCACCCCTCCCTATGCCAGTCCATTTTGCTTGTGTACACACACACACACACACACCATAGCTTTGTCAAATTTTGTCATCAAAACTAGAGGACATGGGGTAATGCTGTGAGTGCAGTGACATCAAGGAACCTTATCTGAGTGCTTCTATACTATAGCCTCACCAGTCCACCCCTCCCTATGCCAGTCCATTCCACTTGTGTACACACACCCACACACCATGGCTTTGTCACATTTTGTCATCAAAACTAGAGGACATGGGGTAATGGAGTGAGTGCAGTGACATCAAGGAACCTTATCTGAGTGCTTCTATACTATAGCCTCACCAGTCCACCCCTCCCTATGCCAGTCCATTCCACTTGTGTACACACACCCACACACCATGGCTTTGTCACATTTTGTCATCAAAACTAGAGGACATGGGGTAATGGAGTGAGTGCAGTGACATCAAGGAACCTTTTCTGAGTGCTTCTATACTATAGCCTCACCAGTCCACCCCTCCCTATGCCAGTCCATTCCACTTGTGTACACACACACACACACACACACACACACACTATGGCTTTGTCAAATTTTGTCATCAAAACTAGAGGACATGGGGTAATGCTGTGAGTGCAGTGACATCAAGGAACCTTATCTGAGTGCTTCTATACTATAGCCTCACCAGTCCACCCCTCCCTATGCCAGTCCATTTTGCTTGTGTACACACACACACACACACACCATAGCTTTGTCAAATTTTGTCATCAAAACTAGAGGACATGGGGTAATGCTGTGAGTGCAGTGACATCAAGGAACCTTATCTGAGTGCTTCTATACTATAGCCTCACCAGTCCACCCCTCCCTATGCCAGTCCATTCCACTTGTGTACACACACACACACACACACACCATAGCTTTGTCACATTTTGTCATCAAAACTAGAGGACATGGGGTAATGGAGTGAGTGCAGTGACATCAAGGAACCTTTTCTGAGTGCTTCTATACTATAGTCTCACCAGTCCACCCCTCCCTATGCCAGTCCATTTTGCTTGTGTACACACACCCACACCATGGCTTTGTTAACTTTGGTCATCAGAACTAGAGGACCTGGGGTAATGTGAGTGCAGTGACATCATGTGACCGTATGTGAGTGCTTCTATATAGCCTCACCAGTCTCTGTCTCCTTATTCCAGTCCACTAAGCTAATGCGCACACGTGCACACCAAAAGCTTTGTCATCCTTTTTCAACTTGGATCTGGAGGATATATCCTGTTTGCTGATATCAATCCTTATGACTGACCTCAAAGTTGACTAATTTTTATTGGTGATTGCATTCATTCTTGTGCATGGATTCCTTTGTACTCTATAATGGACTCCCATGTTTATCACATTTAGTTGAGTGGCACAAATTGTTCTATTTTGAATGAGGTTAATCTAATATGTTCTTTTCGAATATATAAGGGATAAAATTAATCCGCTTGCAATACAATCTGTCTTTGAAGTCATGGTATGTTTACTAGTTTGTATATTCTTTATGAATATTGAAGTGTGTATGTTGCAGGGAAAAAAGAAATACAAAATTGATATAGAAAGACTTGCTGCTATTCTTAGGGAGAGGGGCTGGCCTCCTCCTGATGCATCAAGAAGTGCCCCCACGGGGTACTGGTTTTTAATTGCTTCAGCTTTGTCAAACTGCAACAAGCCACGTTCTAAGTATGTTTTAGCGGTGTACAAATGTTGGCAGACCAACAGAGGCAATGTGCGTACATCTGTCGGTAATTATGAAGCAAATGACTGGTACAGCATAGTTACCTGCATTTATTCTAGATGACTTGCAGCATCATAGTGTTGCAGAAAGTGGAGATTATGAAGAATCTCTTATACGTCAGGAGTATATGGTGGCTGGTGTAGACAGGCAGAATGAGAATGAGATGGCTAATGAGCAGATGGAGCACGTGATGTCCAATGAGCTTGTGGTGTGTAATGAGCAGGTAGCGGATGAACTGGCTACTGAGGAGATGGAGGACAGGATGGTTAGTGAGATGGTGGAGGACATGATGACTAGTGAGGAGGTGGAGGACAGTCAGAAGTTGGAGGATGAGGTTACTAGTGAGGAGGTGAAGGATGAGATGGGGGAGATACAAGTGGAGGACACGGTAAGCAGTTATGAAGTCTGATTCATAGTAGAATATTACATTGTGTGAGGTTGAATTATTTGACCAGTATCACGATGGTACAGAGGATGCATGGTTAGATTCATAACATGTGTACATGTATATAATAATATTAGTATTATTTTATTATAAATAATACATTTTGTAGCATGATAGCAATGTTTATTACATGTTCATTACAATGAAGCTGAACTACAATGAAAGCAGATCTGTCCCAGTGAAGGATGAGTCTCAAGTTCTGGTGTATTGCATATGCCGAAAACCTTTTGATTCAGCAAAGTAATTGAATTATAGTGCCTTTATTAAGAAATTCATATGATAATCTTAAACTAGGTTCATGATCGGATGTGACTTCTGTGGGGAATGGTATCATGGCTGTTGTGTTGGAGTATCTGAAGAGGAAAGTAATAGAATGGAGGTTTACAAATGCCAACTTTGTACTGAACATCACATTGCTACTCCATTTTACAATGAAGGTCAGAGGTATATGGTGTGTACTGTTGATCATCTACAAGCACTTTTGCAGATGATTCATCACATGAAATTGTCAGCACATTACAACAAGAGGTACAATCACTTGTAGCTTGGGATCGAAAAAATAAATGCAGCACAATGTCAAATATTAGTCCATTGCTTGCCATGTATGCAAATACAAATATTGCATCGCTATATCTCATATATACTTACTATTGTTATGCACAAATGAAGATTAAATGCCTTCTAAAACATTATCATATTAATGAGCCATATTCTTTGCCATTTAATAGTTCACTTGAATATCTGCATGCCCCTGTGTATGCACTGTATAATCTATGCATTAAATTATTCATCTCAGATATATATTGTTGCGGCCATCACCTAGCAGTGATTTTAGCAGCCAAGTGTATTTCTATCATGTTTAGGAATTTTTTGTGTCGCAACAAACAACAGAATGTCTGACTGATTCAAATTATATACCTGTTGGTAGTGAATTTACAAAGAATCTTGAGAAGCATGGGCTGTTTTGCATATCAAAAGCACAGTGGGATCTCCTTGCTTGCAGTGACAGAATGAATCCTTCTTGGGTTCATGCAATGGCACATGGTTTGTCGAGTTTAAATAAGTGCTGCTGTTTTGCATTTAAGAGACATTGGCTCAAAAAATGTAACTCACGAAAAAAAACTCCTGCTATTTTTAAAGCATATGGATATTATACATTTCAAACCTGTGGTGTCACTGTGATGCTATGGATAAACCAGGACAGTTTTATTGAAGACAAAGTTGCAGTAAATGTGGACTTTCATGGTAATATTAATCATAAAGTTGGGGAAACACATTCGAGGAACTTAAGCCTATCTGTTAGACAGAATATAATAAGCACATTCCAGGACACCCATATTGCTCCATCTAAAGAATATTGCAGACGACTCATGTCACTAGACAATGAACAATTTGTTTCAGGAAATCGTGATGGAGTTGGCTGCAGCACATCTGTTCTTCAGAAGATCTCATCACAAGCAAGGCTTCAACTAGAAGAAGACAAAGATCTCATTACATCTCTTTTAGTCCTTCAAAAAATGTTTTTAAACTCAATGCCAAGTGTAAATATCATGCGCCCAGACTCTCCAGTCCGTGGATTTATACAACATATCCATGCATATCCATTTGGTGTCATCTGCTTCAATGAAGTAGCTGTGCGCTTATATCATGATTTGGCACCAAAAAGTCCCATATTCTGTGATGCAACAGGTACTATCATAGCACTACCAAAAGAACAAGGGAAACTTCCAACTGTCTATTACTATGCTTTAGTGCTAAAGCATCCAATTTCTGGAAGATCACCAATTCCTGTGGCAGAACTAATCACTTCTGACCATACTGTGCTATCTATAAGCTTTTTTTTAGAGGCTTTTCGTAGAGCTGAAGGTCTGCTATTTGGTACAGGAAACTTGATAAGACCCCTTCAAGTTATCATTGACAGGAGTATTGTTTTATTGTTAAGCTTTTTGCATACATTTAACAATGAAACATTACACGAATACCTACATAGATCGTTTCGTGTTGTAACTGGAACATCAACGTCTAAGGACGAGAGAAAGATATTTCCTCATGCTTGTTTGAGCCATGTAATGAATTCAGCAAAAAAAGAATGCAAAAAGTGGTTAGTATTCATCAAGAATGCATCATGTAATTCACTTAGAATTTTTTTAATGCATATAGGTTTCACAAGGGGCAATACAAATTTGCAATGTATTCATTTTCTACCCTGGTGAACGCCACAACACTGCAGGAATTAGAAATGAGACTAACATTGATGAAGGTTCTCTATTGCAACAAAACTAATACAGATGGAGTGAAGAAGGCACATGATGGGATTGTGGATGTTATTAATTCATTAGGGATGGTATCTCAACCTGAATCAGAAGTTAGCAGTACATCTCTGACTTATGAGTGCATTGAAGGCAGTGGTACCTTAACTGAATCAATGCAGCCTTTTGGCACCTATATCCGGCTAAAATTGGACAAGATTCAAGTCAGCAATTTAGGAGAATCAAGCAATGCCTTCTATCAACCTCAGTGGTTTGATGTGGTTCTAAACAAATGGTTGCCGATGGCACCATTCTGGACATCTCTTCTGTTAGGTATGCAAGTAAAAGGTTGTGTGCAATAATAACCTTTATTTCGAGTACAATTAGGAGATATGCAGCGCCATAAGGATGAAAATGTCCATTTGCAATCCGCTGCTATTGTGGTATGATCACAATATGCAGGAACAGTTAGCAACTGTAACATGTTATTACTCTCCCCCTGTCAGAACACTCGATGTAAAACATCAGGAACAGTAGAAGCCTGGAATTACATACTAAAAAAAGTTGATCACTGTGAAAAGCACATTAGGCCAGATGTATTCCTTAGGCAACATTTCCCCATAATGATTGCAAGGCAAAGAAAATTCTTCGATGACCTTCAAGAGCCATGTTGAAGGCTTATTAAGGTTGAAGAATAAATAATACAGCTGCAGTGAATCAAAAGGTTTCTCATTTCAGAAATCAGCTTCCAATAAACCTTCACGTGCTGTAAAGGAAAAATGGTCTAAGCGAAACAATGACCATGTACAACAGAGTCGGTTGTGTGGTTTATTTCAACAAAAACCTGTTGCTCCATTAAACCACATGTCTCTAAGGTATAGTTCTCTGAAATATCTTAATTTTAAATTAACATGTACTCATCTATGCTCGAAATCATAACCTTCATGTTTTACTGCACTTTTTATTTTTGTATCAGTGTGCACAAGGTCGAAGTTTCACAAGCTGAAGATCTCAGGTAAATGGTTTTGTGTTAAATACACAACTGTATGTTGTGCAAATTCTTATATGTGTAGGGTAGATGATGTGAATCTTGACACAAATTCTGATGTATGTATTGTTTCTGCTGTAAAATCAACGTAAGTGAAGAAAGTACAGTTACTCGTGCATATATATCATGTTTATTAACTTTACTTTAAATCCAATTTATTATTATAAGTGAATCATCTGAGCTGAAATCATCGCACATGGCCGCAATTGTAATATTATTTGCACGTTCTTCCACCTATTTACATGGTATCTATTTAAAAAGGATGGAGCTGTGCTCGATGTAGCACGAAAAGTGAACAAGGGCCTTGAAAATTCTGCTAATCTGTGTTGGTTGAATTCTATATTGCAAGTATTACTGACAACACCATTACATCTTATCCTAAAATGTATACAAATCTGAGTAATCATACGTATAATATTATATACTACTACTGTTTTTCCCAGCAATGAAGATTGAATATCTTTCACATATTCAAAAGGCATTTCTTGATCTGATGGAATGCATTGAGGTGAAATCTGATAATCCTTCTGACCCCTCACGTCTGGCAGTAAAAATGAAATACAGATTGAATGTAATTTATCTATTTACTTTTGCAGACTTTGCTTACCATGAATGCTGCTTACCTCAGAATGGGATGTCAAAACGACTGTTGTGAAGGTTTTACTGCACTTTTTGATCAGCTAATGACAGGGTCCAAGGTAGTGTCTGAAACGTTACTGTTTTCATGTACACAACAATACCTTTGGAATTGGATACCTATATAGGTGCTATCCAAGTATCGCCAGCTTTTTGCGACAACTGTGCATAAAAAAGCCATTTGCTGCTCAAAGGTATTATCTAATTATTGAGATAATTTGTCACATTATGTATTTATTATGTATAGCCTGTGTGCGAAACTACTGATTGGTCAGTAATATCTTGTAGTGTAGAAGAGCATCAAGAAATAAGTATTATGGAATTGATGAAAATGTGGATTGACTCTTTCTTGAATGAAATGGAAGGTCCCCATGTGTAATAAATTCAATTTGTCCCAAGCATTGTTTGTTACATTTCTATCTTGCCAGGGAGTGTGAAAAGTGTAATCAGCATCTGGACATTCATAGTCGGGAAGTTTCATTTCCTAGCCATATGATGATTCATTGTGATAGAGTTTCACTATCTAGAAAACCTAAGAAGTTGAATTGTAGAGTTCTTTTGCCATGGTAATGTCTTTTCAATTTCATGTACACAACTGTAAACCACATTTGTGCATACAGTGTACAGCATGTGTCATACTTACATGCCACGAACAAGCCAAAATATGAACTTTCTGCACTAGTGGTAAGTATCTAGCGTTTTGTATAGTAGTATTCATGTGCGTTGTACTACTAAAAAAAACTGCAGATTCATCATGGCACACATACAGGAAAAGGCCACTGTAAATATTATTTCAAATCAAATAGTACCTTACACTGCATTATAATTTCCTTCACGCACATAGACACATGCCTTGTTAGGAGCAGAGATCAATGGATCAGATACAGTGACACGCAAGTCAGCATCATCACATCATTTGATTACATATGTTCACAAGAAGTGCAGGTTGTACAGGGTGGTTTGTTCATACATTCATTCATATTACATTTGTGGCAGGAAAATGTTTGTCTTGCATTGTATACATCACCAATGGCAGTGGTAAGTTAGCGGTCATTTACATATTGGTTACTTATATTTTACATTTATAAAGGCACTTCTAGATTAATGTACTGCTGATTTGACGACTCCAAACTCAACTAATTCAAACCTAGTAGGTGTAATGTTCAGAGCACATTGCTGCTATGTACCACAAGGATGCCTTTTACAACATAGCGATATCCAGGGCTACCTGAACATTTAGAAGCTGAGGTATTGTTTCAATATGCTTCTGCAGTAATGGAAAGCAAGCTAGAATTCATCTATTCAGCTTAAGCTCAAGGTTCCCATGCCTAGTTCAACATTCCAGCTTGAGAAACAGGACCTGATAAATGTAGCATCTGGAGGATGGATCGACTCCAAGGTAAATTCATTAATACCATTTTTTTGACGTTATGAAGCAAAGAACTTACAATTACAGATAATTGCCTCATATTTTGAGCTTATGCAAAGAAGTAATATGCAGAAAGTATTATTACATAACCTTAACAGGGCTGTATGGAGTATAATAGTGATATGTTTCAGCACGGAATAATGACAAAGTGGTTTGATCCTACATTTATACCTCTGCTAAAAGCAAAGGGATATTCAGCAGTGAAACGGTACTGTAAGGTAAGAAGAAGAGATAGGTTTTACTAATACGAGCTGAATATACAGTGTACAATATAGGGGAAAGATTTGCTGAAAAATGAAGTCTTGCTGTTTCCTGTACACAAGCCACAGCATTGGAGCCTATTGGTAAGTACATTTACGCATTGCAAAAAGTCTTCATTGTAATAATCCTTATAGGTTGTGCACATTCAGAGGCATGTGATCATATGTATTGATTCATTGCATCAAAGTAACATTGATGCTGTGAACTGGATTTGGTAAGTTATCCATATATTTTGTTCAGACTTAGCAGGTGTGCACGTTATACAGGTTATATATCAGTAATGAGCTACGACATCAATCAGACTTTGAGGATTTAATGCACCATTGGACATACCAAGATTCAGTGGTCTGCTTTGATTCAAAATGTAACATATGCTTGTTTGATATAGCTACTTTTCAGGGGAGTAATTCCCCAATGCAAAGAAACCCAACAGATTGTGGCGTATTTGTGTGCTTTGTGAGTTGTTCATAATTCTGACATGCTTGACTTATTTATTTAGTGTTCTACTTTATACTTGTAGGCAGCACGACTTATTGTTGACCAACTACCTCTTCTACATAATCAAGTAAAATAAATTTGTCTAGTAGGTCTATAATCCGATTCTGCTGCAATCTGCAGGGACTAATGGATGCATTTAGATTACAAATGGTTTATGAGCTTTCAGTGGGAGATCTACAGCCAATTGGTATACTGTTCATATATATTGCATGTTTCTTTTGTAATTTCTCCTATTTGTCTTCAACCTACACACATAGTGGAGAAAAGCAGCAGCATATCTGTAATGGACAATGCAATGTGTTTAATCTCAAATACACCTCTTATGTACACAGGATCATAATGAAGAAGTGAAATTGCCTCAGGCAGAACGCACAATTTGTGCAAAGCAAGATCAAGGTGAGACTTTTCAACCTGTGCTGCCATGTCACTATTCATCTCAGTCTTTGTAGAGTCCAATGCTGGAAGTTTGGGATGTGATATTGATGCAGCTGATGATGAGGATGACAGTTATGCAGAAGCTGAAAATGACACTGATTGCAACAGTGACACTGATGGTGATCACAATGCTGGTGTTCCCCAAGATTTTCTAGTGCCTGATTTTAGGAATGCACCTGATCCAGACGACATCTTTGCACTGAGATGGGGAAAGTCTTTTTACATGAAGAACTTCCCACACTTCAAAAGAAAAACCTTGGAGTAAGCATTTTACAGTGATTTGAACTTTACTAAATGTCTGGAACTAATTTTCTAGTAAGCATTATCCATTTCCACGACACATAATAAGAAGAGTTGTGAAAGATCTTGAGGTTTAAACTGTAATAATTATTGATACACATGACAATTTATTCATCCTTTAGCCAACCCTCCGGGCCATCTTGAGTAAAGATACCGTATCAGATCTTCAAATCTACTTTAATGAAATTAAACAGCTGCATAAAGAAGATTTGTACTGGCCTCTTTTAGAATGTTCTGACATGGTACACAATTCTCACCCATCAATTTGACATTAGGAACATTCCTCCCATTTACAGGTATTAGAAGTGTTTTACTATCTTCAAGAACTTGACTGTGATGTTAAAAAACAGGCTGCCCTGTCGTTGTCTTTAGTAAACAAGTGTGTAGTTTGGCCAGAGGTGAGTTAATGTATCAATGGTAGAAAATAGAACATAAATCACAATGTGTAAATTCTTTACATTTCCAGATTGTCGTAGCTCTACTGATGAACACATTTAACCTTGAGAGAAAGAAGGCAATAAAACACTTTCTTAATCACACACTACCATCGTTTCCTGTTTACAATAATGTATGCTGTTAGTAAATAACCATGTTGGTTGGCTGGCTGGACCAGCTTGCTCAAATACATTTCATTATATTGTTATTTTAGACAGCAAGTATAATCAATACATACAAAATGCAAACACGTAGAAAAACAGCAAGTATAATACTTCACAAGTTTCGTTACTCCAATTGTGCCAATTCTGTGCAGCCTGCCAGGCTGATCGCTAATCATCAAACCATTGAAAATTGCAGTACATGTATGACACGCTCAGCGGAGACGTCATATGACTTATGAATACACTCAGCCGCTTGAGCAAAAGTTAGCACCTCAAGTGTTAAACGAATTACGAATGATAGGCTGTGGAATGTGAGGCTAACTTCAGCGCGGTCTGCCTCACGTGCCTGTTAGTCTAGAAGGTTCTATTGCAGCCCCATAGTCTGCTGTTAATAATCAATTACAATTACTACACTTCTCCCAATGTAATAACTCAACACACACACCGTTATACAAGTACAGCATACAACACCATGCATACGCGGAATGGCCAAGTCCAGAAGAGAGGGAGTGACGGGTAGAGCCTCAATAGTCCAGCTATCTAACTCCGGGTTGCCAACTGACTCGTACTTACAATTCCAGTGCTTAAAAGAGTCTGCCTCACGTGCCTGTTAGTCTAGAAGGTTCTATTGCAGCCCCATAGTCTGCTGTTAATAATCAATTACAATTACTACACTTCTCCCCTCATAAGCCATAACGCTCCGGGGGTCGGTGAGGACGAGTAGAGCGTCTGGGCAGAAGAGGGACAGCTTCAAGGTCGGCCACTGGAGGAGCCTCTTCTTCTAAAGGGTCAGGATCCGGCTCGACTTCCGCGATGGGAGGGGCTGGTGCCTGCGGTAATTCAGCTTGTCTGTCTGCCATTGTGACAATGGTTGGCAGAGGGTCCAATTCTGGCTGCTGAAATGTTCCAGAGTCCCTCTTACCCCCGGTAATCCGCTCCTAGACATGGTCAACATGATAACGGCTTTCTGTGCCATCATCCAACGTTACAATCAGTGTCAATGGACCCCGTACAGCAGTAACTTTTCCTGGTATCCATTTTGGCATCCCTCTGTGGTTTAGGACATACACTTCTTCACCCACCTGAAATGAGCGTTGTCTTGTGTGCACGTCATGATTCTCCTTCTGTCTTTCTTGATTTTTAGTCACGTGATGTTCCACAGATGGGAAAATGAAATCCAAGTGCGAGCGCGGTTTCCTCCCCAACAACAGCTCAGCAGGTGATCTTCCTGTGGTAGAATGGGGCGTTAACCTGTACTGGAAAAGGAACCGAGATAAGCATGTGTCAATATCCCCTGCTGTCTTCCTTAAGGCATTTTTCACAGTTTGCACTGCTCGTTCAGCCAATCCATTAGTGGCTGGGTGGTAGGGAGCACTTCTAATGTGTCTGAATCCATTACGTTGAACAAAGGTTTGGAACTCAGTACTGGTGAAGGCCGTGCCGTTGTCAGACACCAACACCTCTGGGAGACCATGACATGAAAATACTTGTCGGAGCACTCGTATGGCCTGCTGGGAAGATGTGGAGGAAACAACAGCAGCCTCCAACCATTTGGAGTGAGCATCCACCATGACAAAAATGATTTTACCCAGAAAAGGGCCACAAAAGTCCACATGAATGCGAGACCAGGGTTTTGTAGGCCACTCCCAAGGATGCAGTGGGGAGACCTACTATTTACTTGGCAAGCCTCACATGATTTCACCTTTGCTTCGAGTTCAGCGTCAAGTCCTGGCCACCACACCACACTCCTGGCCAGAGATTTCATTCGAGATACCCCTGGATGGCCATCGTGTAGAATCTTGATTATTGGTACCCTTCCAGGTGGAGGTACCACTACACGACTTCCCCAAAGGATACAACCATCTTCCACACTAAGTTCACTTTTCCTGCATTCGTAAGGCTTGAATTGTTCGTTTGACTGTGTTCTCCAGCCATGAAGCACCATTCTCCTGACCACCGAGAGCACCGGGTCTTTGTCTGTCCACCGTCGAATAGATGTAGCTGTAACCACCGAGCTCATGTCAGAAAAGGCCTGCAGCATGAGTATTGTATCCCCAGGTGTAGGGACCTCTTCAGGGGCCTCCGCTAAAGGCAATCTGCTTAGCCCATCAGCATTGCCTTGATTCTTGCCTGGTCTGAACACCATCTGGTAGTTATACGCACTCAGAGTTAGTGCCCATCTTTGTATCCTGGAAGAGGCCATCGTTGGCACTGGTTTTGTCTCACTGAAGAGAAACTGGAGTGGCTTGTGATCTGAGTACACAACAAATATCAAATCTGGATCATTATGTGCCATTAATGTCAGAATGTTAGGTAGATTTATCCCACATTGCACATCAGAGGTCTCTTATTTTATACTTTATGTCACATGTACATGTGTTCAAAATGTAATTTCTATACCTATTAAATGTCCAAAGTCAGATGAGCATATGGAGGTGATGAATGCTGTTGTTGAGTGGTGGGACTATGACCAAAACCATCTGTATAGGGAAATAGATTGTTCTGGGGCAAAATCCCATACCCCAATGTGGGAACATTCCCCTCCCCCCTCCCCCCCCCCCTCCTCCCTAACTGGGGCTGCATCGTTTATTATTCATTGGCTGCACCACTTTTTATTAGCAAATCCATGAGCGCTGGGATTAGGATATTGCTTGACCATATGAATAAAGTGACATGGTGAAATGATCATGCAGCATAGAAGCTGTATACTCCCTCCACATGCCTTACATGGTATCCTCACAGTTCCTTATCACATAACAATTGGTGTAGCCTCACCTGTGCACGCCATCTTAATAAGACACAATAGGCTGGAATGGTACACAGCACACAAACCAATACTCCAATAGGCTGGAATGGTACACAGCACACAGACCAATACTCCAATAGGCTGGAATGGTACACAGCACACAGACCAATACTCCAATAGGCTGGAATGGTACACAGCACACAGACCAATACTCCAATAGGCTGGAATGGTACACAGCACACAGACCAATACTCCAATAGGCTGGAATGGTACACAGCACACAGACCAATACTCCAATAGGCTGGAATGGTACACAGCACACAGACCAATACTCCAATAGGCTGGAATGGTACACAGCACACAGACCAATACTCCAATAGGCTGGAATGGTACACAGCACACAGACCAATACTCCAATAGGCTGGAATGGTACACAGCACACAGACCAATACTCCAATAGGCTGGAATGGTACACAGCACACAGACCAATACTCCAATAGGCTGGAATGGTACACAGCACACAGACCAATACTCTAAACATAACACCAAACAAAAATAACACTAATAACAACAACAACATCGGGCTGCCAACTCAACAACACCACACACAACGCTGAGCAGGGGGCTTAACACAAACCTTGAGCCCACATCATATGGTCCATCAAAACCCAAGTACATGTACTTATGATGTGCCTGCACCACCTCCACATGGTGGTAACCCGACTTTAAATCATAAGTAATCATATACTCACCTGGTCGAAAAGGCTATACTCATGTCTTCATACTTAAATTTCTGTTTCCGTACTAACTGGTTCACATGACGCAGGTTAAGCACCAAGCACTTCTTCTGACAGCGGGCTGCAAATATACGGTCTAGCACTTACTGTCTGGACGTAACCCCCACTGAGCAGCTCAGCAACAGCAAGGTCCACAAATCCTGTGTTCATCCACGCCGACTGCTGATGTGTCCTTGTATACGTCTTAGGTTTGGAGTAGAACGGTATCACATACCCTTCCCGTATTAAATCAACGATCCACTCTGGGGCACATAGCACATCCACCCAAAACTGTACATGCTGTCTCTACCGCCCTTTGATGGACGCTGGTCAGCCATCACCCAATTGGAATTCACAACATCTACCCATAGAAAGTTTTATGGCATACCTTAATGTAAAGAGCCCCAAATTTATCTCAGTTAAGGGGCAGTTGATTGATACAAGTGTACCAACCAAGCACAGGTTATCACAACCCTTGATGACCAAAGCAGATAGATGGTGTGGGGTGTAGAGACATCACTCATCATTTGCAATACCTTATCAGTACATAGTAATAAAAAACCTTGCTACATGTATCCTGCTCACACATAAAAGTGGTCTTCCAGAGCTGAGGAACAACCTCATAACAGCTAAAATGAACAGCACATGGTGTGCACATTAGGACACCTACAATGTCCTCTAACATAAGCTCCATCTCTTATATCCCAGCCCCCCATGTGGCATTCCATTTCATCCAATCACCATGTCATGACAACATTTGAGTGGTATCCCATAGCCATTCTTGGCTGACTATGACCACCAGCAGCCATGTATCTTAAAGGAGAAGGTGCCACGTAAATAGTTACGATTGCGCTGCGCGAATCGATGCGCAGAACCCAGTATAAAAGGCGCTAGACTGCTCGGGGACTTTCCCCAAATATGTCATGACTAAATGGAGGAAGGTCTGTCGTTTTGTACTTGCGTTTTCAATCGGTTATCCTGTTACTTTTTGGTCTAAAAACACAGAGGCAATTGGTTATCTATGTAGCTTTTCACAAAAACACCCCAAAGAAACATAAAATAGGTCGATCGCAATCGAGTTTCCTGTGATGCATGCCACGTTGTGCGCTACAGGACGTGCGAGTACGTATAGGCCTAGCTCATGTACTGAGTCTCGATTGATTCTATATAGACTTTTACTTCCATCGTCGAATCTCTTCACCGAGTGTTACTTGAAGCGGTAACGATGTGCGCTGTACATCGCATACGTACGTCTCTTACTCTTACGCCTTATATTACCATCACCCAGGCCAGGTATAAACGAACAAAACATCACGATGAAACACAAAAAGAAGGCTGTAACAAACATAGTGTTACAAAGTATTCATTATTGCTACACCTGGCCCTGATTCGCTTGCTATCTCCAGCCACATCTTCACGTGCTTCAGTTGTTTTCCCTGTTTGGTATGCTGGCAATGGCACAAACATTGATGACTGATGTTCCACAAAGTCAAACAAGTAAAGATATGTATATAGGTATTTCAGACAGCAGATCATTGACATGAAGGCCAGTGTGAGAGGTAGAGGATGTGAGTATAGGTGGAGGTGTGAATGTGGGTGGAGGTATGAGTATGGGTGGAGGTGTGATAATAAGTAAGGTGTGATAATAAGTATGGGTGGAGGTGTGGCATGTGAGTCTGGGTAGAAATGTTGTGAGCATGGTTGGAGGTGGGAGTGTGGGTGGAAATGTGAGTATGGGTGGGTGTGAGTATGGGTGGGTGTGAGTATGGGTGGGTGTGAGTATGGGTGGAGGCGGTGGTAGTGGAGGTGTGGGTATGTGTGGAGGTGTGACTATGGGTGAATGTATGAATGAGGGTGAGATGTGAGTATGGGTGGAGGTATGGATGTGGGTAGGGATATGAGTATGTGAGGGTGGAGGTGGAGGTAGTGAAGGTGTGAGTATAGGTGGAGTGGGATGAGTCACAAACAATTTCATTCTTGATGAAGGAATAAACAATGCTCTGTTGATGAAGGATGGCATGTGACTCTAAATAAAGCCTTGTGGGGCCATCAAATGGAGCTCATTGTAGAAGGTGTGGTGCAAAACAAATTAGCAAACACACATAAACAAACACACACACATGAACATATTCTCAGAGCAGTACAGCTATTATATAGATGCATGTACAATTTCACAATACATGTATGTATCCATACCGTACAACTTCATGCATCATTATCATCATCCTCTTGGTATTCTTCGCTTTCACTGTCCACATACTCTCCATCTAACAAAGTTGAATCATCGGGTGACATCAACTCGTCAATTGCATCATCCTCCTCCTCAAATGGGCTAGTAAAAGGGAGAATTGTACAAGGATTTGTTGTCGTCATTAGCTAAACCTACTGTAAAGATGAGATGTTCAAGATTCAGGATGTACGCATTCCAGATGTTACGTATGAATTGAAAGGTTTTTTTCTTTAATACATTGTAAGTGCTATGATGGTCCGGTCGGCGAACATCTAGGTATTCACCATGACTTGTTGATGCCCGTTGTGTGTTTTCATTCTAAAAGAAGTGGTCATATTGTTCATAACCATCACATGCACAACACTCACCCAATCCATCACAGCTAGGTTCATCCGCATTTTAAAGGTGTTAGTGTGGAAGTGTATCCTCTTGGGCAGGTAGGTTAGTAGCTGGTGGTTAAATGACTCCATCCAGAAGGTGTCTCGACACTGGAATTAGGACCTTATATTGATATAACTAGCAATACCTGCATAAAGCTGCATACACAACAGAATGACCCAGCAAAGCAGTAGATAAGGGTTCTCTTCAGTGCATCCTCATATGCTTTAATGGCTTCACACATAGTCAGGATCTTTCTCTTTGGGTGGTAACCTGGCTGGCGACAACGACTTTCTAAATGGCAATTAAGGTGGTGACCCTACATGGAAGCAACAAATAAAAACATTCCCAAACACACACAACGACCGGACCATCATTGCTGCATGTAGAAATGCACACTACACATGTACGCATGCACACCTAGTACCTGAAAGTGCTGGCTTATATTCATAATCATGTTGCATAGAATGTCAGGCCGGGTTGCTGGCACAGTTCTTCATGCACCAGTACAGGTGTACTTTGGTACTCCTTGCTGAAAAAAAAATGGATAATGGATTAAACGATTACAGGTGTACGCTGGCTGAAAAAAAAAGGACAACACAGCACATACCCTTGTCTGAAAGTTGTGCAAACCACGTCTTATCTCTAGCTTTAACAGGCCCAGCACAGATCTTTTTCATCTCTTTAGCCACATTCTTCGTGCCTGCACAGGTAAAAGGCATGGATGAGCCTGCATGCATGGAGTGCAAGCAAAATTATTACTAGATGTTGTGCAGTACATGAGCATAGCTACTTGCTTTTGGCTTGCCAAGTAGTTACCCGCAAGAACTCTAGAAGAAGCCCATGTGCGAGCTACTTTGCAGTGTGGGCAGACAAAGCGAATTTGCACAATGCCTCCTTTCTACACATTCAAACGAATTGTGATTATAGAATACAACCAGCATAGGAGGATTTATGAACCTTCATAAAGGACTCCAGCTGCCAAGTGGGACGTGGTCTACCGCAGTGTTGCTGGACCAAGCCCTGACAGAGACACCTAATAGCCTTGTGCTCAACCACACAGAGCCTCTGATCGTCTTTGTTTTCATCTCCCGTGCATATGCCTACAAGAAAGAGCAGTATAAAAGACCATGCACGCCGGCCTTTTATTCTATAACTATGCATGTGCATATACATATGCCGTAGGACCTACGCGTACCGGCGTATGCCTAGCCTATACGTTACGAAGTTATGAAGCCTCGATACATTTATAAAAGTATAGTACACGTACCGGCTGTGTCCAAGAAAGAATGAGTGGACTGGGTGGTGGAGGGGGTCGTCGATTGGATCGAAAGCACAATGTCCAGCATCGCATTCAATAGGGCGGCATTATCTGGCCTTTGTGAGGTACTTTCATAAGGAAAAAGGATACGTCTGGCACTGTCTACACGGAGTTTGAAGGCATCCTTCTCCGCCTCAGATGAGAAAGTCATTCCAAGCGAGAACCTACATCCAGCTGCAGCTGTCGCCATTTTTAGCGATAACATGTACCTTCACGTGCCCGGTAATTACATTATTGGTACAAAGGACACGTTCTAGTTATGAGATTAACGATTGTGACTGTGTGTGTTTTTGTAGACGTGTCACTGTGGAGCAGGACCCGGATACGATTCATAGAACGCCATATTTGGCCGCTTAAAATCGGCTGGCCGGTCAAAAATTGAGCAGTCTACGCCCTTTTATACCGCCTCTTCTCCTTTAAGCAGCTGATCATACATGTAGACATGCAGCATGACATGCCTACATGTACATGTAGCTCTATACATGTGGATGGTTTAATGGTGTGCTTTCCATGTACATGTAAACTTCCCCTCCCCCTCAGCTGGCACAAGGATGTTGAATATTATTAATTACCCTATGGATTGTGGTGGGTCAAGGCCCATGACCTCAGTCCTTACCCTAATACCACAAACCCATGTGTTCCATGAACATGCTGGCATGCAAATTGATCTGGTGATGTTTCCTTTTCTACACCCTCCCAACATGCACCTTCTCCCTCTGTACTTCTCTCATTCACTTCTCTTCTTCATATTCACTTTAAAACTGTTCTCCCTTCTTGTGCGCATCTGTGATGACTTTGTTCCTTCTCTCCTTACCAGGACAATGCAACTCCACTGTATATCGCAAGTCAGAATGATCATCATGATGTAGTACAGATCTTGTTGGGAGCTGGTGCTGGAGTGAATATAGCAATATCTGATGTAAGTGATATTTAGTTGTGGAGAGATGTATGTGGACTAATGAGGGTATGGAGGGATGTTATAAGGATGCAGTGGCAAAAGGCTAAATGCACCATTAATAAAATTGCTGCCCACCCCCTCCCCCCACAACACATACATGTACACACAGGGTGTGCTATCGAGATTAAAGAAGCGTGCACGTTACTCAGGTGTGTCAGGCCCAAGTGCATAGCGTATAGGCAGAGTTGACATAGATGATTCAATAGGACTTACATGTAGTACCTCAGGTATAAAGCAAGTGGGGTACTCTGATATATTATTTTTTGCTACCTTACAATGTCATTAAAATTCATGATGTACTTTAACCCCTTAAGCACACTTCAATAAATATCATATTGGATGGGTGCATCAGTCTAATACCCAAATGTTGTCTGATACATGACCCATGAATAACCACATACATGTACAAGTACTGCTCTTTCGAACTCACAAAGGTGATCAAAATAATTAAACCATCCACCTGATCGCAAACCATCCACCTGATGCAGCCAGGCTCCAGTACTTGCACTGCCTCATCTGTTGCAGCTCATGACTCAACAGACTCACCCAGATGTTGGAGGTAAGAGTGCCAAGTGGATTTCTTGCACAGGGAACACCGGAACGCCTTGCCTTGCCTCTGCCCACAGTTTCCATCTCTTGAAGGCACCCAGGTACAGCGCCGTCCACCCACACTCGCACGCGAACGAATCACTAACAATTGCATTCGAGTAAACTTGACTATAGCACGCCAGCACACCATGTTCTGTCTTACTGATACTAAGAACTCACTGGCCACACCCATCAATCCTCAAAACCCCACATGCACTGGCCACACCCATCCACCCCCACTCACAACTCCACACTCACTGGCCACACCCATCCACCCCCACTCACAACTCCACACCCTCTGGCCACACCCAGAGACCCTCACTCACTGGCCACACCCATTAACTCGCACTCATAGGCCACACCCTCGACCCCCACTGGCCACACCCATCGATCCTCACTCACTGGCCACACCCATCGATCCTCACTCACTGGCCACACCCATTGACCATCACTGGCCACACCCAGGGGCCCTCATAGCAGGCAGGAATATATTCCCTTCCATATATGAGCTTCAACATAACTCATGTACATGTAGACATCTTGTTTATATATATATATATATACCAGCTGCAAACATCCTACCTGATACACTACACCTCCTCACACTCACAGACCACACCCATCAACCCTCACTCACTGGCCACACCCATTGATCCTCACAACTCTGCCAGGCTTGCCACCACTCACTGGCTTACTACTAACAGTCTGACAATAAGTTATAATATAGCAATCTTTAACCATTCTGTTTGCAAGTGTGGCTGTCGACTACCCACCAGTACTCTCATATTACACAGCTTGTGTGCAATGGAGTCCAGTACCCTAAGCACCACCACCATTTCCCTTCCCGTAGAACTTCTCCTGGCAACCAACTACCCTGTGCAACATGCAGGCCATTCTATACTGTATACCCCCCTGAATACACCAACCTAATGGCTGAGGGGCTAAGCCATATAGGCTGGGCATTATATTGGGCCACACAACTACATGATCTCCAAAACTCTAACTCCCGCTGCACACCTCGGTTGATCTCTACGTGCTCACACCATGCATGTCTGGACCACAGCAAGACGTACAAACTCCTAGTCATAATCCTAGACATTGGCCCCAAAGCCAACCCCATGGAAATAATCTTGCCAACCAAACTAGCAATAAACCGAGCATTCAGATGTGTGGCTACCCCAGTGATCTGCAACATGGCACGCAACACTGCCAACTTAGCTTCTGGAACCAAAACACAGCCCCGTTCCAGGTCTGCATCAAATCCCAACCACGCTGTGCTAAGTGATGGGAACCAAACTGACTTACCCTCATGCACAACCAAACCCGCACATTCAAGAGCATCCCTCACCCATGCACTGGCCTTTTTGGCCTCTATCTTACCCTTAACTGCACATATGCCATTGTCCAGGTACATCACTGCTTTTAACCCCTTAGATTGCCATATCTTAACCAAGGGTCGCATAAGTTTAGAGAACACTTATGGTCCATCAGAACCCAAGTACTTACGATGCGCCCACCACTACTTTAAATTATACAGGGTGTCCCACAATCAAGGAAAATTCCTTTTAAGATCAATACAACTTGCTAATTAACCCTTAATTATCAATTTATGTAATAATACATTGGGAAGAAATTATGACATTGATAAATAATTACCATATTTAACTTGTAATTAACTAAAATCAAAAAATAATAATTAGCTTAATTAAATTAATAATCAATTAGTCACAATAAAAAATCACAAACTTAACTTCTACATTAGTGAATATCCTGCTGGTTATGTTTCATGAAATTTAATTCAGTTAGTTTATTAATAAATTCAAACCAATCATTCAAGATAAAGTGACCATCCATATTCAAGTCACAATAATTAATGTCAATTAATAACATTTTAGTTACTTGGCTAAATGTGTAACCTAAAGTTAATCAACTAATTCCTTTGCTGAGTTATTAATGATCAAACATTTGATTTTCGGGCACTTGATTATGGTTAGTTCTGCATATTTTCATTTATTTCTAGTTATCCATTAATTAAAATTTTTAATTAATATCATCAGCAAATCTTCCTGTATGAACTAGTTATTAATGATCAATACCCACCAATGTAATTATATGTGATGAATTTTTATCGAATTTTCCTTGATTGTGGGACACCCTGTATATCACCCAATTGGATTTCACAACATCTGCCCATAGAAAGTTTTATGGCATACCTTAATGTAAAGAGCTCCAAATTTATCTCAGTTAAGGGGCAGGTGATTGATACAAGTGTACTAACCAAGCACCCCCCCACCATGGCACTCCAAACACCATGTAATGATGACATTTGGGTTGGAACTTACATGTATACAAGTAAATAAAAACATTCTCTAACGAGAAAGTTGTTGGTATATAGGATTGACCAATGGTGGTGTAAAAAGCACGGAAACAAGAGTGACAGAAATTTGACTGGAAAATTGAAATAGGCCTATATTTAGCCCATTACTCAGGCATGTACTGTTATAACGTTAGTGTGCTAAATATAGGCCTATTTCAATTTTCCAGTCAAATTTCTGTCACTCTTGTTTCTGTGCTTTTTACACCACCATTGGTCAATCCTATATACCAACAACTTTCTCGTTAGAGAATGTTTTTATTTACTTGTTTCATTAGTTTTTTCCTCTGGCGTCTTTATCAAATTGATTTTAATTTTCAAAGGGAAGGAGGGAGCACGGCGCGACAGTATACCGTATGCAGCCTTGTATATTGCACCTATACTAATCGATACTCGTCTGCACTCGACACGTGGGCAGTTTTTCATACGACTCGAATGCGGCGCCTGTATACGTCTCAGAACGAACACTTTGCTTCTACGTATGATATCGTGGTCTGCATATGGATTCGGTATATTCGTCATGCATACTCCCAGATGAACGCGTGCAGACTCTGTACACGTCATGTATTCGAGTCGCTTCAAATCCATTTTCTGTTCTGTATACTTGAAGGCTATACTAGTGCTCCAAACCCTGAACCACGCCAGCAAAAATTCGGCAAACTTTAATCAAATTACAGCCAATACAACTTGGTCAAAAAATAATATCTAGTTCCAAGCTGGCGATCAAAATCTCCATCACATCTGGATTTTCCTGATGTAGTTACAGGGGCACTCTCCGCCTAGCAGAGGCCTCTTGGAGGGCGAGCACGAGCCTCTACTATTCTCGCGGCGCTTGTCGACGGTTTCCTTACAAGCACACGCTAAAATATCACAAAGGTTAAGCCCAAAGAACTCAGCATTTACTTACTCTCTGACCGCCATGGTAGCTAGCTTGTGCTTTACAATGCTATCGTCGTCATCCCAGCGAAGCTTTTTCACTTGGCCGTAGCACACCCTGGCGTCGGCTAAAGAGCTGCGGTCAGAATCGAAAATTATAGCATGCGTTAACTCCATTGGGCCTACTCTGTACCAGCGTTTCTTCTTTTGCCGGGGTTGGTCACTTTCGCCATTTCAGTCCACTTGTCCTGGTTTGGTAAGAGAGGGCCAGTTACTGGTAAGCAACACCGTATGGTGTACACTGTAAACTCACACAACTTACCAGGCCTAGACTGCTTCAGTCCGTTCGGTATGCCTTTATAAACTCCGCCTGACAACCGTTGTCCGAAACTCTTGGAACTCTTTATCTTGCACAGTGCACCTGACTGATTCGTGTTATTGATCACAATCAACAATCCGATTTCTCTTACGTTGGGAACGGCTCCATTATTACTGTCTCCACAGATAGCCCAGTAGTCCAGCTTTCCTTTCCTTCTATTTCGTTGGGAACTCAACCAAGTTGCCTACTTTTTTGTTTCCTTTCTCGATAGTGCGTCCTCACCTCCATTTATGACCAACACGCTTCAAATCGAGCATGCGCAGATTATGATATCCATGGTTACACTTTGAAAATTGTTTTAACTGCTTACTATGCGCACAAAATAAGTATCTTCCAATACCTAGACCGTGCGGTAACGTAGAAACATAGGAGCAACAGTTCTGAATGACTTTCTACTTGGGTCATGACTATCACAGCTCTCTCAGAAGCAAAGATGGTTCTGGTCCCCAGGAAGATGACCTGATCATGATTGTCTGCTTAGCATCCCAACCAAACATGTTCCCTAGTCTGGTACGTGAGTAGAAACATAGGGGCAACAGTTCTGAATGACTTTACACTGAGTTTCACAGCTGCACATGCATGGAGGTCAGAAACTTACATGCATGGACATCTAACACGCCAGCTCATCTCATTACAAGCGACATGTGCTTTATTGTTTCACATACCGCTTACTGGGACATATAGGCGTATATATAAGCATGCGATTATCGATATTACACCCGTTTAATATGCGATAGCCACATATGTATCAGAAGTTCCCAATGCTTATCCCGGTATAGGGCTAATTAAGTTAAGCTTAGTAACTTACCTTTGTGTTCGAACTAGTACGTAGAAAGACACTGGCCGTAAGTCGATCGAGTTCAGCTCAAACATACAATGTATTATAGTAGCCACACCCATGCCTTATTCGAGGGTGCCAATATTCCTATTTGTTGCGCACTATTGTAATTTACGAGTTTATCTGCATACGGGTGCAGTACGCACCCAATGCTTGGCCCCCCCTCATATCCATCTGCACACTGCTCTTGATACTCGAATGTCTAGGTACGAGTATGTATATTGGTCCGCACACGTGCATGTCTGGATATGTATCTGCATACCATGGCGTGGGCAAACTCTGCATATTACTGCATACGATACTATGTCACGCAGTGGAGGTTAAAAATTTTTATAATAGAAATTATATGTATAGGAGTTCTAAATGTTATTTACTGTTCGGCCTTGTCCTCTATGTCTCATCCAGCCTCTTCTATGGCCGGCGGCCTGGTTCTGGCCATGGGAGCCTTTTGAGTGGTGGTGGCAGCGGCCAGGGGGGCAGCAGGCGAAGTGGTGGTGGGGGCACTGGTGTCAATACTGCTTGTGCCGGTGGTGGGGCTGGTGGTGGTAGCGGCGGTGCTCCTGCTTCTGCTGGTGGCGGCGGGGGCAGCTCTGCTGCTGCTGCTGGTGGCGGTGGGGGCAGCTCTGCTGCTGCTGCTGCTGGTGGCGGTGGGGGCAGCTCTGCTGGTGGTGGTGGGCAGAGCTGCTCTGATTGTAGTCAAAACATTGTGTCAAAAGCTTTTTATCAGATAAGGAAGCCTTTTTGTGCATCAGATAAGGATGACACCCCAATATTCAATAGACAGGTCACAAAGGACAGTACACAACAGTTGGGTCACCATGCAAGCTTTACATGTGAAATGAATGGCAGATCCTTACATGCATGCTGTACACATGTTGCATGCACATCTTCCTATAGCTTTTTAATGCTAGTGCAATACAACATGCCATCACGTACCTTTGGGTGGTAGTGGTAGTTCGGTGACCCCTGCGATACCGCTTCCTCTCTGGTAGCTCTGCTGCTGCTGGCGGTGGGGGTAGCTCTGCTGCTGGTGGTGGCGGTGGGGGCAGCTCTGCTGCTACTGCTGGTGGTGGTGGGCAGAGCTGCTGCTGATTGTAGTCAAAACATTGTGTCAAAAGCTTTTTATCAGATAAGGAAGCCGTTTTGTGCATCAGATAAGGATGACACCCCAATATTCAATAGACAGGTCACAAAGGACAGTACACAACAGTTGGGTCACCATGCAAGCTTTACATGTAAAATGAATGGCAGATCCTTACATGCATGCTGTACACATGTTGCATGCACATCTTCCTATAGCTTTTTAATGCTAGTGCAATACAACATGCCATCACGTACCTTTGGGTGGTAGTGGTAGTTCGGTGACCCCTGCGATACCGCTTCCTCTCTGGTAGCTCTGCTGCTGCTGGCGGTGGGGGGTAGCTCTGCTGCTGGTGGTGGGGGTGGGGGCAGCTCTGCTGCTACTGCTGGTGGCGGACGATAGGGGGGCAGCACTGCATCTAGCGGCCGTGGGGGCAGAGAGCCAGCAGTATGATACCCATGCCTAACTAAAATATCATTTTCTTCTAATTTCAATGTATTAACTTCCTGGATAGTGTTTAGCAATGACCCTGCTTTTGCTCTTTGTACACTCAGTGCTTTAGAAACCAATGCATCTGCACCAACTTACTGCTGCACAGGCAGATCTTGTAACAACCTTTTGAGCTAGCAATGGATGAGACTTACAAAAGGCATCATTTACTTCACTTAGAAGCTCACTATCCCTAAGACAAGACCACCATTATACTCCATTAGTGCATGAGATTTGGGTTCATACAAGGACTAGCTATATGGGAGAAAGATATGGTTGCAGTAATTTTCAGTGCTCAACCCTAGCAAATGAAATTAAGTTGCAGGCGGGCTGCCCAGATAAAGAAGCCTTTTTGTACATTAAGGATGACACCCCAATATTAGGTCACAAAGGACAGTACACAACAGTTGGGTCACCATGCATGCTTTACATGTGAAGTGAATGGTTTTGTGCAATCCCTTACATGCGTACTGTACACATGTTGCATGCACATCTTCGGGTGGTAGTGGTACCGCTTCCTCTCGGCAGCACGTTTAGCCAATCGGACCGCGGGGTCATTCCAATACCGATTCCTTTCAGATGCCTTAATGGCAGCTGAATTGTCTTTCTGCCTTTTAGCAGCGCGGTTCTCTTCGACGTCCTCTTGATATCGCTGCCTTTTAGCGGATTGCTTAGATTCAATATCTGCGTTGTAGCTGTCGCGTACAGAGGCCTTCTTCTTTTCGGGATCGGCCTTGTAGCTGTCGCGTACAGAGGCCTTCTTCTTTTCGGGATCGGCCTTGTAGCTGTCGCGTACAGAGGCCTTCTTCTTTTCGGGATCGGCCTTGTAGCGCGCTCGGGCTTTAGCCTTGTTTTCTTGTGATACAATATCGTCTTGCTTTTGAAGGTATTCCGCTCGTTGCTTAGATCTCTGCTTTTGATTACACGAAGGCATTTAACTTCACTAGCCAAAGTATCGATTAAACTGCGATAATAAGAACACCAAATAAATTTCGTGCAGGTTGGAGTATTTATACTGCAAGCTGTACAAATAACTTCATTGAACAAGTTCAATAATAAACCTCTGCAATAACTTCATACCAATTCCTATATAGAACTTGCTACCGCATGAGGTACTTCTCTTTCTAGGTGTCTATATGACCTTATAGGATAACATGCAGGTCAATTCCGAAGATATTGGTGCTATTGCCGTTCTTCAAAACCGTTTGTAGCTCGTGTTATACCTTCCTAAGGAAGAAGAAGAAGAAGAAGAATTAGAAGACGACCAAGAATTATTTTTGGACTGGGCACGAGAAAAAGGAATTCGTTTGTTTCTCTAAAAGCACACCATTTTATGACACGGAACAAACGTAGAACTGTAGATCTTTGAGTTCTCGTTCCATCGCGACAAAGAGATACGTGATCCGTTTCTCCGTTGTCCCTCCAGACGCGAGTGAAGTTTTTTAATGATATTCATCAATCCTCAATCAATCCTATATTGAACCTGCTGCCACAGGTTCAGATCCCTTCTCTGTGGATGGTTTAATGGTGTGCTTTCCATGTACATGTAAACTTCCCCTCCCCCTCAGCTGGCACTTGAGATGTTGAATATTATTAATTACCCTACTGATTGTGGTGGGTCAAGGCCCATGACCTCAGTCCTTACCCTAATACCACAAACCCATGTGTTCCATGAACATGCTGGCATGCATGCAAATTGATCTGGTGATGTTTCCTTTTCTACACCCTCCCAGCATGCACCTTCTCCCTCTGTACTTCTCTCGTTCACTTCTCTTCTTCATATTCACTTTCAAACTGTTCTCCCTTCTTTTGTGCATCTGTGATGCCTTTGTTCCTTCTCTCCTTACCAGGACAATGCAACTCCACTGTATATCGCAAGTCAGGAGGGTCATCATGATGTAGTACAGACCTTGTTGGGAGCTGGTGCTGGAGTGAATATAGCAAGATCTAATGTAAGTGATGTTTAGTTGTATGTGGACTAATGAGGGTATGGTGGGGTGTTGTAAGGGTGCGGCTACATGTACCATTTATGAAATTTCTGGCCCCCCACCCCCAACCCCCCCCAACTCATACATGTACACAAAAGGTGTGCTATCGAGATTAAAGAAGCGTGCACGCCATCTTAATAAGACACAATAGACAAACAAAGAACGGGCTGACCAGCTGTATACAAGTACCTCCAATAGCCAGTATCACTCACACCACCCTAATGGCTGAAGGGCTAAGCCATATAGGCTGGGCATTATATTGGGCCACACAACTAGATGATCTCCAAAACTCTAACTCCCGCTGCACACCTCGCAACACTGCCAACTTAGCTTCTGGACCGCCCCGTTCCAGGTCTGCATCAATTCCCAACCACACTGTGCTAAGCCAAACTGACTTACCCTCATGCACAACCAAACCTGCACATTCAAGAGCATCCCTCACCCATGCACTGGCCTTTTTGGCCTCTATCTTACCCTTAACTGCACATATGCCATTGTCCAGATACATCACTGCTTATAACCCCTTAGATCGCCATAGCTTAACCAAGGGTCGCATAAGTTTACAGAACACATATGGTCCATCAAAACCCAAGTACTTGCGATGTGCCTACACCACCTCCACATGGTGGTAACCCGACTTTTAATCATATACATGTGCTCACCTGATCTGAAAAGCATCATGGCAATACGCAAGTCTTCATACTTAAATTTCTGTTTCCGTACTAACTGGTTCACATGACGCAGGTTAAGTATGCTGACAGCTGCAACTATACGGTCTAGCACTTACTGTCTGGACGTAACCCCCACTGAGCAGCTCAGCAACAGCAAGGTCCACAAATCCTGTGTTCACCCACACCGACTGCTGATTTGTCCTTGTATACGTCGTAGGTTTGGTGTAGAACGGTATCACATACCCTTCCCGTATTTAATCAACGATCCACTCTGGGGCACATAGCACATCCACCCAAAACTGTACATGCTGTCTCTACCGCCCTTTGATGGACGCTGGTCAGCCATCACCCAGTTGGAATTCACAACATCTGCCCATAGAAAGTTTTATGGCATACCTTAATGTAAAGAGCTCCAAATTTATCTCAGTTAAGGGGCAGATGATTGATACAAGTGTACTAACCAAGCACCCCCCTACCATGGCACTCCAAACACCATGTAATGATGACATTTGGGTTGGAACTTACATGTATATCCCATCTCTGTGGATGGTTTAATGGTGTGCTTTTCATGTACATGTAAACTTCCCCTCCCCCTCAGCTGGCACTTGAGATGTTGAATATATTAATTACCCTATGGACTGTGGTGGGTCAAGGCCCATGACCTCAGTCCTTACCCTAATACCACAAACCCATGTGTTCCATGAACATGCTGGCATGCATGCAAATCGATCTGGTGATGTTTCCTTTTCTACACCCTCCCAGCATGCCTCTGTACTTCTCTCATTCACTTCTCTTCTTTATATTCACTTTCAAACTGTTCTCCCTTCTTGTGTGCATCTGTGATGCCTTTGATCCTTCTCTCCTTACCAGACCAATGCAACTCCACTGTTTGTGGCAAGTCAGAATGGTCATCATGATGTAGTACAGACCTTGTTGGGAGCTGGTGCTGGAGTGAATATAGCAACATCTAATGTAAGTGATGTTTAGTTGTGGAGAGATGTATGTGGACTAATGAGGGTATGGAGGGATGTTATAAGGATGCACACTGTGTAAAAAGGGTTGTTATACTCGTCTGTATAACATTGTTATACAAGTAGTTATACCGTATTTGTTATACACTTTGCGTATAATTGTGTATAACTGTGCATAACGGCAGTGTGTGCTAATCAAAAAACCACAGTGTAAATAAGGGTTGTTATACACGCCTGTATACAAGTATCTCATTTTGTACAACTATGCTAATTACATTCTACCGATCCGCGAGGGCGTAATTCATTGCACACAAGTTAATGCTATTGTAGCTATTAAGAATTTAATGCCTGCTTTCTAAATAATCATTGTACGCGTAATGACGGAATAGAATTTGGACTCCAAGCGTTTGAAAAAGCGATAGTGAAGACGCGCGATCTGCGTTCAGACGAATCTACTTTTGTATGGACAACTTTACTTTTCTCGCTTGGTAAGAGGTTGAACTACTTTCTGTTTCCTTTTTAACATCGTATTGTTCCTAGTTGCGATCGCGCGATTTGAATCGTAGGCGCTTCAAGATCATTCGATCCTGTGCGTGTTTTGTGCGTTCTACTTTTCGTTATGTAAGTTTGAAGATGATGAGAACTGTTGGAAGACACTTGGAGTGGTAAACTCGTTCCGTTGCGCGTAAGTAGTCGTTTGGATTATAATTACGTGGTTTTGAAAGAGTGAGATAGTTAAAAACTCAGTTGTGGCTCCTGTCAGTTGTTTGTGTGTGCCGTTTTCTAGATTCAATATACTTGTGCTTTTCTGAAGTCCATTCGATTTAGAGCACAATTTAATGCATTGTTGCCTGTGTCTGTGTCATAGTCACCTGATATGTGTGCAATGTTGCTAGTCTGTGTGTATCAGTGTTCAAATTGTCTACATCAGTGTTGCTTGGTGTGTGTGCATCAGTGTTGCTTGGTGTGTATGTGTGTGTGCATCTGTGTGTGTACATCAGTGTTGCTTGGTGTGTGTACATCAGTGTAGCTTAGTGTGTAGTTTCTATGTTTGTGTATGTGCATCAGTGTTGCTAGGTGTGTGTACATCAGTGTTGCTTGGTGTGTATGTCTGTGTGTGTGCATCAGTGTTGCTAGGTCCGTATACATCAGTGTTGCTAGATGTCTGTACATCAATGTTGCTAGGTGTGTGTGTGTGTACATCGATGTTGCTAGGTGTGTGTGCATCAGTGTTGCTAGGTGTGTGTGCAACACTGTTGCTAGATGTGTGTGCATCAGTGTTGCTTGGTGTGTGTTCATCAGTGTTTGCTAGGTGTGTGTGCATCAGTGTTGCTAGGTGTGTGTTCATCAGTGTTGCTAGGTGTGTGTACATCAGTGTTGCTTGGTGTGTGTACATGTAGCTTAGTGTGTAGTTTCTATGTGTGTGTGTGCATCAGTGTTGCTAGGTGTGTGTACATCAGTGTTGCTTGGTGTGTATGTCTGTGTGTGTGCATCAGTGTTGCTATGTTTGTGTGTGTTCATCAGTGTTGCTATATGTGTGTACATCAGTGTTGCTAGGTGTTTGTACATTGATGTTGCTAGGTGTGTGTGCAACACTGTTGTTAGGTGTGTGTTCATCAGCGTTGCTAGGTGTGTGTTCATCAGTGTTGCTAGGTGTGGTGTGTACTTCGATGTTGCTAGGTGTGTGCATCAGTGTTGCTAGGTGTGTGTGCAACACTGTTGCTTGGTGTGTGTTCATCAGTGTTGCTAGGTGTGTGTGCAACACTGTTGCTTGGTGTGTGTTCATCAGTGTTGCTTGGTGTGTGTGCATCAGTGTTGCTAGGTGTGTGTGCATCAGTGCTGCTAGGTGTTGTGCATCAGTGTTAAGTACTACTAAGTGTATATCAGTGGCACCTGGTGGTGCATGTTTGTGTTCGCACATAAGGACATAGGTGTGTGTGTGTGCATGTGTTCATTGTATGCCCCGGCAGCCTCCCATCACTCCCCGGTGCTTCAGGAGAGCTTGTTGGTTCACATCACCCACCCTCCACCCCTGCATCACCATTGTACCCCTTCTGTGTATTTCTTAATCACTGTCATGCCTATTAATATTAAATACAGCCAGGGTGGGTCCCTACCAGGCTTGACCTTCTAACTCGGGGACCCAAGCCTGGGCCAGCGTCCTGGCTTGGTATGCAGGTCACTCAGTGGGTGGCCAACGCCAACATCTGGTGCCTGTCTCCCCGAGTCTCCCCCAAATGACCTAACAAGCCACGCATGGCTTGGCCACAGGGACTCCCAACTGGTGACCAGCATCACTCACGGGAGTTCCCCACAGCCAATAGGTCGGGGTTGGCAGAATCACAGCTCAGAGGGGTTCTTGCCCTGGCCCCCAATCAGTCAACTGGGCACGTTTTGACAGAAGCATATAGCTGGGGAGCTTAGGGGCTGAGTGCGTACACCTGCACACCTACTTAGCCTGGGGAAGTTACTAGGCTTGGTAATTAATGTGTTAGTGCACACGTGTATATGTGTACACATGTACACATGTGTGTGTATGTGTGATAGTGTGTGTGTTAGTGTGTGTATGTGTGTGTACACATGTGTGTTAGTGTGTATGTGTGTGTACACTTGTGTGTTAGTGTGTGTATGTGTGTGTACACATGTGTGTTAGTGTGTGTATGTGTGTACACGTGTGTGTTAGTGGTGTATGTGTGTGTACATGTGTTTGTATGTGTGTGTAAATGTATGTGTCTGTGTGTGTGTGCATGATAAGTGTGATGTGGTTTAGTAGACATTACTAGATGATGGAGTTGGTGTTAGGGTGAGTAGGAACGTTAAATACTAAACCATCTGGTCATGTGTCAAGCACAGATACAGCGTACTTGATGCACAGAATACCTACATGTAGCCTGATGTAGGGTACATGGTCAATGTAACAGGAACATACAACCAGTGAGAGTCTAGAATATGCATATCTTGATCTGTGACCCTGACAAGGCCATTATGGAAGGGCCCAAAAACATGCATGTGCATGTGTGCACATGTATACATGCACGCATATACATACATGTATGTGCTGGGAGGCTGCCGGGGAGTGCTGGGAGGCTGTCGGGGAGTGCTGGGAGGCTGCTGGGGAGTGCTGGGAGGCTGCTGGGGAGTGCTGGGAGGCTGCTGGGGAGTGCTGGGAGGCTGCTGGGGAGTGCTGGGAGGCTGCCGGGGAGTGCTGGGAGGCTGCCGGGGAGCGCAGGGAGGCTGCCGGGGAGTGCTGGGAGGCTGTCGGGGAGTGCTGGGAGGCTGCTGGGGAGTGCTGGGAGGCTGCTGGGGAGTGCTGGGAGGTTGCCGGGGAGTGCTGGGAGGCTGCCGGGGAGTGCAGGGAGGCTGCCGGGGAGTGCTGGGAGGCTGCTGGGGAGTGCTGGGAGACTGCTGGGGAGTGCTGGGAGGCTGCTGGGGAGTGCTGGGAGGCTGCCGGGGAGCGCAGGGAGGCTGCCGGGGAGTGCTGGGAGGCTGCTGGGGAGTGCTGGGAGGCTGCTGGGGAGTGCTGGGAGGCTGCGGGGAGTGCTGGGAGGCTGCTGGGGAGTGCTGGGAGGCTGCTGGGGAGTGCTGGGAGGCTGCTGGGGAGTGCTGGGAGGCTGCTGGGGAGTGCTGGGAGGCTGCTGGGGAGTGCTGGGAGGCTGCTGGGGAGTGCTGGGAGGCTGCTGGGGAGTGCTGGGAGGCTGCTGGGGAGTGCTGGGAGGTTGCTGGGGAGTGCTGGGAGGCTGCCGGGGAGTGCATATGATCTCACAAACCGGCCATGGCACACAAAGGGTAACAATAATAGGGAGGACAAGGCTCCCGTCCACCTAAGGCCACGAGCCTCAGTAACCGCAAGCCTCTGCCCACAAATACTGATAGGGAGTTACTAAATTTAGAGCCCCGTTAAACTCTGTTTTGCTCCCTAAACAGTATTCTAACACATACTTAAGCACACATACACACAATAACACACGTGTACACACACATACACACACTAACACACACAAACACACACATGCGCACACTTGAAGAACATACGTATGTTGCTGTGCTCAGTTGGTGGGTATGGCTGCTTTGCCACACCCCATATGAGGCTACCGTAGCCACTGTCTTGATAACTGGGGCATCCTTTCCAATGGGGAGTGTTGATGGGCTAACTGTAGGCTGTTTGCACTGACTGAAGTGTCATTGCTTTGGTGCGACTCTGGAGTGTTTATAGTTCACTGTGTGTAATTTTTTTACTGCCAGATAGACCCCGACCTCTGCTGCCTGGGTAATATGTTTTGGCGTCTAGCTGTATAGGGCATTTGAGCACTCTTACATGTAGTGGTTGTATTGAGAAGAACATTATGATTTCTTATTTATTTCTGTTATACACTATGTGTGTGAGTGTGTATGTGTGTATGAGCATTGCCTGTAGTTAAACACATCCATGATGTAAAATAATCAAAGAAACATGTACTGTACTAATGGGTTGTATCTGTTGTCAGCTCCCGTACATTCATCTACAAGCTAGGGTCTTGAGGAATTAACAATGGTGGGCTATCCCCCCCCCCCCCCCCCCCCCCCAAGTGCATGACAACATACACACATACATTAGGTCCTTCTAAAAAAAGTCACAAACACATAAGTGCACAGATGGCAGTACACATACACATGCATACACATCTACAGACACATGCACAAATTGTAACCAGATTTTCAATACTGTAGTCTTCATCAAAATTGTATGTATGGTATGTTTACATGGTGTGATGTCTTAATATATTTTTATCCTGATAGGATCAAGCCTTACATTGATGGAAACTGGGAGATTTGATGTGAACTTATATTTGTTGTATTATTGTACATGTACATGTTGTCAACCTGCACTTGTGAGACTAGCTGGTTGTAAATGAACTTTTCCATGTATGTACATGTCATGTTAATGTACATGCATACATGACATAAAGGGGTGTGACCATATCATATGACCATTATAAAAAAGCAAGTTTGTGAGTACTTATAGCAATGACACAGTACACTTCTATACATCATGCTATCACCAGTCCCTGGTGTGCATCTGATAGAGTCATGTGCATCAAATGAAATCAGGACAGCGGCCACGGCCAGACCTGTGTGCATCAGATTGAATCGTCAGGCTATCCTGATTGTATCTGGTCGCTACCAAGACACTATTACACTAAAATTAATAAGGTTCAATTTGATGCACACTGGCTGGGTCAGGTCGCTAACATGTTTCTAATTGATGCTCACCAGAGTCAGCTGGTTGATACCACAATCCTATCAGCTGCACACCAGAGACTGGCCAATAGCATGACTTTATTTGATGCACACCGGGTCTGGCCGCTAATATGATTCTATCTGATGCACACTGCTACAGTGACTAGGATTGCCGCTAGCATAGCTATAGTTAAAACTACAAATCAAGTCATGGTAGTGGCAATCCCTGGTGTGCATCAGATAGAATCATGTTAGTGACCACACCCAGTGTGCTTCAAATAGAATCAGGATAGCGGCCAGACACAGGTTTGTATTGAATTTATTGAATTTTTTTGCATCAAATAAAGTGGCAGTCCCTGGTGTGCATATAATAGAGTCATGGTGGCTGGTGTGCATCAAATAGAATCATGTTAGTGGCCAGACCCGGTATTCTGATGTGCATCAAATAAGTCATATGTCTGTAATAAGTTGCTTTTGAAACCCCAGTTTGGAACAAATGCAGCGTACGAGACTTCCATTTCAAATGAATGTAACGCGCATGCGTAGACTCTTCAAAGCCACATGCAGGTATGGCGTCATCGTCGGGAAATCTACTGCAACTAACCGTACGTTCCTATCAGCCAGAAGAAGTATCTTACGTAGGTCTTCAAGTTAATTGAGGGACTAGTGGCTAATTCCCAGGTTTCCTTTACTAACAGATCCCTGAGCAACGATCAAGTCATGGCGTCACAGCAGAACCTATCAGTCGATATACTACTACCATGACGACGAAGAAGACCGCGCCGAACCTTAGGTCCTAGGCAGCATGGCGATGCTGTTTGCACTACTCCTGCTTGAGAATCATTTTCAGTAGCGGATATGTATAACAATTAGAAAGAGAGGTTGCGACCAAAACTGTCTCAAAGCGATGCTGTATAATCAACTCGAAAGAGAAGGACATCACTTTCTGTGCAGGTACAGTAACGTTATATCGGCTTCTTTTTTTTCCCTTCCTTCTGAGGAGAATCAGCTGAAGCCTCAAGAAGCGTAAGCAGTGTGGCTTTGTATTGGTAACGGGAATTCTTTGTTCTCAGAATCTCAAGCGTCCATAACGCTGAAGTGATGTCTCGGATATCAGCATAGAAGAGGTTGAAGGTATACTTGTTGTCGGTTAAAGGTGTGAGTCCTATCATTTTTGCTATGTAGTTGGCATAGCGAACTACAACCGGACTCTGAAACGCATTCCAAATGAAGCCGATTTAAAAGAAAGGCAGGCAATCCGAGCACAACTAGGTAAGCGCTCGAATTCAAAAATGTTGTGCGTGCGTTTCTAGTCTTAGTTTTATACACTATAGCTATGGGAGCGGCGATCCGCACAAGTAACAGAAAGGGATGTACTGAACGTGTCGGAACTGGACAGTGGGACGATGCTAAGAGGAGATCGGAGGAACTAAACGCGTTTTTGGACACACTCGGGAGAGCAAAACAAGGCGCCACGGAAGGAGAGACAATTGGGCCCACCGCGCTCGGAACTTTCCTGATGGCCTTTCCACCTGCATGGATGCTTCACCGTCGCCGAATGAACTCGTTCTCTGTTGATTTTTTTTTGTTCCCTGTATATACTTTCTATGTACTCGCTTATAACAGATAATATCTTAATAGAAGAGGCCTGGAAACGAGGATATGCAGGAAATGAGGGACTAATTCAAAATTCATGATTATGTTATACACTGTGTTATACTCTTTGCTATTGTTATACATAATGTTATTCATTGTTATACTAAATGTTATACAGAAGTTATACACAGTGTTATACTATAGTTGTTATACGCAACTGTGTATAGAGTATCCATACGCAAAGTTATACACATGCGGATAACACGTGTATAACATGTGCATAACACATGAATACACGCGTTATACAGTACTGTATAACAACCCTTTTTACACAGTGGCAGTGGCAAAAGGCTAAATGCACCATTAATAAAATTGCTACCCACCTTCCCCTCCCCGGCCCACAACACATACATGTACACACAAGGTGTGCTATTGAGATTAAAGAAGTGAGCACGTTACTCAGGTGTGGGTCATTCCACTATGACTTTATGTGGGAACATGCTTTGCATCTTCAGATCTTAATGCATTTACTCATATTTGTTTGTCTTTGGATGAATGTTGCTTTTACCGTTTATTACGATTATAACTTGAATGGCTTACGAAATATGCTGTCCTGAATCGAGGGAGGGGGGGGGGGGGGGGGGGCAAAGAAATCTGTATGGACCCCATCGTCCAATACTGTAGATCTTGAAGACAGGATTTAGAATCTCCTTTAAAAAAAAAAATCTGACTTAAGAGAAAAAAGATACGAGGGGTTGATAAACGAGGGCGTAGGGGGTACCACCCTACGCCTCTTACATTTTATAGCATTATTGTATCTATTTTGTTTCACTTCAGATTCACATTAGAGTCGCATCGATCGATTCCTCGTAGTGAAAGTAACTCATTAGCACCCAAGTACAATCTGTAGACCCTCGCTAAAACCTAGAGCGATGTAGTTAACATTTTAACCCGGCCGTTCCAGAGATACGTGTGGTAGGTTTAATTACCGGGTTAAAACATGCTCGAGGTTTTAGCGAGGGTTTACAAGTTGTACTTGGGTCCTAACTAGCTACTTTCACTGCAAGGAATCGATCTGTGTGATTCCCATGTGAATCTGAAGCAAAACAAAAAAGATAATAAAATGGAAGGGGCATAGGGTGGTACCCCTTACACCCCCCTCTTTTTAAAATCCCCCGTATCTTTTTTCTCTAAAGTCTGATTTTTATTTTAAAAGCAGATTTGTAATTCTCTCTTCAAGCTCTACAGTATTTGACGATGGGGTCCATACAGACTTTTTTGCCCCTTCCCCCTCGTCCTGTATAATTAATTTTTGCAGATAAAGTTCAACTTTGAAAGCTCATACCTTTTTTGTCTGATACAGTCATTATTGTCATCGAACTTAAGTGGAACCCATATTTAGTTATCATTTTACTGGGTAGTGAAAGGGTTATATACTAAAGTGCTGATTTATAAATTTGATTGTTTTAAAAAATATAAACATCAAGGGAAGACTAATATCTAAATTTCAGTGTATAGATAACCCCTGAGAACCACATGCATTTGATGATGTGGCAGCCATATTTATTTTTTACCTCGGCTTATATTACTAAGTGGGGGTAAGTGTGTTACATAACTATCATACAACAGCTATCAACACTGAGGTTTATTTTTCTTTCACTTATTTTTCAAAGTGTTTCTTTGATAGTGTATGCCAGCCACAAATGCCACATGCAAGTAAGATCTTTTAGTGCATTGCGTAGTATCAATGGCAAGAGTTTCCTAAACCACAAACCACTTAGACGACTTATATGTACATGTAACAACACAGTGGTTATGTTCATTCACAGCAATTTACTAATCATTATGTTTACTTTGTATTTAATGAATTTATACATTTAGTTGTGTCAGCCAGACATTGTTTGGCAAATTTACTTCAGCTGACTAACCAGGTAGGAGACGGTCCACTATCTGCACACATTATGAACTGTAGCATGCACAATCATTTGTTGTTTGGACTTCAATTGAAGTGTGCATACATATACTTGCACAACGATTACCTGTAAAACACAAAGGACTGGTCATTTATAAATAAATTGATCACTCTTGTATTAGGACGGTCGGAGTCCATTGTGGACAGCAAGTTCCAATGGACGCCTTGAAGTAGTAACGAAACTCATTGAAGCAGGAGCTGATATCAATCAGGCTACTAAGGTTGGTATGAAATAATCTGCTCCATTTACAATGGGGTGGTCAGCATGTACTGGTAGTTTAACATGATTTGGAATAAAATGTTTTGGGGAAATTACAACATGTAAAAATGTAACAGAATCATTAAATGTGCATAATTTTATTTTAACCAAAACCTTTCCATTCTGTCCTACATGTATGTACATGTAAGTACATGTAGTCATACTAACAACATGCATGTACATGAGACAATTATGCCCTAGTCATGAGTTAATGGCTGTACATGTATTTCTGTAGCTACTCTATTGTCTATACCAATTAAATGTCCAAAGTCAGATGAGCATATGGAGGTGATGAATGCTTTTGTTGAGTGGTGGGACAATGACCACAACCATCTGTATAGGGAAATAGATTGTTCTGGGGCAAAATCCCATACCCCAATGTGGGAACATTCCCCTCCCCCCTCCCCCCCCTCCTCCCTAACTGGGGCTGCATCGTTTATTATTCATTGGCTGCACCACTTTTTATTAGCAAATCCATGAGCGCTGGGATTAGGATAATGCTTGACCATATGAATAAAGTGACATGGTGAAATGATCATGCAGCATAGAAGCTGTATACTCCCTCCACATGCCTTACATGGTATCCTCACAGTTCCTTATCACATAACAATTGGTGTAGCCTCACCTGTGCACGCCATCTTAATAAGACACAATAGGCTGGAATGGTACACAGCACACAGACCAATACTCCAATAGGCTGGAATGGTACACAGCACACAGACCAATACTCCAATAGGCTGGAATGGTACACAGCACACAGACCAATACTCCAATAGGCTGGAATGGTACACAGCACACAGACCAATACTCCAATAGGCTGGAATGGTACACAGCACACAGACCAATACTCCAATAGGCTGGAATGGTACACAGCACACAGACCAATACTCCAATAGGCTGGAATGGTACACAGCACACAGACCAATACTCCAATAGGCTGGAATGGTACACAGCACACAGACCAATACTCCAATTGGCTGGAATGGTACACAGCACACAGACCAATACTCCAATAGGCTGGAATGGTACACAGCACACAGACCAATACTCCAATTGGCTGGAATGGTACACAGCACACAGACCAATACTCCAATAGGCTGGAATGGTACACAGCACACAGACCAATACTCCAATAGGCTGGAATGGTACACAGCACACAGACCAATACTCCAATAGGCTGGAATGGTACACAGCACACAGACCAATACTCTAAACATAACACCAAACAAAAATAACACTAGTAACAACAACAACATGGGGCTGCCAACCCAACAACACCACACACAACGCTGGGCAGGGGGCTTAACACAAACCTATATTTTAAAAGAATATGAGCCCACATCATATGGTCCATCAAAACCCAAGTACAAGTACTTATGATGTGCCTGCACCACCTCCACATGGTGGTAACCCGACTTTAAATCAAAAGTAATCATATACTCACCTGGTCGAAAAAGCATCATGGCTATACTCATGTCTTCATACTTAAATTTCTGTTTCTGTACTAACTGGTTCACATGACGCAGGTTAAGCTCTAAGCGCTTCTTCTGACAGCGGGCTGCAAATATACGGTCTAGCACTTACTGTCTGGACGTAACCCCCACTGAGCAGCTCAGCAACAGCAAGGTCCACAAATCCTGTGTTCACCCACGCCAACTGCTGATTTGTCCTTGTATACGTCATAGGTTTGGAGTAGAATGGTATCACATACCCTTCCCGTATTAAATCAACGATCGACTCTGGGGCACATGCTGTCTCTACCGCCCTTTGATGGACGCTGGTCAGCCATCACCCAATTGGAATTCACAACATCTGCCCATAGAAAGTTTTATGGCATACATGTACATGTACCTTAATGTAAAGAGCCCCAAATTTATCTCAGTTAAGGGGCAGGTGATTTATAAAAGTGTACCAACCAAACACAGGTTATCACAACCCTTGATGACCAAAGCAGATAGATGGTGTGGAGTGTAGATACATCACTCATCATTTGCAATACCTTATCAGTACATAGTAATAAAAAACCTTGCTACATGTATCCTGCTCACACATAAAAGTGCTCTTCCAGAGCTGAGGAACAATCTCATAACAGTTAAAATGAACAGCACGTGGTGTGCACGTTAGGACACCTACAATGTCCTCTAACATAAGCTCCATCTCTTATATCCCTGCCCCCCATGTGGCATTCCATTTCATCCAATCACCATGTCATGACAACATTTGAGTGGTATCCCATAGCCATTCTTGGCTGACTATGACCACCAGCAGCCATGTATCATAAGCAGCTGATCATACATGTAGACATGCAGCATGACATGCCTACATGTACATGTAGCTCTATACATGTGGATGGTTTAATGGTGTGCTTTCCATGTACATGTAAACGTCCCCTCCCTCTCAGCTGGCACTTGAGATGTTGAATATTATTAATTACCTTATGGACTGTGTTGGGTCAAGGCCCATGACCTCAGTCCTTACCCTAATACCACAAACCATGTGTAACAACATGTGTGCAGTGTACATGCTGCAACACATCATATACATGTACATATACAAATTGATCTGGTGTTGTTGTCATTTCTACACCCTCCCAACATGCATCTTGTCCCTCTGTACTTCTCTCATTCACTTCACTTCTTCATATTCACTTTCAAACTGTTCTCCTTTCTTATGTGCATCTGTGATGCCTTTGTTCCTTCTCTCCTTACCAGGACAATGCAACTCCTCTGAATGTGGCAAGTCAGAATGGTCATCGTGATGTAGTACAGACCTTGTTGGGAGCTGGTGCTGGAGTAAATATAGCAAAATTTAATGTAAGTGATGTTTAGTTGTATGTGGTCTAATGAGGGTATGGAGGGATGTTACAAGGATGCAGTGGCAAAAGGCTAAATGCACCATTAATAAAATTGCTGCCCACCCCCTCCCCCCACAACACATACTTGTACACAAAAGGTGTGCTATCGAGATTAAAGAAGCGTGCACGTTACTCAGGTGTGTCAGGCCCAAGTGCATAGCATATAGGCAGAGTTGACATAGATGATTCAATAGGACTTACATGTAGTACCTCATGTATAAAGCAAGTGGGGTACTGTGATGTATTATTTTTCGATCTGTATACTCGCATCAAATGTATATTTGGGGGGGGGGGGGGGGGGGGGAAATCAAGTCCAAGTAAAAGTGCTAACAAGAAATTGAACTACTATATTCAGTTCGTCCACCATATACTACTCTAGTAGACTTGACTATTGCACAACAGCACGCCATGTTCCATCTTACTGACACTAAGAACTCACTGGCCACACCCATCGACCCCAACTGATCACTACTCCACACTCACTGGCTACACCCATTGACCCTCACTCACTAGCCACACCCAGGTCTCACTGGCCACACCCATCGATCCTCAAAACTCCACATGCACTGGCCACACCCTTCGACCCTCACAACTCCACACTCACTGGCCATACCAATCCACCCCCACTCACAACTCCACACTCACTAGCCACACCCGGGGACCCTCACTCACTGGCCACACCCCTCACCCCTCACCTCACTCACTGGCCACAACCAGGGGCCCTCAGCATCAGCGACATACATGTAACTATACATTTACTGGCCACACCCATCAACCCTCACTGGCCATACCCAGGGTCCCTCATAGCAGGCAGGAATATATGCCCTTCCATATAAGGGCTTCAACATAACTCATGTACATGTAGACATCTTGTTCGGTATGTTGCGAAATTTTTCATATAGTTTAAATCGCTGAGATAACACCATTTTATCGCATTATTTGTTTCACTTCAGATTCGCACCGATCGATTAATGTTGGCCATATCCTTGTAAATATTGGCGAGTAGAAACTGCTGGCTAGTTCATCCAGGTGTTCTACGATTGTGTGCCAGCTTCTGTGCTGCTTCTCAGCATTTTTTGGGAATGACCAACTGTTTCCTCCTTCCACTCTTCCACCTTTCCTGACTGCCCCTTTACTGGATGTTTGAGAGAGTCCTCAGTTGTCAATCCTTAGATGACTGCATATTCTTTCGTCAGTTTTCTGAAGTTAACAAACCTCCACCACCCCAAAGTCTAGATCAGGCTTTCCTCCAGCTCCACCTTTTTGCTAACAGTTCATCCTTTCTGGCACTCCTATGCTGTGGACAAACATCATGGGGTTGGTCCTTCCAGGAGCTTACCATCTTTCATGATATCAGTACCGACTCTGGTTCCGACTCTTGGACCTGCTTATGCTTCTGAGCACCACCCTGGGCACTGCCTGTTCTTTTTCCCATTACCTGAGCAATTCAACTGCGCAAGTGAGAAGGGCCATCATGATTAATATTATTTTAATTATAGATGTACATGTAGATATTGTGGTGGGTCAAGGCCCATGACAGCAGTCCTTACCCTAATACTACAAACCCATGTGTACCAACATGTGTACAGAGTACTTGCTGCAACACATACAAGCTGATCTGGTGATGTTGTCATTTCTACACCCTCCCAACATGCACCTTCTCCCTCTGTACTTCTCTCAATCACTCATTTTCATATTCACTTTCAAACAGTTCTCTTATTACATGTATGTGTGTCAGTGATGCCTTTGTTCCTTACCAGGACAATGTAACTCCACTGTATATCGCAAGTCAGGAGGGTCATCATGATGTAGTACAGACCTTGTTGGGAGCTGGTGCTGATATGAATATAGCAAGATCTGTTGTAAGTAATGTTTAGATGTGATGAGGTGTGAACTAAGGAGTGTATGGAGGGATGTGGTGTGGTGAGGGAGTTGCAGGATACATGTACATGTGTATAGTACTCTTATTGTTACCTTTGAATTATTTTACACACTTCCTGTATTGTAGAATTATGTAATCTTAGTGACACATTCATTGTTGGACCTCATTATATTAAGGTTACATCGTGTGCACTGCATGTGCCTTGAATAGATTTTTATTCCACAAGAGATGTGGTCTCTTTATTTTATTTGCCACAATTTAGATGTATTCAAATTTACATTGTTAGACACATGTATATAGAATTTTATTCCATTAATCAGGCCAGGGGAGCACCATCATCAAATCCCAGCCCACTTCTCCATTTGATGAGGCTCACTGCTCCAACCCCAACAAATGATTAATGTACATGCATGTTTCTGAAGATATTCTCTGTATCTGCATCATTGGTACACTACATGTATGGAAGCGAGTCCTCAAGAGTGTAGGGGATACAACCCCTTGGTTACCAATAGACTATTGGAACCCATTACCTCGGATGAGTGGGAAACCACCCACACCCCCAAGGCTGAAAGAGGTAAACCCACCTCGTGCGTCCGTCACCAACTACGGTGACGTTGTGCCCAAGGCTGAGAAAGTCATACACGACCTCTGGCCGAGATTGCATGCAGACGGGTATTGAGATCACTTTTCCCTGAACCACCCCTAGCCTCCTGGCACTTCGGGGTAGTCGTACTGTTGGCAACAGGGTGGTGAAATTTTAAACCAATTCCCATCCTTGGTGCTCGGGCGACCCCTGATAAGTGCTGGAAATGCATCTACATGTACTGCATGGAAGGAGAGGGAGAATGCTGGTAGATTGAACCAACCCAACACTAAAACCTAAAGCTTTATAAGCTAAGTCCGGAAGATGTGGTGTTGAGGACAAACCAACCCAATGCTAAGAACAGAACGGTTTTGGGGCTAAAACCAACCAAAACTAAAACCTAAAGCTAATCTAAGTCCGGAACGTGTGGTGTTGAGGACATACCAACCCAACGCTAAATGCTAACCAGAGCAGAACGGTTTTGGGGCTAAAACCAACCAAAACTAAAACCTAAAGCTAATCTAAGTCCGGATAGTGGGGTGTTGAGGACACACCAACTCAATGCTCATGCAAGGCAGGAGAGATGGGGTTCTGAGGTAAATCAACCTCTACTTAAATTCCATATCCTGAGGTTGGAACCCTTTCAGACAAAAAACAGCTCCCCTGATGGAGGTTAAAATATGCCATGTTGCTCTAAAATTCATTTACTATGTACAATGGTCCCTCGTCCCCATCTCACAGAGATGGGAAACGTCACCATATGTGGAAACCCACTGTTCGTACTATGACGTCACCATATGTGGAAACCCACTGTTCGTACTATGCCCTATTCTTGCGACCGAGACCACGGTCATAAGCAAACTCAGTAGGTGTAAAACAACACATCTACGGGCAGTATATGTGCCGCACTCGATACGTAGTGCCAGTGCGCTAAGTGTCACAAGCAGTACGTGAGCCTAACGATTAGATCCCTGACACAGAGACACGGCAGACACTTACAGGTGATCAGCCAAAAAGGGTGCATCAGCGGTGATGGAAACACCCATCGCCATGTGAGATCCAACCGCTTGCCAAAGGGAGCGATGATTTGGAACCATGGGAGGCTAATAAACGGCTCGAGTCCGCAAAGACCCTGCGGATTCAACGTTTGACACTGTGGCACCTATTGGCCTAAACTGCATCCTTGTCTACAAAGAACAACGCGGGTCACTCAATGTTGATAAACAAACCATTGTACTCGTACCCGTACACTTGCCTGCCAATTGAGTCAATCTTCGGGGGGGGGGGGGGGGGGGGGGGGGGGTGTACTGACGTCATTTGAAACCAATTGACGCATCGGGTTAATCTTTATACCTATTACAATATACACGGGTGTTTCATTGCATTGAAAAAATGGACATTAGGTCTCGTCCCCACTTTTACCTACGTAACAAGTAACTAGACCCTCATTATCGCATGGCATTGGAATTTGGCTTATCTTTTGTAATCCGTTGAAGGTAAGCGCAGTACAGGTGAATATCTGTGTTATGCACACTTCGAGGACTCAAACGGCATAAAATTTATTATTTTTATGCAAATATACGCCATGATACCGGCCTGTGACTAATAGCGCTCCATTTAGAGTGCTTGGTTTCAAAAAGCTTTTGTTCGTTAATTTGCCTGACATGAGTGACAAAAACTTGTATAAACGTATACAGGAATGCTGGTTGTATTTGATTTGGTTGTTGTTCTTAGCAGACTTATTTTCTGTGAGCCGTACCAAGACGCTGAATACGACCGATTTATGTATACTATGGCATGGCGGTGGCCGGGGCGGTCTGATTGACGATGTTAGCAATACATGTATGTAGATGCACACTTTGAAAACGAGTTATGTGTTGCTGCGATGTGTTAGGAGTTCAATTGTATTGTGGCAGTTGATTAAAGTAATACAGCAGTAAACTTTTTCATTTGTGCAGGGATGTATGTGTTCAAATCAACTATCAAATCCATGCATGCTATAGCAGCCTATAGGTAATCTTATTAACAAGTTCTAGTTACCTTCTTAAAGTCCTAAGTTGGTTCCAAGGCATGCCAATTGCAGCTTTCATTGCAAGTCCTGTTGTTGCCTCAATATCAAGTGTTAACCCTGCTTCTGTTAGTATCATTTTTTTCTCTTCACTTCCCAGGGCTCTGATCTCCTTCTCAAGGATCTTTTCAGGTCTTTCTGGTGACAGAAGGCTCCTTACTCCTTGAACTTCACAGACACGTCGCTTAAGAGTTTTGCTGCAAACCTCCTCACTTTTCGATGAATGGGCCTTTGTCACACACACCAGAGTCAGTGGCTTCAAAAGATGGGAATAAGTGTAAGTATAAAAAAATTGTTTGTCACTTACAGTACCTCCTGTCTTGATTTGCATAATATTATCCTTTGTGTTTTCAGATAGGATTCTTCGAATCACCTTAGAAGCGCACTGTTCTTCAATAACTCCCAACCTGTGGCACTCGTGTGAGTCATAGTCACCCGCCCGTACATCCCTATTGCATGTATCACAGGACACCATCACATCACAAAGAAGGCGTTGTGTTAGGTCAGGAGCAGGCTGCACAGAACCTGGCACCAAGTTCACTGCATCCTCACAGCATGGACACTGAGTACTTGCCGATGTTGCTATGGAGTCAGCAATGCACTTTGCACATACTACTGCATTGCAGTGCAACTTAAGTGGCTGTCACAACATTCCTTTACATATTGGGCAAGTTAGTAAGTCCATGACGGAAAGTACCTGTGTCGAGGCTAGCTGTGGTTTCTTTCTATGACACACAACCTTTGGAGGTGCAATGGTGTTAACATGGTGAAGCAAGGCATTAGGTGTGATGCCTGGTTGTCGCCCTGGTTTCTGTTTATGTATGTCCTTTAATTGGATCCATGAGTGTATGGGTTTCTGTATATGTGTTTATGTATGTGTGATTAAACTTATGAGGTCATGTGAATATGTTTTAGTACCTTGCATGTACTGTACTGGCACAGTGCAGAGACCAGTCGTATGGCTTTACCATACACTTGTATTCTGCCGCTTCTTTTGCCTTGGACATAGCAAGCCTACATGATTGCAGAAATTGGCGGGATAGTCAGCAGTGTCGTTGTGGTGTCAATTTGAAAGCATGTTTTAAGCTCCACAGAGAAACCAGCACAGTTATAGGTTGTATCTAAATTGCCTCGAGACGTTTTCTTCAACAACCGGTGTCCGCATACCCTGCAGTATCTCTGCACTTGACATTCCATCGCTTTGTATCGAAGGCACGGAGCGCACGTGATACCGCTTTATTCATGACTAGCTAGTCCGGGATAGAGGGGTTTGTTCTCGCTTCAGAAAATAAGTCTGCACATAAGCTTGATATCTTTACAATGGGCAAGGCTCTATCTTTTCAAAAAGGTGCATCTCGCACCTGATTCTCAGGCATTTTTTCAAGAAAAATTGGTTGCCGTTCGAGTACTTCAGGAGTGGCAAAATAAAAACGAAGAAACCGTGAGATGCGCGACTTTCGTGGACGAAAAAAGAACATCCCTCAATAGTGCGCATTGACGTTTTTTAGTGCCGAACTGAATATAGAACAGCTAAAAAATATATTGGTATTTTATGGTAAACGCATCTTCACAAAATAGGGATTAGAACATTAACCACATTTTAATGAGCTCCTATGGGACCCAGATAAGAATTGTACCGTAATATACATACGTATTCTAATTAACAACCTAATGTCCATCTCGAAACAGCCGTGTATACCGGTATAAAATTGTTAAGTAACGAGCAAGGGGAACTCATCTTCGCACGTGAGTGTTACTAAATTTGAAAGAGCAGCGTTCTCTCGCCACTGAAGATCCCGAGTACCTTCTATCAAAGGTGCGCTAAGGGTGAAACCGGTATGGCGTACTACTGCGACGGGAAGTAATGCCGCATCGACGGTTTGCTTCTGCTGTCGCTCAACTGGCGTACGGAAACAACAGGAAGGTCAGGTGCTAGCCATAACCATGGTTGCTACCCCCCACGAATGTTGTATTTCATTTGCTCTTGTATTTACCGTGACTTGTCTTCTCTCCAAACCCGGGGGCGTTGAACTTCTTTTGGCTGCATGGCGATGCGGGATGGATGAAACCACATCCTCAACCACATCCCATTGAGACCTTTGCCGTAAGGAAGGTGTCAGGTAAACTCACCCATGAATAACCTTCGCTATACCAGCCTAGAATCCCCTATTCCTCCATTTTTTATTTCCTTCTGTTTTTTTCTTCCCCTTTATCTATCCTCTCGTCCCCCTACCTTCTATTAAATGGACCTTTTGCCTTTGACGTCACGCATGAATTTTGGGGGGGCAACTTTAAAAATGGTATAACTTCACCATCATAGCTCCTACATGCTTTTCCTTTTAAATTTTTATTGAGAAGTAAATTACCACACGTTTCATTTTTGTTGTATTTCACGATGAAGCTCTGTAAGGGATTTGTATGCAACGAAACATTGCGGAAGTTGCTAATGAGACACGCGAAGTCGCGCTTTTCGATTTTTGGGGGGGCAACTTCCGGTAACTTGTGAGCGCTGTGACATTTGTATCGTAACTGGCGAAGGTACTTCATTTTGGAATACAGTCAGGCATTCATTTACCATTAATTTAGTACTTGCTGTGTTTCTTCGTGAAGTTCCTATAAGGACTTATGTTATGTCAAACACAACCAATCAATTTGTGACGTCAGAAGGCAAAAATAGGCACAACTGAATAACTGTTCGTTTTGCTCGTAATTTTCCTTCCTCCTAACCAGGAGCCCTGGTGCTGTACATTGCCTGTTGCCTTTTGTATCCTTTCCTAGATATGGCTAGACTAGCCACATCCCTAGAAAGTGACTGCCTGGCACCATCTCTTGCAGCTACTGTACTTGGACATTATCCACAATGGTGGAGACAGACCAGTCTCAGCCGCCACTCATGCTGACAAGCACGATGACGGTATGGTGGAAGCCGCCAGTGATGAAGACGGGTGGCTGGGCGTCTTAAACCAACAGCCTTTGTCACCATGTCCAAGCTGGTTGGACACAATGTTCCAGGGAAGGGAGCTGGCCTTGCTGGAGAATATCACCTCCACAAGCGTGAGTTGGCAACCACCGGTAGGTAAGTTGAGGATGAGGTCAACTCACTGTGTAGTCTAGGGATGACGCTATATACAAATAACCCTAAACCACTTTGCCCTCTAGATCATCATAGACACAGGCTAGTAGGCCTCAGGATGCAATCGATAACCTGGTTCTGATAAAACCATTCTCCCATTTGGTTCCAAAGCTAGCAGCTACAGCACCGTCCACCCACAAGTTCACACTCGCACGCGAGTGCAGTGCGAGTCGTGTTCGAGTTACATGTAGCTGCTAGCTTTGGAACCAAATGAGAGAGCGTCATTATACACTCATTTATAGAGTGTGCACTGTGTCTCTCATCCTGTTCAGCCATAAGGACTCATTGTTGACACCTGTTATTGCTGTTTCTTATGTTTCTGTTGGATCTTAGGAATAAATCCTTGCTGGGATGGGGACAGATTTTAGAATAAATTTGTTTTGTAAACTTTAATACAACACATGCATGGATCACAAGCTAGTAGAGTTCCGCATTGCAAGAGATAGTCTGGTTCTGATAAAACCATTCTCCCACCTGGTTGCAAAGCTAGCTGCTGTATACAAGTGATAACTTTTTGACCTAATAATTGGCGAACACAGTTGAACAAATTGTAATATTGAAAAACCTTGCCTTATTCATGTACTTGTGTACATGTAATTGTTGAACAAAGCCTAGGTATTATACATACATTTGAGAACTTGAAGTACTGTACATGTAATTTTGAACTTATACACAAGTACATGTATAATGTACATGTACATTAAATATTTTACATGAACATAAAATTGGTTAGTTCAGACTAATAATGTGTTGCAATTCATATTCACGTGAAAACTGCCTACATGTGCACAATTTATGAACACAGCCTAATACATGTACATGCATGTATGTACTTGCAATTCTACAATACATGCAATGATTTGTTAGTTCAGCTTCGTGAAATAACCTGCTCACAGTTCAAATTATTTTTCGCTTGGCCTAGAAACTTGATGCATTTATTGTTTATCAAGTCCTACAGCCTGTTTACCAAATAAAGCATCACTTTCTCCATTTGCCAATGTGTCAAACAGCTACATGTATCTGAACCCGAAGGATAAAATGTGGATATACATGTATGTGCTGAAACAACTGGTGCCATTGTCTTTCTTTAAAACCATTCCAGCTAAAGTAGATGGTGTCAATAGGAAGAAGAAGACAATTTGAAGAGGGAGAAATATTGGTCTGAGTATGAGAAATGACCGGAACATTTTGAAGTGAGTTTCACTATTGTGAACAAAGTAGTTTAAAACCTACTGAGTTAATATTGTGTTGTGGTGTAAAGTGAGTGTTCGCCAATATAATTATTTATAGACTGTACACTATGTAACAGAATTGGAGAACACATGTATTATACACAATTATTGAACACAGTATCTGTACACAAGTTTGATGTACATACAATATTTTACATTTTACGTGGGCTTAAATATTGCTTACAATTCATTAACAATTGGTGAACACTCACAAATTGTGTGCACTATTTTTATAGGCAAAACAATTTATTTTTAGGCCATTTACATAGTTCACAAATTGTATTTGTGTTGTGTGCTCACCAAGTACATGTACTTGTATGTTGAATGATGAGGCTGAATTCAATAAGTTACAGTACATGACTGTATAGGTTAATAATTTTAATGTTTCAGTAATTTGTACTGTGGTCAACAATTGTGTGAACTGTGTATTCACCAATAGCTTAGACATGTTCATGTAGAAGCAATAATTTTGCACAATTGGAAAACTGTATCATGGATCAGTGTATTTATAGAGTATGCACAGTGTCTCTCGTCCTGTTCAGCCATAAGGACTCATTGTTGATGCTCACCTGTTATTGCAGTTTCTTACATTTGTATTATCCACTATATTATTAGTTTCTGTTGGATCTTAGGAATAAATCCTTGTTGGGATGGTAGCAGATTTTAGAATAAAATTGTTCATCTTTATTTTGTAAACTTTAATACAACACGATAAAGTAACATCTGAACTAACTAGCCTGTAAACCTTGGATATTGGATACTGTTCATATCAAAAATTTGTAATCCACTGTATAACTCAGCTACAGTAGTATATGCTTATGAAAATTACCGATCTATTTATAAACATCATGAGACACAATTACAGCGTAAACAGTACTTCTATTTTTTTAACGCTATAAAACAAATTATACAGGGTGATTGAAAAGTCGTCCAAAATTGGTATTACTCCAGAACTGAACAATGAATAATTTTGCTGTTTAAACTAAACAAAATACCAATAATCAGCTTATAGTTTTTGCTTGCTCAGTTCTTTGATCAACATTCAACACCACCCAGTAGGGTGGTGTTGAATGTTGATCAAAGCATTGTCAAAGTGTTAATAAACTGAGCAATAATTTATAGTAACCACTCATCACTAACTTTAAGCTGGTCATTTTACTTTTTTGGCTTATACAGCAAAATTTTTCATTGTTCAGTTCTGGAGTTATATCAATTTTAAGATTTTGAACTACTTTTCAATCACCCTGTATATTCAAAAAGTAATCACATTTGTTCAGCCTAGAGACATAATATTTTATTCCATTAATGAGGCCAGGGGAGCACCATCATCAAATCCCAGTCCACTTCTCCATTTGATGAGGCTCACTGCATTGCTCTAACCCCAGCAAATGATTAATGTACATGCATGTTTCTCTGTATCTGCATCACTACATGTACATGTTGTGTACTCATAATTTTACACATCTACTGTTGTATATGTATGAAGAGTTTTTTCCCCATGCTACTGACTTACTGTACTACTTATTTGTGTGTGTTCACCAAGTACATGTATGTTAAATGATGAAGCTGAATTCACTAAACTGTACTACATGTATAGGTTCATCATTTTACCATTAACACCACGTCTGCAAGTAAATGGGTAAATTTAGGCCGTTTTTGGGGGAAGTAAAAAAAACTAAAAGGTCCGCTGATGAGTATTTTTCTTTTCAAATACAGGAATGTGGAAGTACAACTCTTGAGACAACATTGGATGCATTTTGTGAGAGATCATTCAACTTGCTGGATGCTACAAATGCGGCGATATAAAAGTGGTCCATGTCGATGAAACCATATTCATCATAATAGACAAACGGCAATAATCACATTTTATAAGCCAAGTTGAACTTCTAAACATTTCAATGCTTTTTCAATCATATGCAATGTATTTTATTTACTGTGTGAATGTGTTGTACCGTGTCTATAGAATGCTGTACATCACCGCATGCGGTTTAACTTTGTTGCTTTGCACGCTGCTTTGCGAGTCTGCATGCACACATAATTTTTATTTTCAGGGAAATCAAGAGCTGCATTGATATAGATTACTTATGCATGCTTATGAATTTACAGTAAAGAAGGGAAGGGGTGTAAAATGATAAAATGATAAGCGTAGTACCGAACTAGTTTATTTAAAGTGCGTGTATCAAAACTGTGATAGTTGCAGCTGTTATAAATTATAATGCGAACATCGTGTAAAAGGCTACTCTACTTATTTTACAACTAGTACCTGTGATTCTATTGTTAGCGGATCTTTTAGGTTTTTAGTTTCCCCTCAATTCTGACCCACTTTACTCGCGGACGCGGTGTTAAGCATATTCAGTTGAAAACCTATTGGGTGAACTACCTTGTACTTGTGGTCAACAATTATGTTCACCAATAGCATATAATTTGTAAACACACCATGTACATGTAGAAGCAATAATTTTCCACAACTGGAGAACTTAGCATTAACACAATTAGCGAATTTATTGCAATACACTGTTGGAGAACACAGCCTAATAATTACATACACACATTTTGTGTACATTGGCCCAATAATTTTACACAATCAGTGAAGTCACACTAATTGGTGAACCCAAGCACATTATAGTTGTTACAATTGATGAACACATGCAAAACAGCCTGATAACAACTGCTGTACATAGTCGACTAGTAGATTTAATTATTGGGGTACACAGCCTATTAATTAGTGAACATATGGACTGCAGTGACGTTACACAATTGTTGAATACTGCCTAGTAGTTAATAATTGTACAAATGAACATAACTGACATTAACACACACACACACAGACACACACACTCACAACACACACACACACACACACAGAATGATTTAACACAATGGTTGAACCATACCATGAAAATACCATGGCCCATGCACTAGTACATGTAGATACATGTAGTTTGTGGCTGAGATAAACCTTTTTCACTATATATTTAGAGCTGACTATTTTATAATGGTTTACGGTTTTATTTTAGCAATTTCATCATGTTGCAATATAACATGTCACAGACTATAGTTGCAGAGTTATCTCAAACCCATGCACATTACAATTGATGAACACATCCAGTGATTTCAACACAGTGTGATAATAATTGTACACAACATAGCACAAAAGCTTTCATGAATTTATCATGTACATATATGATTACTGCATGCAGTTTGTAACATTAACTACATAATGTATTAATTGGTGATACATGTATATACATGTATTTTAGTTGCATACAACTATTAATTATTACACTGTGTTAGTAAATTATTCACACACTGGGCATGCAGTATGCAATGTATGTAGACTACATGTATGTTCACTAATTTTGTATTATTATTACATATATAGGTTGTGTTATTTTTGGCTTCGTGCCAAATTGAGCTTTTCGTTGCTACGTTCTGCAATCGTGTCTTCATGGCTCTAGATCGTCATACCATCAAGGCACATGCTTCCCACTAGACTCTGCCATTGATCTGTCCTGCTCAGCAGGCAGAAATGATTAATGTCTTGTTTGTTTGCCCTAATGTTTGTGTATGTTAATATATCTTGTATATGTTATTGATTGTTTGTACATGTGTATGGAATATTTGGATTAATTGTAAATTGACAGGTTGTGTTATAAACTCAGTTGTTCGACTTAGTGTAATAAAATGTAATTGTTCAAGAGTGGCTCATTAATTGTGGGCTCCGCCTATTCCACAATTGGTGAACACACACTTTTCACAAGTGATGACCACAGTACACAATTAGTGAATAACCTTTCATTTAATATTTTTATTATCCCGTGATTTTGAAAGTACAAATTAAATTGATGGTTATTACATAATAAAAGGACATCATCTACGCACACTTTGGCTACAGTAGTTTATTTTTAAAACCAAATTATATTTATAAAATTAATAGGGTACCATTGTGACAACCTGTTATCATATTACATGTAGTTCCAAAACATCATGACACATGTAAGTAGGCACAACATATGCATGTTAATTGACACCGTTGAGGCACTTGTATCTTAGATCATCCCTGTAAAACCTTTTTTTGTTTTTACAGAGATGATCACATAGTTTTACTTTGCCCCGTGATTTTGAAAGTACCAAATACATGTAAAGCCCAATAAAACAATTTGTGAGTACAGCCTAATTATTTGAATGCAGCTGAATACATGTACACTGTAGGATGTAATTTGCAAACAGAGCTGATTATATGGTACATGTTAAGTGTACATAGGATAATTGGAGTGGGCATATGCACATTTAGACCTCATAATTGCACATAAAACCGTGCCTCACAATTTTGTGAGGCACAGCCTGCACAGCATAATACACCACCCTGTACATGTAAAATGATGAGGACAGTTTAATAATTTCACAGGCAGGGAATTATCTTTCTTTTTGTAATTTCGTGCAAGGTATTACATGACATTAATTGAACGCTGAACACCACCAGCTATTATCAGCTATTATTATATATAAATTTGTATGCAACAATTAGCAATAATGTTCCTCAATTATTAAGGTTGATCATTTGTTTCGAGCGTCTTCCACCATGTCTGTCCTTCGTCATTTTATAATATAGCACTTATAATTGAAGCAGCTGAAGTCCATCTTCCTATCTCCATCTGTTCTTCTCTCAGGGCCATTGTTAACATCTTAGCAGAGCCCCAATCGGGTTAGCCCGCAAGTTTCTTGCTGGTGGCTCACTCACGGCCTTGATTAAAAGTGAGGAGGGGTCTCCACAGGACATATGCCCGATTGCTGTTGGAGAGGCTATAAGAAGATGAACAGGAAAATGTCTTTGCATCATTTCTAAAGTCAAAGCATCTGCCTTTCCAGCTTGGTGTGGCTTGTCTAGCTGGGGCTGAAAAGTTGGTACATGGTCTCACAGAACATGGGGAGTGATGATTTTGTTGCCTGCAAGGTTGACGTTAGGAATGCCTTTAATGAGGTCTTCTAGAGGAGTGTGCAACGCACTTCTGTGAACTTTTCAGGTATTTTGGTGTAATGGACAACATCTCACCTTGCCTTACAAGGAGTTTGGCAGGGGGACCTATTGGGTCCTCTCCTGTTCTCTCACACCTCATAATGATGATACCAAGCCAGTGGACAACTTCAGGGAGAGACATAGCAGACCAACATCTGAAGATTATAAAAACAAACAACTTGTAATACTTTGTAATATTCCTATAATGATCTGTATCATGACTGTGTTAAAACCAAAGATGATGATTGCTTTAAATGGAAATGAAATTGACCATTGGACAAAGTGATGACATTAACTAAGTTAGTTATGTCTATAAGTGGGCTGGCCCACAATAATTGAACAATAATTATCTCACTACTCACGTGACGTCCCAATCGAAGGGCATACATGGCTTCGCTTTAGTTCACTTGAGATCCCTGAAGACACGAAAATAATGACATGGAACAGGTATATGCGACTATAGATGTTTATCATCTATTACTAATACCACATCGATCCACTTACCGCACCCACTGTTAAGGCGCAAGCCAAACCAAAGGATACAAGAGCGCCCTTCAAGAGCGATGACGTGAACAGAACTAATAAGGTAGGCGCTCGTTATGTTCTGCACTATCATAGATTACAGAGTAGGAAACGGATCACTTGCTGCCTCGGCCTGTCATTATTAGGCTGGATGACGCCTTTAATGCGGTTACGACGTGTTAATGGTTGCCTTCGAGGTCTCTGTACTTTAAAGGCGCCTGTTAGCGTTATCCGTTTAACCGACTATACGCGGAAGACGCAAATTTGCGTATATACGCAGCCTGGCCGTGATAGCACGACATTGCCAGTGGTTATTGTAGAGACGGCATAAACGAAATTCAATGATTGAAGCTCAAGCTCATCCTTGCTGATTGTACTGTATCTTGGTAGACGCAAGTTCGTGATTAGGTCTGGTAGCTTCTTAACAGCCGGTGTTAAAGGGGGAGGAGCAGACACTAGTGGTTGTAGTTGGGTTAAAATAGCAGATTTCGGCATTATTGTCTTTAACCCTTTGAAGAACATTTTCTGGTTCTGCGAGAATGGCTGCCGCCGTTTCGAATTGGTAGCCAATATTGGGCTGGTATCATTGGCAGGTTGAGGTGCAACATGAAGCTTTGGCCTTTTGAATTGGATGTCAGCAATACGAGCAGGCTGGTGCTAAATGATAAATATATAAGCATTGACATAGGCTTGAAATACAATAGATATGCAGTTATACCTTAGTAGTAAACACTTCATTCCATTGACAAGAGCTGGATGTAATAGCCGTGTATCCATTACGTGTAGCAGCTTCTACTTTGAATAGGATGGCAGCAACATGGGAACACCCTTCACCTAAGCTGATACAAAAGAAATATCATACTCGTAATAAATTTGATTTCATAATGATTACATGTATTATACATGTAGGCTCACCCAGCCATGCAGGTACAGTGGGCTGCCACTATATCTCCAGATTTCTTGGTCGCTACCCAAGCGCTGTGAGCATTTTCTGGATTTTTCATGCTTGGGTTCACGAGAGCCTTCAGTATCACACACTCACTTGTGTTTCTTAGATCCCACATCTCAACAGTGCGAACAAATCCACTCGTGAAGTAGTTGTACGCATCCAATTGCTTCCACTGCAGCATTTGCTGGCGTGTGTAGACTCCAGGGCGATCAACAAAGTAGCAAAAGATATGGCCATATTCAATAGGTGGCCAATGAGACATATCCTTCGCAAAGTTGATCGAGTTAGCAACATTGTAGGGGTCGTCCGCCAAGGATAAGTCTAGAAGACGAAGCTTATCCATGTATCTTTGCTGGCCGATAGCATTCAAAGAACTAAAGTAATCAATTTCACACAAAACTACAAAAACACGTGCTTTTTCCGATGCCCACCGTTGAATCTTTCCCACCAGTGGGTGTGGTCTAACACGATGTAACGTGATTACATTCCTTCACACCTTTCTGTGGATACTATCTATACCAACAGGGTCTGTGCAAAAGGTAAATAGCTATATCTTACAGTCTTCATGTAGGGGAGGGATGCAGTGTGTGATAAGGTCTGATGCTGCACACTCAGCGTACATACACGGCTATCAACACATTACTATATACGTACATTCAGCGTTTGCTACCAACGCATCCCTAAGTATACTCAGCGTACAACCATGTATGCACCCACACACAACACAAAGTCCACTCACGTACACCTACGCGCTACCAGCTATGTACATACATAAATACATACGTATTGCTCAATCAGAGACACTATATACCAATGATCATCTCTCGCTCAAAAGAGTTGCATTGATCACAACCACTGCAAAACGAAACTTCACAAAAAATTGTCTCTCTGAAAAATTCCACGCCATGCATGTGGTATATACAGTACGAACGTATTCTGATACCATGCATGAAAAATGATAAACATGTTACAATTCCGCGTATAATCGGTTAAAAAAATCGTCATCATGTTTTCATCACTTGTGCGACGTTCTAGAAATTGGTGGTTGAGTTTTAAAACCTGAGCTGGTCTACATGTATGTGCATTCATTCGATACATAACATGTGGAATGGACATGTTCCTTTTGTATGGCTATATTTTTAATCTCAAAAACCTCCTCATTAACATGGTTTATTGCACCACGTGCAAAAACAAATTGATCAGTTTCATATATAAAACTTGTTTCTGTAGGGAATAGCTATGCCACTGAGTGCCAGCATGGTCGATATTTTGTACATTTTTCATTTGCTCATTTGGCAATACAATTGGGGAGTGTAGTCGAAGCCTTCACCTGCTGATGAGTGAATCGAGACATTGGGCCATTATAAAAAATAATGGCCTAGCTCAACATTATCAGGTGCCTAGTATACTGGTGCCTAGTACATTTATAATCACTCATTGAAATAGGATTTGATAATATAACAAAGAAATCACTTCCAATTGCACATGTATAAAATGATAGAATTTAATATGGGAAATCACCTTGATTGATCATTCCTCCTTTGGGATTGCTCAAATGATTTTTTATGAAAACCTTTTGTACACACAAATGAAGGGCTAAAAATGAATTCATTTGATCATCATGAATTGGCAACATGAAAATTAGTTAGAAAGTATAATAGTGTAAACAGAAATGATTTCTGTCTTTGTCAAAATGAATTAAATGTACTTCTTGTGATTTGTTAATATTATATTAAAAATCAGCATACTATGATTTGTGAGAAAGAAAAACCACTAGTAACATCAACAGTTTCCATTATGTATATGAATGCATTGTGTCTATCATATACACACAGTGGACATCTTGCAGTATTTACTGTATGTACAAATACATCACTTCTATTAGGGAGGTCAGAGTCGATTGTGGATAGCAAGTTTTTATGGACGCCTTGATGAAGTAAAGAAACTCATTAAAGCAGGAGCTGATGTCAATCAGGCTGATAAGGTTGGTGTGAAATGATCTGCTCCGTTTAGTGGTCTGCGTATCCTTGACCACTTTAAATTTGTTACCTTAGAAATGATATAATGTTGTAATATAAAGTTGTAAACATAATCATAAAAGTACATATATTCTTCAGTCTTGTTTTCCAGCATACTTTAAGACCTACTTAAATAGTTGTAGCCTGGGAGATGACTTAATTCTTAAACCAGTGGTTGAAAGCTGCCATGGACCCAAGCCTAAGAAGTTATGATGTAATCTAAATGTCCCTTTGCATACTGCTGCTTAACAAAGTCTGGGCAATATGTTAAATTGGTTTAACCTGGTTTGGTACATGATAGCAAACATGTTAATTGGTGCAGATCATTTGGATAATACATGTATATAATGCTGAGAAACATGACCTTTTATAGGAGCACTTGTACATGTACATACAAATGGTACATGAACATGAATATGTGTCAATGGTATTACAGTATGTGTACAAATATTTCAGATGTCAAATGTTGTGTGCATGTACATTTGTATGTACCTGTCCATACATGTGTATTTAGGGGACAAGTAATGGCTGATTTGGGGTTGGGTACATAAATCACTGGTCATGTCCATGGAATGTGATCTTGCATGCCATGTTGAAATCTGTATCTCTTAACCATCTGGTTTGACTGTAAATAAAATCCCCTAACACTTTCACATCATTTTGTATAACAAATAATCTCAGTTAAAAAAATGTAGAGCCGGTGATTGATAAAAGTGTACCAACCAAGCACAGGTTATCACAACCCTTGATGTGTAGGAATAAAGCTTTTAAACTACATGTATGTTTAGAAAAAGAGCAGCTTGTACACATGTTCTCCATCCACACTCTGTACTTTACCTGTAGATGTATAGAATATGAAGAGAATTGATGCTTGTGCTGTTGGTTAGATAAGCAATATATGAAGAGTGTGTTCAAATAATCAGTGGAGGGAACTGAAGAGGTGGTGGCACCAAAGTAGATAGATGGTGTGGGGTGTAGATACACCACTCATCCTTTGCAATGCCTTATCAGTACATACATGTGTTGTAATAAAAAACCTTGCTACATGTATCCTGCTCACACATAAAGGTGCAGCAAGGCATAAGTTTGCAAAGATTCATATTCGAGTTTATATTATGTTAAAAAGACTTCAGACTTTCATATTATACAAAAGATACTACTTTCAACATACAACGAGTATTGTTGTGGGAATTAATGTGTAGGAATAAAGCTTTTAAACTACATGTACATGTATGTTTAGAACAAGAGCAGCTTGTACGGCATCAAAGCAGATAAATGTAGATGGTGTGGGGTATAGGTACTTGTTACTGTACTTATTTCATTTCACATATGTTTGTATGATAAGTCACTTTTGGAATAAATACTAATAATCAAATGCATGTACCATTGCCATCATATCACCTTAGTTATTGCCCAGCCAGAGGTTCAGTTAATACAGCACAATAGCACACATGTAGGTGGAGCTATATGTATGGATTACATGTAGAACATTTAGATGCCATTCTCCACACTGAATAATAACCAATAATAAGCCTTTGTGGAATGTGATCTTGCATGCCGTATGGAATGGATCCTGTGGTTATAGAGGATTAGGATATGGCTTGACTATACATGTATGAAAATAGCGAAATGGTGACATGTTGATGATACTTGAACCTTGTTTGGTGTGGTCAATGGATTTCACCATCACATCCCTTGTGGTTAACTAGAGACAGACACATATAATGCTGATCTGGTATTGTTGTCATTTCTACACCCTCCCAACATGCACCTTCTCCCTCTGTACTTCTCTCATTCACTTCTCTTCTTCATATTCACTTTCAAACTGTTCTCTCTTCATATGTGCATCTGTGATGCCTTTGTTCCTTCTCTCCTTACCAGGACAATGCAACTCCACTGTTTGTGGCAAGTCAGAATGGTCATCATGATGTCGTACAGACCTTGTTGGGAGCTACTGCTGGAGTAAATATAGCAAGATCTTATGTAAGTGATGTTTATAAGTTGTGGAGAGATGTATATGAGCTAATGAGGGTATGGAGGTGCATGTACAGTATCGGCCAAAATAGACATCAAAGTTCGTCTTCGTACTAAGATGGTTGCATTATGCAGTACGATCGAATAAAACTATTCAAAAACTATTCCTAAGACCATTGGCACCTTCATGTGTTAATGGTGTTACAATTTAGTGGAACGTCATCGTGCTTGCGCACGCAACTTTGTTTTAATATGTATGCTAGCGGAGCTCGTGGTTTAGTCGAGAAGATGATGCTTCAAAAGTCTCGAGAATGCAACAGTGCGTTGTAGTATCATCTTCAGTGCTTATTTGTTCTTCGACATTAAAATCCATTGGTCGAAAACAAGGTTCCAGTCGATTATCCAAAGTGACCGCTGAAATTGAAGCGCTTGTCACAAGCACTTCAATTTCAGCGGTCACTTTGGATAATCGACCGGAACCTTGTTTTCGACCAATCGGTTGTTTCCTCATACCTGTACCTCTTAAGAAAGAGATACACGTTTTCCCGCGTACAAGATAGTTTCTCCTCCTTCAGCATTTTGCCATAGATTATTCTAAATAATCTATGCTGTATGCTAATTGCTGCCCCTCCTTCCACAACACACATGTTCACAAAAGGTGTGCTATCGAGATTAAAGAAGCATCTCCTTAAGGGAAAGCCAAAACCCCTGTAGAAAACTCTAATAGAAATCCACATGCATAATGGGAAAAACCCTCTATCTAGCACAGCCCAGCCACATACATTGGAATGGTACACAGCACACAGACCAATACTCTAAACATAACACCAAACAAAAATAACACTAATAACAACAACAACATCGGGCTGCCAACCCAACAACACCACACACAACGCTGGGCTGGGGGCTTAACACAAACCTATATTTTAAAAGAAGATGAGCCCACATCATATGGTCCATCAAAACCCAAGTACATGTACTTATGATGTGCCTGCACCACCTCCACATGGTGGTAACCCGACTTTAAATCAAAAGTAAACATATACTCACCTGGTCGAAAAAGCATCATGGCTATACTCATGTCTTCATACTTAATCCGTACTAACTGGTTCACATGACGCAGGTTAAGCACCAAGCGCTTCTTCTGACAGCGGGCTGCAAATATACGGTCTAGCACTTACTGTCTGGACGTAACCCCCACTGAGCAGCTCAGCAACAGCAAGGTCCACAAATCCTGTGTTCACCCACGCCAACTGCTGATTTGTCCTTGTATACGTCGTAGGTTTGGAGTAGAACGGTATCACATACCCTTCCCGTATTAAATCAACGATCCACTCTGGGGCACATAGCACATCCACCCAAAACTGTACATGCTGTCTCTAGCGCCCTTTGATGGACGCTGGTCGGCCATCACCCAATTGGAATTCACAACATCTGCCCATAGAAAGTTTTATGGCATACCTTAATGTAAAGAGCCCCAAATTTATCTCAGTTAAGGGGCAGGTGATTTATAAAAGTGTACAAACCAAGCACAGGTTATCACAACCCTTGATGACCAAAGCAGATAGATGGTGTGGGGTGTAGATAACATCACTCATCATTTGCAATACCTTATCAGTACATAGTAATAGAAAACCTTAAAAGTGCTCTTCCAGAGCTGAGGAACAATCTCATAACAGTTAAAATGAACAGCACATGGTGTGCACATTAGGACACCTACAATGTCCTCTAACATAAGCTCCATCTCTTTTATCCCTGCCCCCCATGTGGCATTCCATTTCATCCAATCACCATGTCATGACAACATTTGAGTGGTATCCCATAGCCATTCTTGGCTGACCAGCAGCCATGTATCTTAAGCAGCTGATCATACATGTAGACATGCAGCATGACATGCCTACACTGTACATGTACATGTAGCTCTATACATGTGGATGGTTTAATGGTGTACTTTCCATGTACATGTAAACTTCCCCTCCCCCTCAGCTGGCACTTGAGATGTAGAATATTATTAATTACCCTACTGATTGTGGTGGGTCAAGGCCCATGACCTCAGTCCTTACCCTAATACCACAAACCATGTGTAACAACATGTGTGCAGTGTACATGCTGCAACACATCATATACATGTACATATACAAATTGATCTGGTGTTGTTGTCATTTCTATACCCTCCCAACATTCACCTTCTCCCTCTGTGCTTCTCTCATTCACTTCTCTTCTTCATATTCACTTTCAATCTGTTCTCCCTTCTTATGTGCATCTGTGATGCCTTTGTTCCTTCTCTCCTTACCAGGACAATGCAACTCCTCTGAATGTGGCAAGTCAGAATGGTCATCGTGATGTAGTACAGACCTTGTTGGGAGCTGGTGCTGGAGTGAATATAGCAACATCTAATGTAAGTGATGTTTAGTTGTGGAGAGATGTATGTGGACTAATGAGGGTATGGAGGGATGTTGTAAGGATGCAGTGGCAAAAGGCTAAATGCACCATTAATAAAATTGCTGCCCACCCCCCCAGCACCCCTCCACAACACATACATGTACACAAAAGGTGTGCTATTGAGATTAAAGAAGCGTGCACGTTACTCAGGTGTGTCAGGTCCAAGTGCATAGCGTATAGGCAGAGTTGACATAGATGATTCAATAGGACTTACACTGTACATGTAGTACCTCAGGTATAAAGCAAGTGGGGTACTCTGATATATTATTTTTTGCTACCTTACAATCTCATTAAAATTCATGATATACTTTAACCCCTTAAGCACACTTCAATAAATATTATATTGGATGGGTACATCAGTCTAATACCCAAATGTTGTCTGATACATGACCCATGAATAACCACATACATGTACAAGTACTGCTCATTCGAACTCACAAAGGTGATCAAAATAATTAAACCATCCACCTGATGGCAAACCATCCACCTGATGCAGCCAGGCACCAGTACTTGCACTGCCTCATCTGTTGCAGCTCACGACTCAACAGACTCACCCAGATGTTGGAGGTAAGAGTGCCAAGTGGATTTCTTGCACAGGGAACACCGGAACGCCTTGCCTTGCCTCTGCCCACGGTTTCCATCTCTTGAAGGCACCCAGGTACAGCGCCGTCCACCCACACTCGCACGCGAATGACTCACTAACACTTGCATTCGAGTAGACTTGACTATAGCACGCCAGCACGCCATGTTCCGTCTTACTGATATTAAGAACTCACTGGCCACACCCATTGACCCCAACTCAGCATTTCTCCACACTCACTGGCCACACCCATTGACCCTCACTCACTAGCCACACCCAGGGCTCACTGGCCACACCCATCGATCCTCAAAACTCCACACTCACTGGCCACACCCAGGGACCCACACTCACTGGCCACACCCATCAACTCTCACACCCTCGACCCTCTAGGGCCACAACCAGGGGCCCTCAGCATCAGCGACATACATGTAACTATACATTTACTGGCCACACCCATCAACCCTCACTGGCCACACCCAAGGTCCCTCATAGCAGGCAGGAATATATTCCCTTCCATATAAGGGCTTCAACATAACTCATGTACATTAAGACATCTTGTTAGGCATGTTGCAAAATTTTTCAAATTGTTTAAATCGCTGAGATAATAACACCGATGTGAAGAGCACATTAAACCATACTTAATGATACCAAAATCATATGTTTATGATTTAGAATACGGAAGAGCGCACGTATACCATATTTAAATGGTAATGGCAGGTTAATAGATGCCCTTTCGAATTATTCTGTTAAAGGTTCACAATGCAAGCGATATAGTTCTTTGTGGCTCAATAACTTTAATAACAATATATACTTAGGGAAATAGATGACGTTAGTGAAAATTGCTAGTATGAAAACACTAATCCAATAACCAATTCATCCAATAGAAGGTCTGCTGCTAGTTCAAAGATAGACATGTCAAAATCTGTTGCATCATGATGTTTCATTCTCCTTCCAATATGCAGCAACATACTTATTTCCTTTCATCTTTTCAATTCTTCCATTATACAATTGAAAAACTCCACCATCCAACCAAACATGGCAAATATTGTGGCCAATTGATTTACCAGTCAAAAGGTATACAGACACAGGATAGGTCACTGCTCAGAGTCACAGACACAGACAGTCACACGCAAACGATAGGAACACTTCAACCTTAAAACGAATTCAAATTTGTACTCAAACCTATAATTGGCAACGAAATCAAGCATACAATACAGTTTTATACTTGTGCATGACAAATATCATTGTTCCAAACAATAAAGCGGCTTTCAGATGTTTCAGATCCGCGGCCCATTGCAGAGGCCAGCGCACTGCACACAATGTAACAATGTAAGCCATCCAGCCTTCTAGGCATCCTTTGTGACTGTGAGAGCCTGCACCTCAGCTTCCTGGACTGTCAGCCAGTTGAATTAATGAACGGTGCTACATTATTTTAAACTCTGAGTCTGAAGAATAAAACTATGTTGTTATCACTGAGCATGCACAAAACCATAACCCTAACCCTAACCGAATAAACTGTATCTTTGCATCAATAGATTTTTATGAAATTTTGTACAATGCAAGGTTATACACTACATTGAATATCCAAACACCTTTCAAAGATGTCCGCTATCCTGAACTACATGTAGGTGTTTTTGCACGGTAAAGTTATAGCACTTTTTCCAATAGTTAATGAGATCTGGTTTTTTATTGAAATCTACACAAGAGGATGAAAACGAACCTTCGAACTATGCCACAAAGCGAAGAACTCTCTCCCATTCCATCCCGTAACCCTACGTGAAGCAAGTTTTTGAGTGGACCTCAAAAGTGTTAATAATCCTGCCATAATAATGTGGAATAAAATGGAGGGCAATTATTGCACCTTTTGCAACATACCTAATCTTGTTTATATTTATACTAGCTTGCACCTGTGAAAAATCATGGGCTGATTATTTACCACCTGTTCTAACATACAGTTACTACGCAACCTCTATAACATGCCCGTGCAATACAAATACTTCATGGAATTATTAGTAACTACATGATGTTTTCGGCCTGTACTATGAAACTTGAGAGTGAATCACCACAATAGCGTTGCTTTAATTGTGATGGCCTGTACAGGCATGTAGGTTTTGTGGCAAGCATGGTCGCTAAGTACACGTTGCTATGTACTTTTGTGTGGGAGGTGGTCGTTCCAATTAGTTGCTAGGTACGCGTACATACCTAGCAACCAATAGGCGCTAGGTCGAATATATTAATGAGTCACGCAGACGTACGTTGGAAATTATAGTATTAGATTATACCAGCTGCAAACATCCTTCCTGATACACTACACCTCCTCACAATCACAGACCACACCCATCACCCTCACTCGCTGGCCACACCCATTGGTCCTCACAACTCTGCCAGGCTTGCCACCACTCACTGGCTGTCACGTCTCCCTATCGCTACGCCGAACGTTGACTCCTGCAACCACCAGAATATTGATGAACCGAGCTTATTTCACACTTATTAACGTAATATGCCCCTTTATATACACAGGGGTAAACAACACGAGTCAAGTTCAATGCATGAATGAGTTCAATGGCCCTATACAACACTTGAATACGTTCTTAGTCGACAGTTCATGAGCTCAGTGGACTTCAGCCTCCACACTCCATTATCCTTCCCCGGCAACGAATTCCTTCGTTGCTCTTGAAAGCGCATCAGCATTTAGATTCGCCGTCCCTGCTCTATGCTCGACTCTATACTCATACGGCTGCAATGCCAAACTCCACCTGCATAGCTTTGGATTTCCTTCTTTCAGACGCTCCAACCACTCGAGCGAACGATGGTCCGTCTGAATAACAAACTTGCGTCCCAGTAAATAGACCTTGAAAGCCGCCACTGCCGCCGTATAGCCAAACATTCTTTCTCAACGGTTGAGTAGCGTTCCTCCCTCGGCAGCAACTTCCTGCTGTAGTAGCCAATAGGGTGTTCTTCACCATCGTCACTGAGTTGGCTCAAGACTGCTCCAACACCTCTGTCAGATGCGTCCGTCTGCAACACAAATGTTTTGTTGAAGTCAGGGCTTCTCAATACTGGTCCAGAACACAGGCATTGTTTCAATGTCTCGAAACCAACTGTGTGTCCAAGGTACACACATTTGCTCGTACCAAATTGACATTTCCCAACCTTTACTGTAAGTCCAGCCTCCTTGATGCGATTCAGCACTCTTCTCAACTGTGACAAATGATCCTGCCATGAATTGCTGAACACCACCAGATCATCCAGGTAGGCAGAAGCAAAACCTTCACAGCCCTTAATCAGATTGTCCATCAACCTTTGAAATGACGAAGGTGCTCCGCTTAACCCAAACGGTAGCATCTTGAACTGGAACTGGCCATAAGGTGTGGTGAATGCTGTTTTATGTCGATCCTTCTCTGCAACCGGCAGCTGCCAATAACCACGAGTCAGATCTAAGGTACTGATAAGCCTTGCATTTCCAAGACCATCAATGAGATCGTCAATGCGTGGCATGGGGTAGGCATCTATGTGGGATACTGCATTAAGCCGACGGTAATCCACACACATCCTCAGTGAACCGTCTTTCTTTTTCACCATTACAATAGGCGATGCCCACTCACTGCTTGTAGTTTCAATGATGTCGTTTTCCAGCATATCCTCCAATTCTTTCTTCACCAGCTCCTTGTATGCGTGAGGTAATCGGTATGGGGGTCTCCTCACTGGAAGTGTCTGATCAGTGACTATACTATGCTCCGCCATGTTTGTACGTCCTGGCTTATCACTGAAGACACTGCTGAAGTTGTTTAGTAAGGCCTGCAGTTCCTTCATCTGCTCTCTGGTTAATTCTTCTCCAAAATTAGCCACTCCCTTGCTCTCCTCATTCCACACTGGAATGTCTTCCTCCAGCTCATCAGCATAATGATTATCTTCCACTTCTTCCACTACAGCTCGTACCTGGTAACCCTTCAGCATATTAACATGGAACACACGTTGACGCTTCCTCCGGTCATGCATGTCTAGCAGATAGTTCAACTTCCCCATTCTGGTCACTATTTGGTATGGCCCCTGCCATTGAGCTAGTAATTTGTTAGTGGAGGTAGGTAATAGCACTAAAACCAAATCTCCAGGCTTGAACTCCCGCATCCTAGCCTTGGCATCATACCACCTCTTTTGCCTATCCTGCTGTTTTGTTAGGTTCTCATGCACACAGTCCACCATTTGTTTGAGCTTCTCCCTTGTGGACAGGACATAACTGACTACACTCTCGTCTTGGCTTTCATTTCCCTCCCAGGTCTCTCTCAAAATATCAAGGGGCCCCCGCACATCCCTACCATACAGGAGCTCAAAGGGGGAAAACCCTGTCGACGCCTGGGGTACCTCTCTATACGCAAATAGTAGATATGGGATTAACTTATCCCAATCCTTCCCATCTATTGCTGTGGCCTTACGTAGCATGCTCTTGAGCGTTTGGTTAAATCGCTCCACCAGGCCATCTGTCTGAGGGTGATAAGGACTTGTTCTAATCGGTTTCACATGCAGTAAACGACACAACTCAACTAGGAGTTGCGACATAAAGTTACTGCCCTGGTCCGTAAGGATCTCCCTTGGAATTCTCACCCTAGCAAACAGTTCTACCAGTTTCTCAGCCACATGCTCGGCATCAATGCTTTTTAACGGGATTGCCTCTGGGTAACGCGTGGCATAATCGCAAACCACGAGCATGCACATATCGATTACACGCCCGACTCGTAAGCAATGGCCCTACAATATCCATGGCCACCCTGCTGAATGGTTCGCTGATTACTGGTAATGGCATCAAAGGGGCCTTCCCCACTCCCTTATGTGATGCTTTTTGACATACTGCACAGGTTCTACAGAACTCATCCACATCCCCGAACACGTTAGGCCAATAAAACCTGCGTAACACACGCCGCCGTGTTTTCTCCTTACCTAAGTGTCCTGCAAGGGGTATCTCGTGAGCTAGTTCCAACACAGTCCTTCGCAACTGCTTGGGTAGAACCAACTGCTCGATCTCAAATTCTTTCCGACCATAGGGCGCCCATCTACGACTTAGGAGCCCGTCCTTCATGAAATATTCGGAATCCTCACCCTTCCGGGCTTCATCTGCGACCATCTGTCTGATGTTAGCCAGGGTGGAATCGTTTTCCTGCAACCGTTGCAGTTCGTCCGCCGAAATATCCAAAATACCCTTCGATTTGGGCTCAACGGGGTCTTCCCGTTTTGGAACTTCGGAACTCAACGTAGGAGAACCATTGCTACTCTCCTCAATCGAGCGCGGTCGTGCTCCCGCTGCTCGCTCCTTCTCCTTTCTGAGAATCTCTTCCTCTAGCTGCTGCCGTGCCCTCGCCCTCGTCATCACGATCAGGACGTCTTGAGGACACGTCTCCTCGGGTTGTCGACCCAGCAACTGGAACAATTCAGGGACGTCTGTCCCTAACAGCACCGGAACCGTTGGGTTCTCCGCCACCGCTGCTTCCACGATGAGCTTCAGATCCTTCACACCTATTTCCACTTTGGCCAAAGGATAGAAATTAATATCACCGTGCGCACAACGTACCGATACTCCTTTGCCCTCCAAGTAGTTCTCCAGAGGAACCAACTGATTGGAGACCATTGTCCTGGAGCATCCGGTATCCAGAAGGATCTTGGTTTTCTTTCCCTCCACCGTACCTGGTAGACAAATACCGTTCTGTCTTGCTCCGGATCCCTTACTCCGTTTCTCGGCTTTCTCTCGCCAAAGTAGTGCCCTTCGCTCTGGACAGTTGCGAGAAATGTGACCCACTTTCCTACACTGGAAGCATCTTGGTCCCTCGCTTTCTTCCTCCCTTGGCTTCTTCCGACATACGCTTTCATTATGTCCTGTACGTCCGCAATACGTACAACTGCTCGTCTTCCTTCCCGCACCATCCGTCTTGGGTGTTTTGGCTCCTGCCTCGGCTACTGGCGGTTCCTTCCGTCGGATTTGCTCGTACTCATCGACTAACTCTCCGGCTTCCACACAGGTCTTCGGCTTCCTTTCATGTACCCATAGCCGCTTTTCTAAGGGTAGAGTGTTCAGGAACTGCTCCAATCCGATCACTTGCTGGATCTCCCGTGCCGTCTGGTGTTCCTTCATCCACTTCCCTAACAGATCCATCAACCTGGTAGCCGTCTCCCTGTTCGTCTCGCCTTCCCTTCGTACCAAGCCTCGGAACCTCACTCGGTATGCGTCCTCGTTGATTCCGTAACGCGCCAAGATCGCCGCCTTAATTGCTTCATAGTCATCTGAGCTGGTAGTAGGAAGAGCCGCAAATGCCAGTTGCGCCTTCCCTGTCAACTGAGGAGCAAGGAAATGTGCCCAGCGATTCTCATCAATGCCGTGAGCCGTCAATATACGCTCGAATGTGACGAGATACGCTTCCACGTCGTCTTCCGCTCCAAGTGGTACCAATTTCACGCTCAAATTTGCGGGTTTTGCAGAACCGTCCTTCCGCGTCTCTGCTAATTTGGCAATTAAGTCGAGGTACGCTCTGGTTTCCTCATCGTGCCGCTCGCGATCTTTTCCATGTTGCACCTGCTCTTCTTCACGCCATTTCCTTTGCTCATCGAACTCCCGTTCCCGCTGGACTCGATCTGCCGCCAACTGCTGGAGCAACCTCTGTACTTCCTCCATTGCACCGCCGGATGTTGCAGTTCTATAGGTGTCTCGCTTTCGATATCTCGGTATACCCTACCCGATCGCAATGTCATGCGACGATTAACCGTGCGGACTTGCTAGACAACTTCTAGCGATCAAATCCCACCGCTGCCACCATATGTCACGGCTCCCTATCGCTACGCCGAACGTTCACTCCTGCAACCACCAGAATATTGATGAACCGAGCTTATTTCACACTTATTAACGTAATATGCCCCTTTATATACACAGGGGTAAACAACACGAGTCAAGTTCAATGCATGAATGAGTTCAATGGCCCTATACAACACTTGAATACGTTCTTAGTCGACAGTTCATGAGCTCAGTGGACTTCAGCCTCCACACTGGCTTAGTCTGACAATAAGATATAATGTAACGATCTTTAACAATTCTGTTTGCAAGTGTGGCTGTCGACTACCCTCCAGTACTCTCATATTACACAGCTTGTGTGCAATGGAGTCCAGTACCCTAAGCACCACCACCATTTCCCTTCCCGTAGAACTCTGGGCTGCTTCTCCTGGCAACCAACTACCCTGTGCAACATGCAGGCCATGCTCCACTGTATACCCCCCTGAATACACCAACCTAATGGCTGAAGGGTTAAGCCATATAGGCTGGGCATTATATTGGGCCACACAACTAGATGATCTCCAAAACTCTAACTCCCGCTGCACACCTCGGTTGATCTCTAAGTGCTCACACCATGCATGTCTGGACCACAGCAAGACGTACAAACTCCTAGTCATAATCCTAGACATTGGCCCCAAAGCCAACCCCATGGAAATAATCTTGCCAACCAAACTAGCAATAAACCGAGCATTCAGATGTGTGGCTACCCCAGTGATCTGCAACATGGCACGCAACACTGCCAACTTAGCTTCTGGAACCAAAACTCCGCCCCGTTCCAGGTCTGCATCAAATCCCAACCACACTGTGCTAAGTGATGGGAACCAAACTGACTTACCCTCATGCACAACCAAACCCGCACATTCAAGAGCATCCCTCACCCATGCACTGGCCTTTTTGGCCTCTATCTTACCCTTAACTGCACATATGCCATTGTCCAGGTACATCACTGCTTTTAACCCCTTAGATCGCCATAGCTTAACCAAGGGTCGCATAAGTTTAGAGAACACATAATGGTCCATCAAAACCCAAGTACTTATGATGCGCCCACCACTACTTTAAATTATATATCACCCAATTGGAGTTCACAACATCTGCCCATAGAAAGTTTTATGGCATACCTTAATGTAAAGAGCCCCAAATTTATCTCAGTTAAGGGGCAGCTGATTGATACCAGTGTACTAACCAAGCACCCCCCCCCCACCATGGCACTCCAAACACCATGTAATGATGACATTTGGGTTGGAACTTACATGTATATCCCATCTCTGTGGATGGTTTAATGGTGTGCTTTCCATGTACATGTCAACTTCCCCTCCCCCTCAGCTGGCACTTGAGATGTTGAATATGATTAATTACCCTACTGATTTTGGTGGGTCAAGGCCCATGACCTCAGTCCTTACCCTAATACCACAAACCCATGTGTTCCATGAACATGCTGGCATGCATGCAAATTGATCTGGTGACATTTCCTTTCTACACCCTCCCAGCATGCACCTTCTCCCTCTGTTCACTTTTCTTTTTCATATTCACTTTCAAACTGTTCTCCCTTCTTGTGTGCATCTGTGATGCCTTTGTTCCTTCTCTCCTTACCAGGACAATGCAACTCCGGGGAGGGGGGGGGGGGGAGGCAAAGAAATCTGTATGGACCCCATCATCCAATACTGTAGAGCTTCAAGAGGGGATTACGAATCTCCTTTTAAAATAAAAATCTGACTTAAGAGAAAAAAAGATACGAGGGGTTTAAAAACGAGTGTGTAGGTTACGTAGACCCTCGCTACAACCTAGAGCGATGTAGTTAGCATTTTAACCCGGCTGTTCCAGAGATACGTGTGGTAGGTTTAATTACCGGGTTAAAACATGCTAGCTAACTAGCTACTTTCACTGCGAGGAATCGATCGGTGTGATTCCCATGTGAATCTGAAGCAAAAAAAAAAAAGATAATAAAATGGAAGGGGCGTAGGGTGGTACCCCCTACGCCCTCTTTTTAAAATCCCCCATATCTATTTTCTCTTAAGTCAGATTTTTATTTTAAAAGCAGATTCGTAATTCTCTCTACAGTATTGGACAATGGGGTCCACACAGATTTCTTTGCCCCCCACCCTCGTCCTGTATAATGTTCAACTTTGAAAGCTCATACCTTTTTTGTCTGATACAGTCATTATTGTCATCGAACTTCAGTGGAACCCATATTCAGTTATCATTTTTGTGGGTAGTGAAAGGGTTATATACTAAAGCACTGATTTACAAATTTGAATTGATTTAAAAGTTTTAAAATATATAAACATCAGGGGAAGACTAATATCTCGCGTTTTTTGTTTATAAATTTCAGTGTATAGATAACCCCTGAGAACCACATGCATTTGATGATGTGGCAGCCATATTTATTATTTAACTCGGCTTATATTACTAAGTGGGGGTAAGTGTGTTACATAACTATCATACAACAGCTATCAACACTGAGGTTTATTTTTCTTTCACTTATGGCTTAAGTGTTTCTTTGATAGTGTATGCCAGCCTCAAATGCCACATGCAAGTAAGATCTTTTAGTGCATTGTGTAGTATCAATGGCAAGAGCTTCCTAATATATACCACAAACCACTTAGACAACTTACATGTACATGTAACAACACAGTGGTTATGTTCATTCACAGCAATTGACAAATCATTTTTGTTTACTTAGTAAATGAATTTATACATTTAGTTGTGTCAGCCAGACATTGCTTGGCAAATTTACTTGAGTTGACTAACCAGGTCAGTCAACCTAGGAGACGGTCCACTATCTGCACACATTATGAAGTGTAGCATGCACAGTCATTTGTTGTTTGGACTTCAATTGAAGTGTGCGTACATGCACAACGATTACTTGTAAAACACAAAGGACTGGTCATTAATAAATAAATTGATCACTCTTGTATTAGGACGGTCAGAGTCCATTGTGGACAGCAAGTTTCGATGGACGCCTTGAAGTAGTAACGAAACTCATTGAAGCAGGAGCTGATATCAATCAGGCTAATAAGGTTGGTATGAAATAATCTGCTCCATTTACAATGTGGGGGTCAGCATGTACTGGTAGTTTAACATGATTTGGAATAAAACGTTTTGGGGAAATTACAACATGTAAAAATGTAACAGAATCATTAAATGTGCATCATTTTATTTTAACCCAAACCTTTCCATTCTGTCCTTCATGTATGTACATGTAGTCATACTAACAACATGCATGTACATGAGACATTTATGCCCTAGTCATGAGTTAATGGCTGTACATGTATCTCTATAGCTACTCTATCAAATCTGGATCATTATGTGCCATTAATGTCCGAATGTTAGGTAGATTTATCCCACATTGCACATCCGTGGTCTCTTATTTTATACTTTATGCCACTTGTACATGTGTTCAAAATGTAATTTCTATACCAATTAAATGTCCAAAGTCAGATGAGCATATGGAGGTGATGAATGCTGTTGTTGAGTGGTGGGACAATGACCAAAACCATCTGTATAGGGAAATAGATTGTTCTGGGGCAAAATCCCATACCCCAATGTGGGAACATTCACCTCCCCCATCCCGCCCCCCCCCTCCTCCCTAACTGGGGCTGCATCGTTTATTATTCATTGGCTGCACCACTTTTTATTAGCAAATCCATGAGCGCTGGGATTAGGATATTGCTTGACCATATGAATAAAGTGACATGGTGAAATGATCATGCAGCATAGAAGCTGTATACTCCCTCCACATGCCTTACATGGTATCCTCACAGTTCCTTATCACATAACAATTGGTGTAGCCTCACCTGTGCACGCCATCTTAATAAGACACAATAGGCTGGAATGGTACACAGCACACAGACCAATACTCCAATAGGCTGGAATGGTACACAGCACACAGACCAATACTCCAATAGGCTGGAATGGTACACAGCACACAGACCAATACTCCAATAGGCTGGAATGGTACACAGCACACAGACCAATACTCCAATAGGCTGGAATGGTACACAGCACACAGACCAATACTCCAATAGGCTGGAATGGTACACAGCACACAGACCAATACTCCAATAGGCTGGAATGGTACACAGCACACAGACCAATACTCCAATAGGCTGGAATGGTACACAGCACACAGACCAATACTCCAATAGGCTGGAATGGTACACAGCACACAGACCAATACTCCAATAGGCTGGAATGGTACACAGCACACAGACCAATACTCCAATAGGCTGGAATGGTACACAGCACACAGACCAATACTCCAATAGGCTGGAATGGTACACAACACACAGACCAATACTCCAATAGGCTGGAATGGTACACAGCACACAGACCAATACTCTAAACATAACACCAAACAAAAATAACACTAATAACAACAACAACATCGGGCTGCCAACCCAACAACACCACACACAACGCTGAGCAGGGGGCTTAACACAAATCTACATGTATATTTTAAAAGAAGATGAGCCCACATCATATGGTCCATCAAAACCCAAGTACATGTACTTATGATGTGCCTGCACCACCTCCACATGGTGGTAACCCGACTTTAAATCAAAAGTAAACATATACTCACCTGGTCGACAAAGCATCATGGCTATACTCATGCCTTCATACTTAAATTTCTGTTTCCGTACTACATGTAACTGGTTCATATGACGCAGGTTAAGCACCAAGCGCTTCTTCTTACAGGGGGCTGCAACTTACTGTCTGGACGTAACCCCCACTGAGCAGCTCAGCAACAGCAAGGTCCACAAATCCTGTGTTCACCCACGCCAACTGCTGATGTGTCCTTGTATACGTCGTAGGTTTGGAGTAGAATGGTATCACATACCCTTCCCGTATTAAGTCTACGATCCACTCTGGGGTACATAGCACATCCACCCAAAACTGTACATGCTGTCTCTAATGGACGCTGGTCAGCCATCACGCAATTGGAATTCACAACATCTGCCCATAGAAAGTTTTTTGGCATACCTTAATGTAAAGAGCCCCAAATTTATCTCAGTTAAGGGGCAGGTGATTGATACAAGTGTACCAACCATGCACAGGTTATCACAACCCTTGATGACCAAAGCAGATAGATGGTGTGGGGTGTAGATACATCACTCATCATTTGCAATACCTTATCAGTACATAGTCATAGAAAACCTTGCTACATGTATCCTGCTCACACATAAAAGTGCTCTTCCAGAGCTGAGGAACAATCTCATAACAGTTAAAATGAACAGCACATGGTGTGCACGTTAGGACACCTACAATGTCCTCTAACATAAGCTCCATCTCTTATATCCCTGCCCCCCATGTGGCATTCCATTTCATCCAATCACCATGTCATGACAACATTTGAGTGGTATCCCATAGCCATTCTTGGCTGACTATGACCACCAGCAGCCATGTATCTTAAGCAGCTGATCATACATGTAGACATGCAGCATGACATGCCTATGATGTACATGTACATGTAGCTCTATACATGTGGATGGTTTAATGGTGTACTTTCCATGTACATGTACACTTCCCCTCCACCTCAGCTGGCACTTGAGATGTTGAATATTATTAATTACCCTATGGACTGTGTTGGGTCAAGGCCCATGACCTCAGTCCTTACCCTAATACCACAAACCATGTGTAACAACATGTGTGCAGTGTACATGCTGCAACACATTATATACATGTACATATACAAATTGATCTGGTGTTGTTGTCATTTCTACACCCTCCCAATATGCACCTTCTCCCTCTGTGCTTCTTTCATTCACTTCTCTTCTTCATATTCACTTTCAATCTGTTCTCCCTTCTTATGTGCATCTGTGATGCCTTTGTTCCTTCTCTCCTTACCAGGACAATGCAACTCCACTGTTTGTGGCAAGTCAGAAGGGTCATCGTGATGTAGTACAGACCTTATTGGGAGCTGGTGCTGGAGTTAATATAGCTACATCTAATGTAAGTAATGTTTAGTTGTGGAGAGATGTATGTGGACTAATGAGGGTATGGAGGGATGTTATAAGGATGCAGTGGCAAGAGGCTAAATGCACCATTATTAAAATTGCTGCCCACCCCCTCCCTCCACAACACATACATGTACACAAAAGGTGTGCTATCGAGATTAAAGAAGCGTGCACGTTACTCAGGTGTGTCAGGCCCAAGTGCATAGCGTATAGGCAGAGTTGACATAGATGATTCAATAGGAATTACATGTAGTACCTCAGGTATAAAGCAAGTGGGGTACTCTGATATATTATTTTTTGCTACCTTACAATCTCATTAAAATTCATGATATACTTTAACCCCTTAAGCACACTTCAATAAATATCATATTGGATGGGTGCATCAGTCTTATACCCAAATGTTGTCTGATACATGCCCCATGAATAACCACATACATGTACAAGTACTGCTCTTTCGAACTCACAAAGGTGATCAAAATAATTAAACCATCCACCTGATGGCAAACCATCCACCTGATGCAGCCAGGCACCAGTACTTGCACTGCCTCATCTGTTGCAGCTCACGACTCAACAGACTCACCCAGATGTTGGAGGTAAGAGTGCCAAGTGGATTTCTTGCACAGGGAACACCGGAACGCCTTGCCTTGCCTCTGCCCACAGTTTCCATCTCTTGAAGGCACCCAGGTACAGCGCCGTCCACCCACACTCGCACGCGAACGACTCAATAACACTTGCATTCGAGTAGACTTGACTATAGCACTCCAGCACGCCATGTTCGATACTAAGAACTCACTGGCCACACCCATCAATCCTCAAAACCCCACATGCACTGGCCACACCCATCCACCCCCACTCACAACTCCACACTCACTGGCCACACCCATCCACCCCCACTCACAACTCCACACCCTCTGGCCACACCCAGAGACCCTCACTCACTGGCCACACCCATCAACTCACACTCACTGGCCACACCCTCGACCCCCACTGGCCACACCCATTGATCCTCACTCACTGGCCACACCCACAAAACCATCACTGGCCACTCCCAGGGGCCCTCATAGCAGGCAGGAATATATTCCCTTCCATATAAGAGCTTCAACATAACTCATGTACATGTAGACATCTTGTTTATATATATATTTACCAGCTGCAAACATCCTACCTGATACACTGCACCTCCTCACACTCACAGACCACACCCATCAATCCTCACTCACTGGCCACACCCATTGATCCTCACAACTCTACCAGGCTTGCCACCACTCACTGGCTTACTACTAACAGTCTGACATTAAGATATAATATAGCAAAATAGCCAGTATCACTCACATTTGAATACACCAACCTAACGGCTGAAGGGCTGAGCCATATAGGCAAAGAAATCTGTATGGACCCCATCGTCCAATACTGTAGAGCTTGAAGAGAGAATTACGAATCTCCTTTTAAAATAAAAAGCTGACTTAAGAGAAAAAAGATACGAGGGATTTAAAAACGATGGCGTAGGGGGTACCACCCTACGCCCCTTACATTTTATCGCATTATTGTATTTTTTTGTTTCACTTCAGATTCACATGGGAGTCGCACCGATCGATTCCTCGTAGTGAAAGTAACTCATTAGCACCCAAGTACAATCTGTAGACCCTCGTTAACATTTTAACCCGGCTGTTCCAGAGATACATGTGGTAGGTTTAATTACCGGGTTAAAACATGCTCAAGGTTTTAGCAAGGGTTTAAAAGTTGTACTTGGGTCCTAACTAGTTACTTCACTGCGAGGAATCGACATGTACACACAGAGTGTGCTATTGAGATTAAAGAAGTGTGCACGTTACTCAGGTGTGGGTCATTCCACTATGACTTTGTATGGGAGCGTGCTTCACATCTTCAGATCATGATGCATTTACTCATATTTGTTTGTCTTTGGATGAATGTTGCTTTTACCGTTAATTACTTTAATAACTTGAATGGCTTACGAAATATGCTGTCCTGAATCAAGGGGGGGGGGGGCAAAGAAATCTGTATGGACCCCATCGTCCAATACTATAGAGCATGAAGAGAGGATTACGAATCTCCTTTTAAAATAAAAAGCTGACTTAAGAGAAAAAAGATACGAGGGATTTAAAAACGATGGCATAGGGGGTACCACCCTACGCCCCTTACATTTTATCGCATTATTGTATTTTTTTGTTTCACTTCAGATTCACATGGGAGTCGCACCGATCGATTCCTCGTAGTGAAAGTAACTCATTAGCACCCAAGTACAATCTGTAGATCCTCGCTAAAACCTAGTACGATGTAGTTAACATTTTAACCCGGCTGTTCCAGAGATACGTGTGGTAGGTTTAATTACCGGGTTAAAACATGCTCAAGGTTTTAGCAAGGGTTTAAAAGTTGTACTTGGGTCCTAACTAGTTACTTCACTGCGAGGAATCGATCGGTGTGATTCCCATGTGAATCTGAAGCAAAACAAAAAGATAATAAAATGGAAGGGGCGTAGGGTGGTACCCCCTACGCCCTCTTTTAAAAATCCCCCATATCTTTTTTCTCTTAAGTCAGATGTTTATTTTAAAAGCAGATTCATAATTCTCTCTTCAAGCTCTACAGAATTGGACGATGGGGTCCATACAGATTTCTTTGCCCCCCCCCCCCCCCCCCCTCCCTCGTCCTGAATAATGTTCAACTTTGAAAGCTTACATGACCTTTTTTGTCTGATACAGTCATTATTGTCATCGAACTTAAATGGAACCCATATTTAGTTATTATTTTTGTGGGTAGTGAAAGGGTTATACATGTATACTAAAGCGCTGATTAAAAATTTTGGATTGATTTAAAAGTTTTAAAAAATATAAACATCAAAGGAAGACTAATATCTCGCATTTTTTGTTAATAAATTTCAGTGTATAGATAACCCCTGAGAACCACATGCATTTGATGATGTGGCAGCCATATATATTTTTTAACTCGGCTTATATTACTAAGTGGGGGTAAGTGTGTTACATAACTATCATACAATAACTATCAACACTGAGGTTTATTTTTCTTTCACTTATGGGTTAACCTTTAATCTCCAGAGCCAAGTCTCATGCGTAAGACCAATATTTATTATAAATAGAAATGCAAGTTTTTGTCATCCATTTCTCTACTGTTGTTTGATGTGTCTACCATGCTTAATTTACCAATTGACAATCCATTTTTTTTAATCACGCTCTTGGTTACACGATGCCAAAAACAGGATGCGTTTCTTAAAAATGCATTATGCGTACAATTTAATTCTCACAGAAAAAATTATGACAAGTAACTTTTTTGGGATGTTTTTTGAAGCTTGATGTGTGTGCTATTTCTATGGCAGTTGTCAAACTCTAAACGATTTAGCCATTTGTACTGAAAACACACTGTGCGTTTTCAAGATTTTGTCCATTCACTTGGCTATTCCAAGACATGAGACTGACAAATACGTATTGTTGATATGCTTGTGGAGCTAGCAAATTCCAAATCTAGAATGTACTTTTTAATTTTCCTAGTGCCAAAGACCTGTCTCACTATCCCCCTTGTTTTGAACGTCGTTCTGATCTACTTGTTGGTACTTGAAGTTGCTTCACGATATACGAAGACGTATCTATTGGCAATGAGTATTGACTGTATTTGACAGTCTTTGAAGAATTGCAAGGAAGTACCAGTATATTCAGAATTACTAACCATTTGTACAGTACAATGACTTTTTGGTTTGTTCTCTGTTCATATGGGTTTGCAAAAAATTAATTTTAACATGTGTCCTACGTGTCAGCTGGCACTTGAGATGTTGAATATTATTAATTACCCTACTGATTGTGGTGGTTCAAGGCCCATGACCTCAGTCGTTACCTTAATCCCACAAACCCATGTGTTCCATGAACATGCTGGCATGTATGCAAATTGATCTGGTGATGTTTCCTTTTCTACACCCTCCCAGCATGCACCTTCTCCCTCTGTACTTCTCTCATTCACTTCTCTTCTTCATATTCACTTTCAAACTGTTCTCCCTTCCTGTGTGCATCTGTGATGCCTTTGTTCCTTCTCTCCTTACCAGGACAATGCAACTCCACTGTATGTGGCAAGTCAGAATGGTCGTCATGATGTAGCACAGACCTTGTTGGGAGCTGGTGCAGGAGTGAATATAGCAAAATCTAATGTAAGTGATGTTTAGTTGTGGAGAGATGTATGTGGACTAATGAGGGTATGGAGGGATGTTATAAGGATGCAGTGGCAAAAGGCTAAATGCACCATTAATAAAATTGCTACCCACCTTCCCCTCCCCGGCCCACAACACATACATGTACACACAAGGTGTGCTATTGAGATTAAAGAAGTGTGCACGTTACTCAGGTGTGGGTCATTCCACTATGACTTTGTATGGGAGCGTGCTTCACATCTTCAGATCATGATGCATTTACTCATATTTGTTTGTCTTTGGATGAATTTACCGTTTATTACGATCTAATAACTTGAATGGCTTACGAAATACGCTGTCCTGAATCAAGGGGGGGGGGGCAAAGAAATCTGTATGGACCCCATTGTCCAATACTATAGAGCTTGAAGAGAAGATAACGAATCTCCTTTTAAAATAAAAATCTGACTTAAGAGGAAAAAGATACGAGGGGCTTTAAAACGAGGGCGTAGGGGGGACCACCTACGCCCCTTACATTTTATTGCATTATTGTATCTTTTTTGTTTCACTTCAGATTCACATGGGAGTTGCACTGATCGATTCCTCGTAGTGAAAGTAACTCATTAGCACCCAAGTACAATCTGTAGACCCTCACTAAAACGTAGAGCGATGTAGTTAACATTTTAACCCGGCCGTTCCAGAGATACGTGTGGTCTTTTTAGTTACCGGGTTAAAACATGCTCAAGGTTTTAGCGAGGGTTTACAAGTTGTACTTGGGTCCTAACTAGCTACTTTCACTGCGAGGAATCGATCGGTGTGATTCCCATGTGAATCTGAAGCAAAACAAAAAAGATAATAAAATGGAAGGGGCGTAGAGTGGTACACCCTACGCCCTCTTTTTAAAATCCCCCGTATCTTAAGTCAGATTTTTATTTTAAAAGCAGATTCGTAATTCTCTCTTCAAGCTCTACAGTATTGGACAATGGGGTCCATACAGATTTCTTTGCCCCCCCCTCGTCCTGAATAATTAATTTTTCCAGATAACGTTTAACTTTGAAAGCTCATACCATTTTTGTCTGATACAGTCATTATTGTCATCGAACTTATATGGAACCCATATTTAATTATCATTTTTGTGGGTAGTGAAAGGGTTATATACTAAAGCGCTGATTTAAAAATTTGGATTGATTTAAAAGTTTAAAAAAAAAAGAACTTCAAGGAAAGACTAATATCTCGCGTTTTTTGTTATTAAGTTTCAGTGTGTAGATAACCCCTGAGAACCACATGCATTTGAAGATGTGGTAGCCATATTTATTATTTAACTCGGCTTATATTACTAAGTGGGGGTAGGTGTGTTACATAACTATCATACAACAGCTATCAACACTGAGGTTTATATTTGTTTCACTTATGGCTTAAGTGTTTCTTTGATAGTGTATGCCAGCCTCAAATGCCACATGCAAGTAAGATCTTTTAGTGCATTGCGTAGTATCAATGGCAAGAGCTTCCTAATATATACCACAAACCACTTAGACGACTTACATGTACATGTAACAACACAGTGGTTATGTTCATTCACTGCAATTGACTAATCATTTTTGTTTACTTAGTTAATGAATTTATACATTTAGTTGTGTCAGCCAGACATTGTTTGGCAAATTTACTTGAGCTGACTAACCAGGTCAGTCAACCTAGGAGACGGTCCACTATCTGCACACATTATGAACTGTAGCATGCACAATCATTTGTTGTTTGGACTTCAATTGAAGTGTGCGTACATGTACTTGCACAACGATTACTTGTAAAACACAAAGGACTGGTCATTAATAAATAAATTGATCACTCTTGTATTAGGACGGTCGGAGTCCATTGTGGACAGCAAGTTTCAATGGACACCTTGAAGTAGTAACGAAACTCATTGAAGCTGGAGCTGATATCAATCAGGCTTATAAGGTTGGTATGAAATAATCTGCTCCGTTTACAATGTGGTGGTCAGCATGTACTGGTAGTTTAACATGATTTGGAATAAAACGTTTTGGGGAAATTACAACATGTAAGAATGTAACAGAATCATTAAATGTGCATCATTTTATTTTAACCGAAACCTTTCCATTCTATCCTACATGTATGTACATGTAGTCATACTAAAAACATGCTTGTACATGAGACAATTATGCCCTAGTCATGAGGTAATGGCTGTACATGTATCTCTATAGCTACTCTATCAAATCTGGATCATTATGTGCCATTAATGTCCGAATGTTAGGTAGATTTATCCCACATTGCACATCAGTGGTCTCTTATTTTGCCACATGTGCATGTGTTCAAATGTAATTTCTATACCAATGAAATGTCCAAAGTCAGATGAGCATATGGAGGTGATGAATGCTGTTGTTGAGTGGTGGGACAATGACCAAAACCATCTGTATAGGGAAATAGATTGTTCTGGGGCAAATCCTATACCCCAATGTGGGAACATTCCCCTCCCCCCTCCCCCCTCCTCCCTCCTCCCCCCTCCTCCCAAACTGGGGCTGCATCGTTTATTATTCATTGGCTGCACCACTTTTTATTAGCAAATCCATGAGCGCTGGGATTAGGATATTGCTTGACCATATGAATAAAGTGACATGGTGAAATGATCATGCAGCATAGAAGCTGTATACTCCCTCCACATGCCTTACATGGTATCCTCACAGTTCCTTATCACATAACAATTGGTGTAGCCTCACCTGTGCACACCATCTTAATAAGACACAATAGGCTGGAATGGTACACAGCACACAGACCAATACTCCAATAGGCTGGAATGATACACAGCACACAGACCAATACTCCAATAGGCTGGAATGGTACACAGCACACAGACCAATACTCCAATAGGCTGGAATGGTACACAGCACACAGACTAATACTCCAATAGGCTGGAATGGTACACAACACACAGACCAATACTCCAATAGGCTGGAATGGTACACAGCACACAGACCAATACTCCAATAGGCTGGAATGGTACACAACACACAGACCAATACTCCAATAGGCTGGAATGGTACACAGCACACAGACCAATACTCCAATAGGCTGGAATGGTACACAGCACACAGACTAATACTCCAATAGGCTGGAATGGTACACAACACACAGACCAATACTCCAATAGGCTGGAATGGTACACAGCACACAGACCAATACTCCAATAGGCTGGAATGGTACACAGCACACAGACCAATACTGCCATAGGCTGTAATGGTACACAGCACACAGACCAATACTCTAAACATAACACCAAACAAAGATAACACTATTAACAACAACAACATCGGGCTGCCAACCCAACCACACCACACACAACGCTGGGCAGCGGGCTTAACACAAACCTATATTTTAAAAGAAGATGAGCCCACATCATATGGTCCATCAAAACCAAAGTACATGTACTTATGATGTGCCTGCACCACCTCCACATGGTGGTAACCCGACTTTATATCAAAAGTAAACATATACTCACCTGGTCGAAAAAGCATCATGGCTATACTCATGTCTTCATACTTAATCCGTACTAACTGGTTCACCTGACGCAGGTTAAGCACCAAGCGCTTCATCTGACAGCGGGCTGCAAACATACGGTTTAGCACTTACTGTCTGGATGTAACCCCCACTGAGCAGCTCAGCAACAGCAAGGTCCACAAATCCTGTGTTCACCCACGCCGACTGCTGATGTGTCCTTGTATACGTCGTAGGTTTGGAGTAGAACGGTATCACATACCCTTCCCGTATTAAGTCTACGATCCACTCTGGGGTACATAGCACATCCACCCAAAACTGTACATGCTGTCTCTAGCGCCCTTTGATGGACGCTGGTCAGCCATCACGCAATTGGAATTCACAACAACTGCCCATAGAAAGTTTTATGGCATACCTTAATGTAAAGAGCCCGAAATTTATCTCAGTTAAGGGGCAGTTGATTGATACAAGTGTACTAACCAAGCATAGGTTATCACAACCCTTGATGACCTAGCAGATAGATGGTGTGGGGTGTAGATACATCACTCATCATTTGCAATACCTTATCAGTACATAGTAATAAAAAACCTTGCTACATGTATCCAGCTCACACATAAAAGTGTTCTTCCAGAGCTGAGGAACAATCTCATAACAGTTAAAATGAACAGCACATGGTGTGCACATTAGGACACCTACAATGTCCTCTAACATAAGCTCCATCTCTTATATCCCTGCCCCCCATGTGGCATTCCATTTCATCCAATCACCATGTCATGACAACATTTGAGTGGTATCCCATAGCCATTCTTGGCTGACTATGACCACCAGCAGCCATGTATCTTAAGCAGCTGATCATACATGTAGACATGCAGCATGACATGCCTACATGTACATGTAGCTCTATACATGTGGATGGTTTAATGGTGTGCTTTCCATGTACATGTAAACTTCCCCTCCCCCTCAGCTGGCACTTGAGATGTTGAATATTATTAATTACCCTACTGATTGTGGTGGGTCAAGGCCCATGACCTCAGTCCTTACCCTAATATCACAAACCCATGTGTTCCATGAACATGCTGGCATGCATGCAAATTGATGAGGTGATGTTTCCTTTTCTACACCCTCACAACATGCACCTTCTCCCTTTGTACTTCTCTCATTCACTTCTCTTCTTCATATTCACTTTCAAACTGTTCTCCCTTCTTGTGTGCATCTGTGATGCCTTTGTTCCTTCTCTCCTTACCAGGACAATGCAACTCCACTGTATATTGCAAGTCAGAAGGGTCATGATGATGTAGTACAGACCTTGTTGAGAGCTGGTGCTGGAGTGAATTTAGCAAGATCTAATGTAAGTGATGTTTAGTTGTATGTGGTCTAATGAGGGTATGGTGGGGTGTTTTAAGGGTGCAGTAAAAGAGGCTACATGTACCATTTATGAAATTTCTAGCCCCCCCCCCCCCCCCAACTCATACATGTACACAAAAGGTGTGCTATCGAGATTAAAGAAGCGTGCACGCCATCTTATTAAGACACAATAGACAAACAAATAATGGGCTGACCAGCTGTATACATGTACCTCCAATAGCCAGTATCACTCACACCAACCTAATGGCTGAAGGGCTAAGCCATATAGGCTGGGCATTATATTGGGCCACACAACTAGATGATCTCCAAAACTCTAACTCCCGCTGCACACCTCGGTTGATCTCTAAGTGCTCACACCATGCATGTCTGGACCACAGCAAGACGTACAAACTCCTAGTCATAATCCTAGACATTGGCCCCAAAGCCAACCCCATGGAAATAATCTTGCCAACCAAACTAGCAATAAACCGAGCATTCAGATGTGTGGCTACCCCAGTGATCTGCAACATGGCACGCAACACTGCCAACTTAGCTTCTGGAACCAAAACACAGCCCTGTTCCAGGTCTGCATCAAATCCCAACCACACTGTGCTAAGTGATGGGAACCAAACTGACTTACCCTCATGCACAACCAAACCCGCACATTCAAGAGCATCCCTCACCCATGCACTGGCCTTTTTGGCCTCTATCTTACCCTTAACTGCTCTGCCTAGAGAAGCTCCCCAAGCTATGAGTAGTTCACCCCCCAGTTGTACACAAGGTTTTGCCTTTCATGGTATCAGCAACTGTCCTGAAAACACTGTGAACAACAGCTGCATTATAGAGGTTACTTTTCTAAAATCAAATAAGTATTAATCTATACACGTTGAGTTTCCATAATTTTGCATGTTCTATTGCTAAACATAAGCGGATAATGTGATTGGTGGCAAACTTTTTCAATTTTCGTCAAAGTTATATTTGATTGTTTTTTTATTTTAAAGTTATAAATAATAATTGCACACCATCATACATGTACATGTACATGTTATTAGAGTTGTTTCTCAAAAAAAAAAATTGGACTGTATTATTTTTTGCTACCTTACAATCTCATTAAAATATATACTTTAACCCCATAAGCACACTTAAATAAATATCATACCCGATAGGTACATCCGTCTAATACCCAAATGTTGTCTGGTACTTTATTTTCTCTATGATCGAGCTGCGAAATTTCTCTATGATTGAGCTGGTACTCTAATGCTCTTTCGAACTCACAAAGGTGATCAAAATAATTAATTATGCGAGTGGCCATATTTCATAAACGGAACAACATAGGGTATACAAATATATTGCAATTTTGTGTAATAGAGTTGGGAGAATATATATGGGAATTGGTATCTCAATGTGAGAAGGTAAAGTTTTTAGGGTGGTACAATTAACCCTATGTGTGCCCTTTACTACTCCTTGGTAGAGGGCCCAACGATGTTCATGGAACGGGCTCCAACATGATTGGTAGTGGGATGAGTGGAACAGGCTGTCCTCTTCAGTTGTGCACAGTTGCGACTAATGTTGGCCATATCCTTGTAAATATTGGCCAGTAGAAACTGCTGGCTAGTTCATCCAGGTGTTCTACGATTGTGTGCCAGCTTCTGTGCTGCTTCTCAGCATTTTTTGGGAACGACCAACTGTTTCCTCCTTCCACTCTTCCACCTTTCCTGACTGCCCCTTTACTGGATGTTTGAGAGAGTCCTCAGATGTCAATCCTTAGATGACTGCATATCCTTTCGTCAGTTTTCTGAAGTTAACAAACCTCCACCACCCCAAAGTCTAGATCAGGCTTTCCTCCAGATCCACTATTTTGCTAACAGTTCATCTTTTCTGGCACCCCTATGCTGTAGACAAACATTGTGGGGTTGGTCCTTCCAGGAGCTTACCATCTTTCATGATATCGGTACCATCTCTGGTTCCGACTCTTGGACTTGCTTATGCTTCTGAGCACCACCCTGTGGTTCTGTTACCCTCTTTGAGTCATTCTGGACCTGGAGTTCCACTGCCTGTTCTTTTTCCCATTATCAGAGCAATTCAACTGCGCAAGTGAGAAGGGCCATCATGATTAATATTATTTTAATTATAGATGTACATGTCGATTGTGGTGGGTCAAGGCCCATGACAGCAGTCCTTACCCTAATACTACAAACCCATGTGTACCAACATGTGTACAGAGTACTTGCTGCAACACATACAAGCTGATCTGGTGATGTTGTCATTTCTACACCCTCCCAACATGCACCTTCTCCCTCTGTACTTCTCTCATTCACTCATTTTCATATTCACTTTCAAACAATTCTCTTATTACATGTATGTGTGTCAGTGATGCCTTTGTTCCTTAATAGGACAATGCAACTCCACTGTATATCGCAAGTCAGAATGGTCATCATGATGTAGTACAGACCTTGTTGGGAGCTGGTGCTGATATGAATATAGCAATATCTGTTGTAAGTAATGTTTAGATGTGATGAGGTGTGAACTAAGGAGTGTATGGAGGGATGTGGTGTGGTGAGAGAGTTGCAGGATACATGTACATGTGTATAGTACTCTTATTGTTACCTTTGAATTATTTTACACACTTCCTGTATTGTAGAATGATGTAATTTTAGTGACACATTCATTGTTGGACCTCATTATATTAAGGTTACATCGTGTGCACTGCATGTGCCTTGAATAGATTTTTATTACACAAGAGATGTGGTCTCAACATTTATTTGCCACAATTTAGGTGTATTCAAATTTACATTGTTAGACTCCTGTAACCTCAGGAGACACATGTACATGTATGTGGTTACTATGGGTAACATAATTTTCTGTATTGTGTTGTACATGTACATGTACGTGTTTGAACTCAAGAAAACAATTAAGTACATGTAATCAAAGACACATCTTTTAGTTCAGCGCATGTCAGTATTAGCAGAAATGCAGGTGTATTGATATTCATTCACACATGATGACATGCATAAGTACATGTATATCACTCATGTACATGTACATGTATGGTCTTCAGGATGGGAGCACACCCCTGAACATAGCAGTGAAGAAGGGACACAAGGAAATAATTGAACTACTGAAGCTTCACATGAGCATGGTTAGGTTAGGTGTGCATGTACATGTACATAGACACCTAATGTGTGTGCTGGTGTGATGTTTGGTACTCAGGTGTGTCAAGCTAAATAATCGCTGCAACATCAACCTTTTATGATGTCATAAATCCTATATGTTTGATAATTTGCTATGTACATTTTGCCAGACCAACATATCACTGTTGACCACATTGAACTGTGAGGTGCTTTTGCGTAACCCTTGTTTACATGTAATTACTTGCTTGTGTGACTCACTTGTGACCTCCATGTAATGTATGTCTAACATAAAAGTACTAGTTGTCTGCTGCAGACAACCATCAACCTTCATTAACTTTGTTACATGAGCTGTAAATTGCCATTTGTTGGTTATGTTAATGAGGCAAAATGCTCAGACTTTGCAGGCCCATGATTTGTGTGCCGAAGCCCTTGAATTAAAGTGTATGCGTGTTATTGGTTGTATCTTATGTTGTTAAAAATAAATATTAGAATAAACAGGTTGTATTGTCAGGGCAGAAGATAAAGGAACAAGTATAAGTTTGAAATCACATGCTAATAGAAGTATACATGTACATGTTAAAATACACTGAAGATGAAATAAAGACATCTGATGGTATACATGTAGTGTTTCCATGAGCACCAAATGTTGCATGTGTTGTTGTGTACCATCAATGATGTACATATTCCCATGTACTACTTCAGGATGATGGCCTAACTGAACAGAGTAACCTGAAGCCTTCAAAAGTGAGTAGCCTGGGTTATATGTGGTCTGGGGATGAGTTAATAGTCAGTGTAGTATGCAGTACATGTAGGTCGCCAAGACAACACAAAACGACTCCTGCTGCCCAATTCATACACAAACATGAACATGTACAGACAATCAAATAGTTGCATTGCACTACTGTTACATAACAAGGGCAATAGTGGTGGGAGCTACAAGTATGGGGAGGAGCATTGTTGTTGCTTTTGAATTAGGAGATGTATGCTTCCATGGCATACGTGTTACATGTCATTATGAAATGTACATTTGTCTGTTTACAGATAAAGCAGCCAGTGGAACACAGAGAGTAAACATTTCTACCACCAAATGTATTCATGATCCTTCACACTCCACTCTATCTCTTCCCCTCTCTCTTCCCTCCAATATTCCTTCTCAATAGGGTGGTCACATTTGCCTCCACACATGGTGACAATATCAGACTTGAAAATGGAGGACAAGTGGCCTGCAGATTTAATAACAACTCAAGAGGCATTGTGATGACTTCTGCCCCTCTTCGTAGTGATGTCATCTTTCAGGTGAGATGACAGGTTTAGACATTGTCACCACATACTGTTGTGCCTCACTGACATGTTATCTTGGCTGCTTTAGATTACTTTATAAAGTGGTGACTTCTGTAATCTTTATTCAATGATAGTATCTTGATGAGATTGAATTAATTCCATGTGTTAATGTCTAAATTCCTGATTGTCATAACGGGTGTCAGTTTTAAGTGTTTTGTCTTGTTTTACTGCATGTACATGTGTTCATGGTCCTAACACGTGCCGTACAGTCTGAATTAATATACACCGGGGTATACAATTGACCTTGGGATGACATTGAATTATACTGTATGTATTACGGTGTTCATTTCACATGCCTGTTTAAGTATATCTGCACTCATCTATTTTTTCCATTCTTGGTTTGCGGAGGGGGAAAATATCTTATTTGTTGGTACAGTATCTCTGATTTAGTGTGGCTTTATTTTATCCTGTTGGTGCTTTTCTAATACATCATGTATACATATGCATGCATGCAATTCTGGCAATTGCTAACACTGCAAGTGCATTTGAATGTGTGCATATTTCATACAATTGCAATGCATACTGATTACGCATCAATAGGTGGAGATTATGGAGGTGGACTCCAAATGGAGTGGCTCTCTGTCCATTGGAGTCACTACACAAAGTACAGCACAGGTGGTTTCTGTGGACAATGTAAAGCAGTTGTTGGGACAAAGTTTTATTGTGACATCATCAGTTAATGGCAAACCATCCTTAGCTCTGTATGCAGGAGGGCAGGTATGACACTGTTTAGTTCATGTACATGTGTACATCTGTTGTGCATGCTATAGAGTAGTCTATGCCGCAATTGTATTAAGTACGTCTCATTGATTATTGTATGTATGATATGTATGTGTATGTGAATCAAACTATTCACTAGCTTGTCAATATGAGGCTCCCTCTGGATAGCAATAGAAAGATGCTGCCAAATATATTGAGTAGCATTCTGAGTGTGATCCTCTTGCCAAGTTCTTAAGGGAGAGGGAGGAATCGAGAAACATCTTGTATTGCTACAGGGCACAAAATACATATGTTACATTAAGCATGTAGTGATACTATGTACTTAATCACCAATTATTCCACATGGGCATGTACATTTAAAAAAAGTTTTTTGACATGCATTAGATGTGTATCAATTGTACATCTGCAATGAATCAACTGGTTCATATAAATACATGCACCTCATGCCAACACTTACATATGTATTAATATCACCAGGAAGTGGATCAACTGCCTGATGAAATCAATTTCCATGACCTAAACGTTGGGGACACAGTTGGACTGCTGTACACAAACTCTGGTACCTTGCACCTCTTCATTAATGGTGCCCACGTGGTCACACTTCCCTGCACTGTCCCCGTGGGTGTGTATGGTTTGGTGGACCTGTATGGTCAGTGTGTGAAGGTATCCCTAAGACCACTGACACCTTGGAGTGGGGGAAGTCCCCTTCATGTCATGGCTGATAAAAGTGCTCTTGATCAGCAGAGAAAGCAGCTTGCTGGTAAACTGTCTATGTTACCTGTTGTCTTTCAGCATTATGCATGTATATTGCATTGGAGCTTACATGTAGTTTTATGTACATGTACACTGTACTCCTGCTACTTGTACGTGTAGCAAACACTGCTTGTTAGTTTCATATATCCCAATTGCATGAGAAGTGACTCAGCAGACTCTAAATATGTCACACCATCAGGATTAACGATGAGAATTTGCACAAGACATTTCAGTAGCATGAAGTAATGTGCTGGTGGATCTAGTCATGTGTGAAGTCTATAACTAAGCGGTGTATGAAACGTTGGCATCAAAATTCGACTTAATAGTCTAACATTATATGTATTGCAAGCGATAGCCAAATAGTGATGTATAGCATGATGATGGGCCATATATTGACCTGCACCAGGACAGCATGAGACATTTGGAGAGATACTATCACTTAACAGTTAACTGCATGCATGTAAACCTACTTTGAGTTTTATGATACTTTATCAAATTTTCCAGGACAAGCAAAAGAAAAGTAACGCTCGCATTGAAATGTATGGCTAATTATAAATTCAGTACCTAATAACTTTATGATGGATTGTCAAATTTAGGATGCATAAGGACCATTTGATAAAAGCTCTTTGGAGTTCACGGAAAATGAAAAAAAAACTTGAATAACTATCCAGAAGGGTGATTTTGCTAGACACTGTCCCATTTGTTCTTTTTGTGACAATGAACACTTTGTACAAAAATGGCTACCCAAAACCATTTTCTAAGAGACAAAAATACACTTGTGGTTTAAGGGCTGTAAACGATGATAAGTTATAAACACAAAGAATATAAGTATCCTGCTGTGCCAAAGGAGTGGCAACGTTATTAAAAATTGTTCCCTAGTTAATAATGTGGCGCTACCCATTATACCTCTTCATTACTATGGTAATGCTGGTCAAAGGTGCTGGACAGTGTCCCAAATGATGATAGGATAAAGTGAAACACACGGTAGTTAGGAGAGGAGGTTTGCATTTGTGGTAATATTTATGAATGGCCAAAGCTAACCGCACCAAACATGTAACTAACTTGTCTAATCTGTTTTACTGCTATAATTTATGTGTTTGTGTATGTACCATTGTTTCAGTCATCAGCCTGTTACTGTATCGTTAGCTGTTTTTAATATGGTCTAAGCACAGCGTGTTGAAGGGAGGGTTTGTGCCATTGAGCGGAGTGTAAGAAGTCGATGTGCACGCCTCAACGAGTGGTACATATACATGTATCATCACAACCCACTGATGCATCTTTCAGGTGGAGGCTTTTCTAAATTATGTCATAGCACCACTACTTTTTTGTTGCATTACTACAACAAATGAGGCATTAAAAGAAAGGAGACAACTGGTGTTACATGTGCCAAATGTGTTGCCAGGTCTTATCGATATCCATATTTTGACTTCATCAAATATGTTGAGTGTACTGTGGATCATTTTGCAATCTTCATGTATTTAACTCCCCCATTTTTACAGATGCAACAGAATTGTTTGAAGAAGCTATGAAGGAAGGTTCAGTAAATATATCGATTATCAAATGCCTGGTGCTTGGGATAGCAGGTGTGGGGAAGACCCACCTCAAGAGGCTCCTTCTGTCAGAGAACACAGATAAACACACCGGTCGTGTTAGTACAGGAATAGCTGATAATCCAGTGCATGCATTTGTGGGCTCTGTCAAGTCTATTCTAGCAGGGGTGGACGAGAAAGATACTGGTAACTGGGAGGTGTTGGATGAATCCAAGCTAATGGAGGTTCTTATAAATGCCTACCAGAATGAGCCTTCCCCCATTTCAGCATCAGTTTCCATAGCAACTCGGGCTTCTCCTCGTCCAACTGCACATCAGCAACCATCAAGGTTGGCTGACCCCTTATCAAAGCTACGTGTAGATGTCAAGGTCCCGTCACCTTCATCTATTGAGCCTGTACTAGCTCCATCTATTGAGCACCAAGAGATATCTTCAGACCTCCCTATGGAGGATAATTTCAATGATAACCCAGCTGCTGGTGTAATTAGTAGTCGATTTATTGAGGCATTCAAAAAAGCTATAGGTAAGAATGTATTGCATTTTAAAGTGACCTTGGTCCAGTTCATCGACAGTGGTGGTCAGCCCCAGTTCCTTGATATCTTACCTGCCTTTATCCAAGATGTTTCGGCAATTGTCTTTGCAGTAAACCTTTCTGAGAGCTTAGACCACTGCCCAGAGGTCTATTTCTATGGGCAGAACAGTCAGCCAGTAGGCAAACCATACACATCTCCATCCTCCCACAAGCAGGTGCTAGAGCAGTGTATGAGAGCATTCGCAACTAATGCCAGGGGTTCCCATCCTTACCTGTTTGTTATGGGTACACACAGAGATGAGGAACAAAAGTGCACAGAGACGAAAAAGGAGAAAGATGAAATCATTAAACGTGTGGCAAATTCAGAATTTCTTATCCACAAGACTGGAGTTGAAGCAATTTGGGAGGTCAATAGTAAAACCCCTGAGAAAGAAGATGAAGAGGTTGCCCATAAATTACGTCGTTCAATTGTAGCTAACTGCAGTAAGGGCAATCACCGTCATCTGCCATTAAAGTGGTTTGTTCTGGAGATGCAGATAAGGGCATCTGCTCCACAAGGTGTTTTGAGTCTGAAGATGTGTTTACAGCAGGCTCAAAGGTTAGATATGGATGAGAAAGGCTTGGAGGCAGCTCTCCTCCATATGGTCAAGTATAACCTATTCCTTTGGTACCATGAAGTACCAGGGCTTAGGGAGGTGGTGTTCTCTGATCCTCAGGTCACCCTGAAGATCATCACAGCCCTAGTCCAGTGCAAACATGAGCTGGCAGGCCGTGATGATGTGCCAGAATCATTCACTAGTGAAGGCGCAAAAAATGATTGGTGTGTTAACTTCAGGGATCATGCTATAGTCCGTAATGAATTTCTCTCTCATCCGAATTTTCAAAAACATTTCATTGATGGTGTTTTTACAGTTAAACATTTCACAGAATTGATGTGCCATCTCTTTATCATGGTTCCCTTAGAAAATGTTAATGGCTACTTGATGCCAGCCCTTTTAGATCCTTTGAATCTTGACGATATCAGTATCCACCAAGGACCAAATCCTCTCCTGGTCTGTTTTCCTAATGAATTTGCACCACATGGATTATTCAGTTTCTTGGTAGCTTTCTTACAACACAAGGAGTGTTTATTAGTTGAAAATAACAAAGTCCCAGCCTGTCTTTATAGGAATTGTGTTTCTTTTAAGTGCAGGAAGTATCCTGCTAGGTTCACCATCATTGATTCAGTTTACTACATAGAGGTACATCTTAATGATGGTGTTCGCACAAAAGTATGCCCTAAAATTAGAAAGCTTATCCATACGGGTGTTAGGGATTGTGCCAATATTCTCAAATACTGTGGTGGGAAGGAACTGAAAGATGGTTTTATATGCTCCATTGAGTCTTGCAAATGTGCGGCTATTCCTTATGAAGACGATCCAACCCTGGCACTCTGTACGTGTTGTTCATGTGACATGACTCTAACCAATGGCCACACCGATTGGCTTGGAAAGGAAGGTCCAACACAAGGTATGTTGAAAGTACATCTTATAGCTTTTTCATATAAAGTGTAACTACAAACCTACCCTAACAATGTGGAAGTATCCTGCACCTTTTGCATATCTTGATAATGAATAGTGCTATGGATAATTTACATAGCCCCAAAGCCAGTCAACTTCCTTATGTTATGGCATATGAATCTTATCCCTTTTTTACAAAGCCAACAATATGCCCATTATCTTCACTAGTTGACTGCAAACGCATTCCACAAGACACTTTAACATGTAACATGATGCCTGATCCCTTAAGCCATTGTAGATCCTAAATCCTATAATGATGGCGTTATCCTTACTAGAGGGAGACTCTTAAGAGTTACCTTTTCTTTCTCTTGTAGTGTCTACTTCCATGGCTGCCTCCTCTTCTTCCCAGGTATTGTCAGAGCTAGTGGTCCAAGTAGTGCCACAGTTGGAAGGTTAGTCATGTATGAATAGCCGTAGTGTTTGGCATACATGTACATGTTGTACATGGGGGAGGGGACACATATTGTACTGGGGGGTGGGCCATGTGTTGTATATCATGATGTGTATGGGGGGCCACATGTTGTGTATGGGCAATCACTGTTTGTGTATGTGGAACCATGGGTTGTATACGGGGGCATAGGCATCCGTTTGATGAGGCAACCCCCCCTCCCCTCCTCCCTCTACATGCGCTTGTCATATATATCACATGTTCTTTCTTCAGATCATACTTTTACTCATAAAAATATACTCAATGCTCTTAAAGAAGTGGTGGATTGGAAGTCACTGGGAAGCCAACTAGATATTAAACTTACAAAGATAAAAGAAATTGATGTTAATAATCGTGGACAAGTTGCAGAGTGCCGATATGACCTGGTTCAGTTCTGGTTGGAATCAGACACGTCATGCTCCTGGAAGAAGCTGATTGATGCCCTCTCATCCTGTGACCATGTGGTCCTGGCTGAACAATTAAAGACAAAGACATTGTGTACTCCTGTACCATAGCATATTTACAGGTAGCAATAGTGTGTTAGTAGCATGGGTCTATCTTGTGTAATGTTGGTGTGGTGTATGACATAGTGTTCTAGCTAAGACTGTAGGTGCATTTTTAAGTAGACAAACTGATGAATGTACATGTATTTATGATGATGATGTATTACAATGTACATGTATTTACATATAATGATGTTTTGTACACCATGGGCAAAAGTGTGGTCTGTGGCATGTAACCATAGTGCCAATATATGGGAATTACCAGGATTTATAATGTCATCTGTGTGCTACCAGACTACATGTACCTACTGGAGCCAACATTATCTCCTGCTAATCATTAGTGCATATTAATGTCAAGTAAGCATTGTTTTTTCATCCTCCCTTTCCAATACGACTAAAGTTATGTGCTCCTTGATGCATATGGGCCGTGTGCCTGCCTCTATAGTCATTACAGCACACAGCTCCATGCAATGACTATAGCTCATACATGTACAGGTTGATAATTAATACTTAGATAAATACACAACAATTAATACCTTCATTAAATACGTATAGTCCTGTATACTACTCATCAATAGCTTTAAGCTGGTCATTTTACTTTTTTGGTTTATACAGCAAAATTTTACATTGACTTCGAAGATTTTGCACGACTTTTCAATCACCCAGTATATATAAAGTAATTACATTAGTTCAGCCTAGAGACATATAGAATATAAATCCGGCCAGGGGAGCACCATCATCAAATCCCAGCCCACTTCTCCATTTGATGAGGCTCACTGCTCCAACCCCAACAAATGATTAATGTACATGCATGTTTCTGAAGATATTCTCTGTATCTGCATCATTGGTACACTACATGTATGGAAGCGAGTCCTCAAGAGTGTAGGGGATACAACCCCTTGGTTACCAATAGACTATTGGAACCCATTACCTCGGATGAGTGGGAAACCACCCACACCCCCAAGGCTGAAAGAGGTAAACCCACCTCGTGTGTCCGTCACCAACTACAGCGACGTTGTGCCCAAGGCTGAGAAAGTCATACACGACCTCTGGCCGAGATTGCATGCAGACGGGTATTGAGATCACTTTTCCCTGAACCACCCCTCCTGGCACTTTGGGGTAGTCGTACTGTTGGCAACAGGGTGGTGAAAGTTTAAACCAATTCCCATCCTTGTTGCTCGGGCGACCCCGATAAGTGCTGGAAATGCATCTACATGTACTGCATGGAAGGAGAGGGGGAATGCTGGTAGATTGAACCAACCCAACACTAAAACCTAAAGCTTTATAAGCTAAGTCCGGAAGATGTGGTGTTGAGGACAAACCAACCCAATGCTAAGAACAGAACGGTTTTGGGGCTAAAACCAACCAAAACTAAAACCTAAAGCTAAGCTAAGTCTGGAAGATGTGGTGTACCAACCCAATGCTAAATGCTAACCAGAGCAGAACGGTTTTGGGGCTAAAACCAACCAAAACTAAAACCTAAAGCTAAGCTAAGTCCGGATAGTGGGGTGTTGAGGACACACCAACTCAATGCTCATGCAAGGCAGGAGAGATGGGGTTCTGAGGTAAATCAACCTCTACTTAAATTCCATATCCTGAGGTTGGAACCCTTTCAGACAAAAAACAGCTCCCCTAAAATATGCCATGTTACTCTAAAATTCATTTACTATGTACAATGGTCCCTCGTCCCCATCTCACAGAGATGGGAAACGTCACCATATGTGGAAACCCACTGTTCGTACTATGCCCTATTCTTGCGACCGAGACCACGGTCATAAGCAAACTCAGTAGGTGTAAAACAACACATCTACGGGCAGTATATGTGCCGCACTCGATACGTAGTGCCAGTGCGCTAAGTGTCACAAGCAGTACGTGAGCCTAACGATTAGATCCCTGACCCAGAGACCCGGCAGACACTTACAGGTGATCAGCCAAAAAGGGTGCATCAGCGGTGATGGAAACACCCATCGCCATGTGAGATCCAACCGCTTGCCAAAGGGAGCGAACCATGGGAGGCTAATAAACGGCTCGAGTCCGCAAAGACCCTGCGGATTCAACGTTTGACACTGTGGCACCTATTGGCCTAAACTGCATCCTTGTCTACAAAGAACAACGCGGGTCACTCAATGTTGATAAACAAACCATTGTACTCGTACCCGGACTGTACACTTGCCTGGAATCTTCGGGGGGGGGGGGGGGGGGGGGGGGGGGGGGGGGGGGGGTTGTACTGACGTCATTTGACGCATCGGGTTAGAACGACTTACCTATTACAATTAAAATTGTTAAGTAACGAGCAAGGGGAACTCATCTTCGCACGTGAGTGTTACTAAATTTGAAAGAGCAGCGTCTCGCCACTGAAGATCCCGAGTACCTTCTATCAAAGGTGCGCTAAGGGTGAAACCGGTATGGCGTACTACTGCGACTGGAAGTAATGCCGCATCGACGGTTTGCTTCTGCTGTCGCTCAACTGGCGTACGGAAACAACAGGAAGGTCAGGTGCTAGCCATAACCATGGTTGCTACCCCCCACGAATGTCATTTGCTCTTGTATTTACCGTGACTTGTCTTCTCTCCAAACCCGGGGGCATTGAACTTCTTTTGGCTGCATGGCGATGCGGGATGGATGAAACCACATCCTCAACCACATCCCATTGAGACCTTTGCCGTAAGGAAGGTGTCAGGTAAACTCACCCATGAATAACCTTCGCTATACCAGCCTAGAGTTAATTAATCTCCCCTATTCTTCCATTTTTTATTTCATTCTGTTTTTTTCTTCCCCGTTTATCTATCCTCTCGTCCCCCTACCTCCTATTAAATTAGGCACAACTGAATAACTGTTCGTTTTGCTCGTAATTTTCCTTCCTCCTAACCAGGAGCCCTGGTGCTGTACATTGCCTGTTGCCTTTTGTATCCTTTCCTAGATATGGCTAGACTAGCCACTTCCCCAGAAAGTGACTGCCTGGCACCATCTCTTGCAGCTACTGTACTTGGACATTATCCACAATGGTGGAGACAGACCAGTCTCAGCCGCCACTCATGCTGACAAGCACGATGACGGTATGGTGGAAGCCGCCAGTGATGAAGACGGGTGGCTGGGCGTCTTAAACCAACAGCCTTTGTCACCATGTCCAAGCTGGTTGGACACAATGTTCCAGGGAAGGGAGCTGGCCTTACTGGAGAATATCACCTCCACAAGCGTGAGTTGGCAACCACCGGTAGGTAAGTTGAGGATGAGGTCAACTCACTGTGTAGTCTAGGGATGACGCTATATACAAATAACCCTAAACCACTTTGCCCTCAAGATCATCATAGACACAGGCTAGTAGGCCTCAGGATGCAATCGATAATCTGGTTCTGATAAAACCATTCTCCCATTTGGTTCCAAAGCTAGCAGCTACAGCACCGTCCACCCACAAGTTCACACTCGCACGCGAGTGCAGTGCGAGTCGTGTTCGAGTTACATGTAGCTGCTAGCTTTGGAACCAAATGAGAGAGCGTCATTATACACTCATTTATAGAGTGTGCACTGTGTCTCTCATCCTGTTCAGCCATAAGGACTCATTGTTGACACCTGTTATTGCTGTTTCTTATGTTTCTGTTGGATCTTAGGAATAAATCCTTGCTGGGATGGGGACAGATTTTAGAATAAATTTGTTTTGTAAACTTTAATACAACACATGCATGGATCACAAGCTAGTAGAGTTCCGCATTGCAAGAGATAGTCTGGTTCTGATAAAACCATTCTCCCACCTGGTTGCAAAGCTAGCTGCTGTATACAAGTGATAACTTTTTGACCTAATAATTGGCGAACACAGTTGAACAATTTGTAATATTGAAAAACCTTGCCTTATTCATGTACTTGTGTACATGTAATTGTTGAACAAAGCCTAGGTATTATACATACATTTGAGAACTTGAAGTACTGTACATGTAATTTTGAACTTATACACAAGTACATGTATAATGTACATGTACATTAAATATTTTACATGAACATAAAATTGGTTAGTTCAGACTAATAATGTGTTGCAATTCATATTCACGTGACAACTGCCTACATGTGCACAATTTATGAACACAGCCTCATACATGTACATGCATGTATGTACTTGCAATTCTACAATACATGCAATGATTTGTTTGTTCAGCTTCGTGAAATAACCTGCTCACAGTTCAAATTATTTTTCACTTGGCCTAGAAACTTGATGCATTTATTGTTTATCAAGTCCTACAGCCTGTTTACCAAATAAAGCATCACTTTCTCCATTTGCCAATGTGTCAAACAGCTACATGTATCTGAACCCGAAGGATAAAATGTGGATATACATGTATGTGCTGAAACAACTGGTGCCATTGTCTTTCTTTAAAACCATTCCAGCTAAAGTTGATGGTGTCAATAGGAAGAAGAAGACAATTTGAAGAGGGAGAAATATTTTGAAGTGAGTTTCACTATTGTGAACAAAGTAGTTTAAAACCTACTGAGTTAATATTGTGTTGTGGTGTAAAGTGAGTGTTCGCCAATATAATGATATATAGACTGTACACTATGTAACAGAATTCGAGAACACATGTATTATACACAATTATTGAACACAGTATCTGTACACAAGTTTGATGTACATACAATATTTTACATTTTACGTGGGCTTAATTATTGCTTACAATTCATTAACAATTGGTGAACACTCACAAATTGTGTGCACTATTTTTATAGGCAAAACAATTTATTTTTAGGCCATTTACATAGTTCACAAATCGTATTTTTATTGTGTGCTCACCAAGTACATGTACTTGTATGTTGAATGATGAAGCTGAATTCAATAAGTTACAGTACATGACTGTATAGGTTAATAATTTTAATGTTTCAGTAATTTGTACTGTGGTCAACAATTGTGTGAACTGTGTATTCACCAATAGCGTAGACATGTTCATGTAGAAGCAATAATTTTGCACAATTGGAGAACTGTATCATGGATCAGTGTATTAATAGAGTATGCACTGCAGTATCTCTCGTCCTGTTCAGCCATAAGGACTCATTGTTGATGCTCACCTGTTATTGCAGTTTCTTACATTTGTATTATCCACTATATTATTAGTTTCTGTTGGATCTTAGGAATAAATCCTTGTTGGGATGGTAACAGATTTTAGAATAAAATTGTTCATCTTTTTTTGTAAACTTTAATACAACACATGCATGGATAAAGTAACATATGAACTAACTAGCCTGTAAACCTTGGAATTGGATACTGTTAATATCACAAATTTGTAATCCACTCTAGAACTCAGCTACAGTAGTATATGCTTATGAAAATTACCGATCTATTAACATCATGAGACACAATTACAGCGTGAACAGTACTTCTATTTTTAACGCTCTAAAACAAATTATACAGGGTGATTGAAAAGTCGTCCAAAATTGGTATTACTCCAGAACTGAACAATGAATAATTTTGCTGTTTAAACTAAACAAAATACCAATAACCAGCTTATAGTTTTTGATTAAAAATTATTGCTCAGTTCTTTGATCAACATTCAACACCTGATCCAGTAGGGTGGTGTTGAATGTTGATCAAAGCATTGTCAAGATGTTAATAAACTGAGCAATAATCTATAATAACCACTCTTCACTAACTTTTAGCTGGTCATTTTACTTTTTTGGCTTATACAGCAAAATTTTTCATTGTTCAGTTCTGGAGTTATATCAATTTTAAGATTTTGAACTACTTTTCAATCACCCTGTATATTCAAAAAGTAATCACATTTGTTCAGCCTAGAGACATAATATTTTATTCCATTAATGAGGCCAGGGGAGCACCATCATCAAATCCCAGCCCACTTCTTCATTTGATGAGGCTCACTGCTCTAACCCCAGCAAATGATTAATGTACATGCATGTTTCTCTGTATCTGCATCACTACATGTGCATGTTGTGTACTCATAATTCTACACATCTACTGTTGTGTATGTATGAAGAGTTTTTTCCCCATGCTACTGACTTACTGTACTACTTATTTGTGTGTGTTCACCAAGTACATGTATGTTAAATGATGAAGCTGAATTCACTAAACTGTACTACATGTATCGGTTCATCATTTTACCATTAACACCGCGTCCGCGAGTAAAATGGGTAAACTTAGGTCGTTTTTGGGGGAAGTAAAAAAAACTAAAAGGTCCGCTGATGAGTATTTTTCATTTCAAATACAGGAATGTGGAAGTACAACTCTTGAGACAACATTGGATGCATTTTGTGAGAGATCATTCAACTTGCTCGATGCTACAAATGCGGCGATATAAAAGTGGTCCATGTCGATGAAACCATATTTCATCATAATAAAAAAACGGCAATAATCACATTGTATAAGCCAGGTTGAACTTTTAAACATTTCAATGCTTTTTCAATCATATGCAATGTATTTTATTTACTGTGTGCATGTGTTGTATCGTGTCCATAGAACGCTATACATTACCGCATGCGGTTTAACTTTGTTGCTTTGCACGCTGCTTTGCGAGTCTGCATGCACACATAATTTTTATTTTCAGGGAAACCAAGAGCTGCATTGATATAGATTACTTATGCATGCTTATGAATTTACAGTAAAGAAGGGAAGGGGTGTAAAATGATAAAATGATAAGCGTAGTACCAAACTAGTTTATTTAAAGTGCGTGTATCAAAACTGTGATAGTTGCAGCTGTTATAAATTATAATGCGAACATCGTGTAAAAGGCTACTCTACTTATTTTACAACTAGTACCTGTGATTCTATTGTTAGCGGTTTTTAGTTTCCCCTCAATTCTGACCCACTTTACTCGCGGACGCGGGTGTTAAGCATATTCAGTTGAAAACCTATTGGGTGAACTAACTTGTACTTAACTTGTGGTCAACAATTGGGACAGTTTCCGCGAAAATTGCCCCACGGTTAAAATGTTATAAAATTTCATCGCGTTTGAATCGCTATAACTTCCCAACGGATAACGCTATCGACTTCCTATCTTCAATACTTCATAGTTAAATGGTGTAGTATGAAGTATTGAAAATAGGAAGTCGATAGCGTTATCCGTTGGGAAGTTATAGCGATTCAAACGCGATGCATTTTTATAACATTTTAACCGTGGGGCAATTTTCGCGGAAACTGTTCCAATTAAGTTCACCAATAGCATGTAATTTGTAAACACACCATGTACATGTAGAAGCAATACTTTTCCACAACTGGAGAACTTAGCATTAACACAATTGGCGAATTTATTGTAATAATTGTACAATACACTGTTGGAGAACACAGCCTAATAATTACATACACACATTTTGTGTACATTGGCCCAATAATTTTACACAATCAGTGAAGTCACCCTAATTGGTGAACCCAAGCACATTATTGTTGTTACAATTGATGAACACATGCAAAACAGCCTGATAATAATATTGTCCACTACTGCTGTACATAGTCGACTAGTAGATTTAATTATTGGGGTACACAGCCTATTAATTAGTGAACATATGGACTGCAGTGATGTTACACAATTGTTGAATACTGCCTAGCAGTTAATAATTGTACAAATGAACATAACTGACATTAACACACACACACACATACAATGATTTAACACAATGGTTGAACCATATAGTCCAGTGTCAAATTAAAATACCATGGTCCATGCACTAGTACATGTAGATACATGTAGTTTGTGGCTGAGATAAACCTTTTTCACTATATATTTAGAGCTGACTATTTTATAATGGTTTACGGTTTTATTTTAGCAATTTCATCATGTTGCAATATAACATGTCACAGACTATAGTTGCAGAGTTATCTCAAACCCATGCACATTACAATTGATGAACACATCCAGTGATTTCAACACAGTGTGATAATAATTGTACACAACATAGCACAAAAGCTTTCATGAATTTATCATGTACATATATGATTACTGCATGCAGTTTGTAACATTAACTACATAATGTATTAATTGGTGATACATGTATATACATGTATTTTAGTTGCATACAACTATTAATTATTACACTGTGTTAGTAAATTATTCACACACTGGGCATGCAGTATGCAATGTATGTAGACTACATGTATGTTCACTAATTTTGTATAATTATTACATATATAGGTTGTGTTATTATTGGCTTTGTGCCAAATTGAGCTTTTCGTTGCTACGTTCTGCAATCGTGTCTTCATGGCTCTAGATCGTCATACCATCGAGGCACATGCTTCCCACTAGACTCTGCCATTGATCTGTCCTGCTCAGCAGGCAGAAATGATTAATGTCTTGTTTGTTTGCCCTAATGTTTGTGTATGTTAATATATCTTGTATATGTTATTGATTGTTTGTACATGTGTATGGATTAATTGTAAATTGACAGGTTGTGTTATAAACTCAGTTGTTCGACTTAAATTGTAATTGTTCAAGAGTGGCTCATTAATTGTGGGCTCAGCCTATTCCACAATTGGTGAACACACACTTTACACAAGTGATGACCACAGTACACAATTAGTGAATAACCTTTCATTTAATATTTTTATTATCCCGTGATTTTGAAAGTTCCAATTAAAATGATGGTTATTACATAATAAAAGGACATCATCTACGCACACTTTGGCTATAGTAGTTTATTTTTAAACCAATTATATTTATAAAATAAATATTTAAAAAATTAGGTACCATTGTGTTATCATATTACATGTAGTTCCATAACATCATGACACATGTAAGTAGGCACAACAATTACATGTTAATTGACACCGTTGAGGCACTTTTATCTTTTATCTTAGATCATCCCTGTAAAAACTTTTTTGTTTTTACAGAGATGATCGCATAGTTTTACTTTGTCCCATGATTTTGAAAGTACCAATAAAACAATTTATGAGTACAGCCTAATTATTTGAATGCAGCTGACACTGTAGGATGTAATTTGCAAACAGAGCTGATTATATGGTACATGTTAGGTGTGCATAGGATAATTGGAGTGGGCATATGTACATTTAGACCTCATAATTGCACATAAAACCGTGCCTCACAATTTTGTGAACACAGCCTGCACTGCATAATACACCACCCTGTACATGTAAAATGGTGAAGACAGTTTAATAATTTCACAGGCAGGGAATTATCTTTCTTTTTGTAATTTTTCACAACATGCAGGGTATTACATGACATTAATTGAACGCTGAACACCACCAGCTATTATCAGCTATTATTATATATAAATTTGTATGCAACAATTAGCAATAATGTTCCTCAATTATTAAGGTTGATCATTTGTTTCGAGCTGCTTCCACCATGTCTGTCCTTCGTCAATTTTATAATACAGCACTTATAATTGAAGCAGCTGAAGTCCATCTTCCTATCTCCATCTGTTCTTCTCTCAGGGCCATTGTTAACATCTTAGCAGAGCCTCAATCAGGTTAGCCCGCAAGTTTCTTGCTGGTGGCTCACTCACAGCCTTGATTAAAAGTGAGGAGGGGTCTCCACAGGACATATGCCCGATTGCTGTTGGAGAGGCTTTAAGAAGATGAACAGGAAAATGTCTTTGCATCATTTCTAAAGTCAAAGCATCTGCCTTTCCAGCTTGGTGTGGCTTGTCTAGCTGGGGCTGAAAAGTTGGTACATGGTCTGTGTCGCTGTATTTCAGAACATGGGGAGTGATGATTTTATTGCCTGCAAGGTTGACGTTAGGAATGCCTTTAATGAGGTCTTCTAGAGGAGTGTGCAACGCACTTCCATGAACTTTTCAGGTATTTTGGTGTAATGGACAACATCACACCTTGCCTTACAAGGAGTTTGGCAGGGGGACCCTTTGGGTCCTCTCCTGTTCTCTCACACCTCATAATGATGATACCAAGCCAGTGGACAACTTCAGGGAGAGACATAGCAGACCAACATCTGAAGATTATAAAAACAAACAACTTGTAATACTTTGTAATATTCCTATAATGATCTGTATCATGACTGTGTTAAAACCAAAGATGATGATTGCTTTAAATGAAAATGAAATTGACCATTGGACAAAGTGATGACAATAACTAAGTTAGTTATGTCTGTAAGTGGGCTGGCCCACAATAATTGAACAATAATTATCTCACTACTCACGTGACGTCCCAATCGAAGGCGTGCATGGCTTCGCTCTAGTTCGCTACCTCAACTTGAGAGATCCCTGAAGACACGAAAATAATGACATGGAACAGGTATGCGACTATAGATGTTTATCATCTATTACTAATACCACATCGATCCACTTACCGCACCTACTGTTAAGGCGCAAGCCAAACCAAAGGATACAAGAGCGCCCTCGAAGAGTGTTGACGTAAACAGTCCTTATAAGGTAGGCGCTCGTTATGTTCTACACTATCATAGATTACAGAGTAGGAAACGGATCACTTGCTGCCTCGGCCTGTCATTATTAGGCTGGATGACGCCTTTAATGCGGTCACGACGTGTTAATGGTTCCCTTCGAGGTCTCTGTACTTTAAAGGCACCTGTTATCGTTATCCGTTTAAAAAAAAATCGTCATCATGTTTTCATCACTTGTGCGACGTTCTAAAAATTGATGGTTGAGTTTAAAAACCTGAGCTGGTCTACATGTATGTGCATTCATTCCATGTGGAATGGACATGTTCAAGTTTTCTCCTTTTGTATGGCTACATGTATATTTTTAATCTCAAAAACCTCCTCATTAACATGGTTTATTGCACCACGTGCAAAAACAAATTGATCAGTTTCATATATAAAACTTGTTTCTGTAGGGAATAGCTATGCCGCTGAGTGCCAGCATGGTCGATATTTTGTAAATTTTTCATGTGCTCATTTGGCAATACAATTGGGGAGTGTAGTCGAAGCCTTCACCTGCTGATGAGTGAATCGAGACATTGGGCCATTATAAAAAATAATGGCCCAGCTCAACATGATCAGGTGCCTAGTATACTGGTGCCTAGTACATTTATAATCACTCATTTAAATAGGATTTCATAATATAACAAAGAAATCACTTCCAATTGCACATGTATAAAATGATAGAATTTAATATGGGAAATCACCTTGATTGATCATTCCTCCTTTGGGATTGCTCAAATGATTTTTTATGAAAACCTTTTGTACACACAAATGAAGGGCTAAAAATGAATTCATTTGATCATCATGAATTGGCAACATGAAAATTAGAAATGAAAGATAAATGAGAAAGTATAATAGTGTAAACAGAAATGATTTCTGTCTTTGTCAAGATGAATTAAATGTACTTCTTGTGATTTGTTAATATTAAAAATCAGCATACTAAGAAAGAAAAACCACTAGTAACATCAACAGTTTCCATTATGTATATGAATGCATTGTGTATATCATATACACACAGTGGACATCTTGCAGTATTAACTGTATGTACAAATACATCACTTCTATCAGAGTCCATTGTGGATAGCAAGTTTGAATGGACGCCTTGATGAAGTAACGAAACTCATTGAAGCAGGAGCTGATGTCAATCAGGCTAATAAGGTTGGTGTGAAATGATCTGCTCCATTTAGTGGTCTGCATATCCTTGACCACTTTAAATTTGTTCACCTTAGAAATGATATAATGTTGTGTGCAATGTACAACGTATGCATGCAGGCTGTCAATATCGTGTGTAATTTGATGTAAATAGAAAACTCTACTTGTAATTAATATTGTAAATCTGCTTTTAAGATTGTTTCAACAGTCAATAGACGATCAATTATTATCTATACCATGTAGATGTACATATACAGGGTGATTGGAAAGTTGCGCAAAATATTTGAATTGGTATAACTCCAGGAAAAATTATGCTATTGAACCAACAACATGCCAGTGATTAATATAATGTTATTAATTAGTAGTTATAAAAGTTGTAAACATAATCTTAAAAGTACATGTAGGTTTACAATATTATAGTTGAGTTTCCTATTTACATAAAATTACATGTACATGTAGATGTACATATATTCTTCAGTCTTGTTTTCCAGCATACTTTAAGACCTACTTAAATAGGTGTAGCTGGGGAGATGACTTAATTCTTAAACCAGTGGTTGAAAGCTGCCGTGGACCCAAGCCTAAGAAGTTTTGTGATATGATGTAATCTAAATGTCCCTTTGCATACTGCTGCTTAACAAAGTCTGGGCAATATGTTAAATTGGTTTAACCTGGTTTGGTACATGATAGCAAACATGTTAATTGGTGCAGATCATTTGGATAATACATGTATATAATGCTGAGAAACATGACCTTTTATAGGAGCACTTGTACATGTACATACAAATGGTACATGAACATGAATATGTGTCAAGGGTATTACAGTATGTGTACAAATATTTCAGATGTCAAATGTGTGCATGTACATTTGTATGTACCTGTCCATACATGTGTATTTAGGGGACAAGTAATGGCTGATTTGGGGTTGGGTACATAAATCACTGGTCATGTCCATGGAATGTGATCTTGCATGCCATGTTGAAATCTGTATCTCTTAACCATCTGGTTTGACTGTAAATAAAAATCCCCTAACACTTTCACATCATTTTCTATAACAAATAATCTCAGTTAAAACAATGTAGAGCAGGTGATTGATAAAAGTGTACCAATCAAGCACAGGTTATCACCAGCCCCGGATCCAGGAATTTGTTATGGGGGGGGCGGTTTACCAGAGGGGCGGCAATTATGCGAAGCTGTTTGAACGGAGGAGGGGGGTGCAGTCCGCTTACGACGGGGGGGGGGGGGGGGGGGGGGGGGCAAGTCGCATTCTCTACTAAAACACAAGGAACATCACGGCAAACGGGTCCACTCCGCACCTGCCCTGTCGTGCTCCACCGCTTCGTTGACATTTGTCCGTACAACTGAGTTATCGGGACTTTTAAGTATGGCGCAACACATTATCTGTAGATCTTTGTCGTCGGGAAGGGGAGGGGGGGGGGGGGGGCGGCAAAAGCTGCCATGGGGCGGCATTTCATACGCGATGGGGGGGGCGGCCGCCCCCCCCAAGGCTATGCTGGATCCGGGGCTGGTTATCACAACCCTTGATGTGTATGAATACCTTATCAGTACATAGTAGTAATAAACCTTGCTACATGTACATGTATCCTGCTCACACATAAAAGTGCTCTTCCAGAGCTGAGGAACAATCTCATAACAGTTAAAATGAACAGCACATGGTGTGCACGTTAGGACACCTACAATGTCCTCTAACATAAGCTCCATCTCTTATATCCCTGCCCCCCCCCCCCCCCCCCCCCCTGCCCCATGGCACTCCAAACACCATGTTATGACAACATTTGGGTGGGAACGTATATCACATAGCCATTCTTGGCTGTCTACACTGTATGACCATCAGCAGCCATACATGTATATCTTAAGCAGCTGATCATACACACAGCATGCATCTTGACATGTCTACAGTTCTATACATCTCTGTACATCTCTGTGGATGGTTTAATGGTGTACTTTCCATGTACATGTAATCTTCCCCCTCAGCTGGCACTTGAATTTTATTAATTACCCTACCCACTGTGGTGGGTCAAGGCCCATGACATCAGTCCTTACCCTTGTGTTCCATGAACATGCTGGCATGCATGCAAATTGATGAGGTGATGTTGTCATTTCTAAACCCTCCCAACATGCACCTTCTCCCTCTGTACTTCTCTCATTCACTTCTCTTCATATTGTACATGTGTTTGTGCCTGCATCAGTGATGCTTTTGTTCCTTCTCTCCTTACCAGGACAATGCAACTCCACTGTTTATGGCAAGTTATAATGGTCATCATGATGTAGTACAGACCTTGTTGGGAGCTGGTGCTGGAGTGAATATAGCAACATCTGATGTAAGTGATGTTTAGTTGTGGAGAGATGTATGTGGACTAATGAGGGTATGGTGGGATGTTATAAGGATGCAGTGGCAATAGGCTAAATGCACCATTAATAAAATTGCTACCCACCCCCTCCCCGGCCCACAACACATACATGTACACACAAGGTGTGCTATTGAGATTAAAGAAGTGTGCACGTTACTCAGGTGTGGGTCATTCCACTATGACTTTGTATGGGAGCGTGCTTCACATCTTCAGATCATGATGCATTTACTCATATTTGTTTGTCTTTGGATGAATGTTGCTTTCACGGTTTATTACCTTAATAACTTAAATGGCTTACAAAATACGCTGTCCTGAATCGAGGGGGGGGGGGGGGGGGGGGCAAAGAAATCTGTATGGACCCCATTGTCCAATACTGTAGAGCTTGAAGAGAAGATAACGAATCTCCTTTTAAAATAAAATCTGACTTAAGAGAAAAAAGATACGAGGGGTTTAAAAACGAGGGCGTAGGGGGTACCACCCTACGCCCCTTACATTTTATCGCATTATTGTATATTTTTTGTTTCACTTCAGATTCACATGGGAGTTGCACCGATCAATTCCTCGTAGTGAAAGTAACTCATTAGCACCAAAGTACAATCTGTAGACCCCCACTAAAACGTAGAGCGATGTAGTTAACATTTTAACCCGGCCGTTCCTTAGATACGTGTGGTCTTTTTAGTTACCGGGTTAAAAGATGCTCAAGGTTTTAGCGAGGGTTTACAAGTTGTACTTGGGTCCTAACTAGCTACTTTCACTGCGAGGAATCGATCGGTGTGATTCCCATGTGAATCTGAAGCAAAACAAAAAAGATAATAAAATGGAAGGGGCGTAGAGTGGTACACCCTACGCCCTGCCCTCTTTTTAAAATCCCCTATATCTTAAGTCAGATTTTTATTTTAAAAGCAGATTCGTAATTCTCTCTTCAAGCTCTACAGTATTGGACAATGGGGTCCATACAGATTTCTTTGCCCCCCCCCCCCCCCCTCGTCCTGAATAATTAATTTTTCCAGATAACGTTTAAAACTTTGAAAGCTCATACCTTTTTTGTCTGATACAGTCATTATTGTCATCGAACTTAAGTGGAACCCATATTTAATTATCATTTTTGTGGGTAGTGAAAGGGTTATATACTAAAGCGCTGATTTAAAAATTTGGATTGATTTAAAAGTTTTAAAAAATATGAACTTCAAGGAAAGACTAATATCTCGCGTTTTTTGTTAATAAATTTCAGTGTGTAGATAACCCCTGAGAACCACATGCATTTGAAGATGTGGCAGCCATGTTTATTATTTAACTCAGCTTATATTACTAAGTGGGGGTAGGTGTGTTACATAACTATCATACAACAGCTATCAACACTGAGGTTTATTTTTGTTTCACTTATGGCTTAAGTGTTTCTTTGATAGTGTATGCCAGCCTCAAATGCCACATGCAAGTAAGATCTTTTAGTGCATTGCGTAGTATCAATGGCAAGAGCTTCCTAATATATACCACAAACCACTTAGACGACTTATATGTACATGTAACAACACAGTGGCTATGTTCATTCACAGCAATTTACTAATCATTTTTGTTTACTTAGTTAATGAATTTATACATTTAGTTGTGTCAGACAGACATTGTTTGGCAAATTTACTTCAGCTGACTAACCAGGTCAGTCAACCTAGGAGACGGTCCACTATCTGCACACATTATGAAGTGTAGCATGCACAATCATTTGTTGTTTGGACTTCAATTGAAGTGTGCGTACATGTACTTGCACAACGATTACTTGTAAAACACAAAGGACTGATCATTAATAAATAAATTGATCGCTCTTGTATTAGGACGGTCGGAGTCCATTGTGGACAGCAAGTTTCAATGGACACCTTGAAGTAGTAACGAAACTCATTGAAGCAGGAGCTGATATCAATCAGGCTGATAAGGTTGGTATGAAATAATCTGCTCCATTTACAATGTGGTGGTCAGCATGTAACATGATTTGGAATAAAACGTTTTTGGGAAATTACAACATGTAAAATGTAACAGAATCATTAAATGTGCATCATTTTATTTTAACCCAAACCTTTCCATTCTGTCCTACATGTATGTACATGTAGTCATACTAACAACATGCATGTACATGAGACAATTATGCCCTAGTCATGAGTTAATGGCTGTACATGTATCTCTATAGCTACTCTATCATATCTGGATCATTATGTGCCATTAATGTCAGAATGTTAGGTAGATTTATCCCACATTGCACATCAGTGGTCATGTACATGTGTTCAAAATGTAATTTTTATACCAATTAAATGTCCAAAGTCAGATGAGCATATGGAGGTGATGAATGCTGTTGTTGAGTGGTGGGACAATGACCAAAACCATCTGTATAGGGAAATAGATTGTTCTGGGGCAAAATCCCATACCCCAATGTGGGAACATTCCCCTCCCCCCTCCCCCCTCCCCCCCCCTCCTCCATAACTGGGGCTGCATCGTTTATTATTCATTGGCTGCACCACTTTTTATTAGCAAATCCATGAGCGCTGGGATTAGGATATTGCTTGACCATATGAATAAAGTGACATGGTGAAATGATCATGCAGCATAGAAGCTGTATACTCCCTCCACATGCCTTACATGGTATCCTCACAGTTCCTTATCACATAACAATTGGTGTAGCCTCACCTGTGCACGCCATCTTAATAAGACACAATAGGCTGGAATGGTACACAGCACACAGACCAATACTCCAATAGGCTGGAATGGTACACAGCACACAGACCAATACTCCAATAGGCTGGAATGGTACACAGCACACAGACCAATACTCCAATAGGCTGGAATGGTATGGCTTCTGACAGGGGGCTGCAAATATACGGTCTAGCACTTACTGTCTGGACGTACCCCCCACTGAGCAGCTCAGCAACAGCAAGGTCCACAAATCCTGTGTTCACCCACGCCGACTGCTGATGTGTCCTTGTATACGTCGTAGGTTTGGAGTAGAACGGTATCACATACCCTTCCCGTATTAAGTCTACGATCCACTCTGGGGTACATAGCACATCCACCCAAAACTGTACATGCTGTCTCTACCAACCTTTGATGGACGCTGGTCAGCCATCACGCAATTGGAATTCACAACATCTGCCCATAGAAAGTTTTATGGCATACCTTAATGTAAAGAGCCCCAAATTTATCTCAGTTAAGGGGCAGGTGATTGATACAAGTGTACCAACCAAGCACAGGTTATCACAACCCTTGATGACCAAAGCAGATAGATGGTGTGGGGTGTAGAGACATCACTCATCATTTGCAATACCTTATCAGTACATAGTCATAGAAAACCTTGCTACATGTATCCTGCTCACACATAAAAGTGCTCTTCCTGAGCTGAGGAACAATCTCATAACAGTTATAATGAACAGCACATGGTGTGCACGTTAGAACACCTACAATGTCGTCTAACATAAGCTCCATCTCTTATATCCCTGCCCCCCATGTGGCATTCCATTTCATCCAATCACCATGTCATGACAACATTTGAGTGGTATCCCATAGCCATTCTTGGCTGACTATGACCACCAGCAGCCATGTATCTTAAGCAGCTGATCATACATGTAGACATGCAGCATGACATGCCTACATGTACATGTAGCTCTATACATGTGGATGGTTTAATGGTGTGCTTTCCATGTACATGTAAACTTCCCCTCCCCCTCAGCTGGCACTTGCAATGTTGAATATCATTAGTTATCCTATGGACTGTGGTGGGTCAAGGCTCTGTGCTTCTCTCATTCACTTCACTTCTTCATATTCACTTTCAATCTGTTCTCCCTTCTTATGTGCATCTGTGATGCCTTTGTTCCTTCTCTCCTTACCAGGACAATACAACTCCACTGTTTGTGGCAAGTCAGAAGGGTCATCGTGATGTAGTACAGACCTTGTTGGGAGCTGGTGCTGGAGTGAATATTGCAACATCTGATGTAAGTGATGTTTAGTTGTGGAGAGATGTATGTGGACTAATGAGGGTATGGTGGGGTGTTTTAAGGATGCAGTGGCAATAGGCTAAATGCACCATTAATAAAATTGCTACCCACCTTCCCCTCCCCCCACAACACATACATGTACACAAAAGGTTTGCTATCGAGATTAAAGAAGCGTGCGCGTTACTCAGGTGTGTCTGGCCCAAGTGCATAGCGTATAGGCAGAGTTGACATAGATGATTCAATAGGACTTACATGTAGTACCTCAGGTATAAAGCAAGTGGGGTACTCTGATATATTATTTTTTGCTACCGTACAATCTCATTAAAATTCATGATATACTTTAACCCCTTAAGCACACTTCAATTAAATATCATATTGGATGGGTGCATCAGTCTAATACCCAATGTTGTCTGATACATGACCCATGAATAACCACATACATGTACAAGTACTGCTCTTTCAAACTCACAAAGGTGATCAAAATAATTAAACCATCCACCTGATGGCAAACCATCCACCTGATGCAGCCAGGCACCAGTACTTGCACTGCCTCATCTGTTGCAGCTCACGACTCAACAGACTCACCCAGATGTTGGAGGTAAGAGTGCCAAGTGGATTTCTTGCACAAGGAACACCGGAACACCTTGCATTGCCTCTGCCCACAGTTTCCATCTCTTGAAGGCACCCAGGTACAGCGCCGTCCACCCACACTCGCACGCAAACGACTCACTAACACTTGCATTCGAGTAGACTTGACTATAGCACGCCAGCACGCCATGTTCCGTCTTACTGATACTAAGAACTCACTGGCCACACCCATCAATCCTCAAAACCCCACATGCACTGGCCACACCCATCAATCCTCACAACTCCACACTCACTGGCCACATCCATCCACCCCCACTCACAACTCCACACCCTCTGGCCACACCCAGAGACCCTCACTCACTGGCCACACCCATTAACTCGCACTCACTGGCCACACCCTCGACCCCCACTGGCCACACCCATCGATCCTCACTCACTGGCCACACCCATCGATCCTCACTCACTGGCCACACCCATCGACCATCACTGGCCACACCCAGGGGCCCTCATAGCAGGCAGGAGTATATTCCCTTCCACATATGAGCTTCAACATAACTCATGTACATGTAGACATCTTGTTTATATATATATATACCAGCTGCAAACATCCTACCTGATTCACTACACCTCCTCACACTCACAGACCACACCCATTGATCCTCACAACTCTGCCAGGCTTGCCACCACTCACTGGCTTACTACTAACAGTCTGACAATAAGATATAATATAGCAATCTTTAACCATTCTGTTTGCAAGTGTGGCTGTCGACTACCCACCAGTACTCTCATATTACACAGCTTGTGTGCAATGGAGTCCAGTACCCTAAGCACCACCACCATTTCCCTTCCCGTAGAACTCTGGGCTGCTTCTCCTGGCAACCAACTACCCTGTGCAACATGCAGGCCATGCTCCACTGTATACCCCCCTGAATACACCAACCTAATGGCTGAAGGGCTAAGCCATATGAGCTGGGCATTATATTGGGCCACACAACTAGATGATCTCCAAAACTCTAACTCCCGCTGCACACCTCGGTTGATCTCTAAATGCTCACACCATGCATGTCTGGACCACAGCAAGACGTACAAACTCCTAGTCATAATCCTAGACATTGGCCCCTTCACCTGCGCTAATTAATATTCATTTACGTCACGTCATGCGGAAGGATTTTCATTTGAAATTTGTAATCTCGAGTGTATGAACGCTCAGTGGCTTTTCTGCGTTGTTTCGAATTCGATGGCCCATATTTTCTCAACGGCGGTCAAAAAGTGCTTGTTCTATCGTTTTGCGAGGGATTTGAGCGGATTGAGTGTTGTTCCTAATCTTCGTCTATCTTTGAGTGCGCATCATTTAAAATGGATTCTCTACGCTTGCGTTCTGTACCCCTCTTTTTGTCTGGTAAGTGCACTGCTTTGAGTTTTTATGTATCTACAAGCATTTATTATTAGTCATTTATCTCAGTTAAGGGGCAGTTGATTGATACAAGTGTACTAACCAAGCACCCCCCCCCCCCCCCCCCCCACCATGGCACTCCAAACACCATGTAATGATGACATTTGGGTTGGAACTTACATGTATATCCCATCTCTGTGGATGGTTTAATGGTGTGCTTTCCATGTACATGTAAACTTCCCCTCCCCCTCAGCTGGCACTTGAGATGTTGAATATTATTAATTACCCTACTGATTGTGGTGGGTCAAGGCCCATGACCTCAGTCCTTACCCTAATATCACAAACCCATGTGTTCCATGAACATGCTGGCATGCATGCAAATTGATGAGGTGATGTTTCCTTTTCTACACCCTCACAACATGCACCTTCTCCCTCTGTTCACTTTTCTTCTTCATATTCACTTTCAAACTGTTCTCCCTTCTTGTGTGCATCTGTGATGCCTTTGTTCCTTCTCTCCTTACCAAGACAATGCAACTCCGGGGCGGGGGGGGGGGGGGGGGGAGGCAAAGAAATCTGTATGGACCCCATCATCCAATACTGTAGAACTTCAAGAGGGGATTACGAATCTCCTTTTAAAATAAAAATCTGACTTAAGAGAAAAAAGATACGAGGGGTTTAAAAACGAGGGCGTAGGTTACGTAGACCCTCGCTAAAACCTAGAGCAATGTAGTTAACATTTTAACCCGGCTGTTCCAGAGATACGTGTGGTAGGTTTAATTACCGGGTTAAAACATGCTAGCTAACTAGCTACTTTCACTGCGAGGAATCGATCGGTGTGATTCCCATGTGAATCTGAAGCAAAAGAAAAAAGATAATAAATGGAAGGGGCGTAGGGTGGTACCCCCTACGCCCTCTTTTTAAAAACCCCATATCTATTTTCTCTTAAGTCAGATTTTTATTTAAAAGCAGATTCGTAATTCTCTCTACAGTATTGGACGATGGGGTCCACACAGATTTCTTTGCCCCCCCCCCCCCCCCCTCGTCCTGTATAATGTTCAACTTTGAAAGCTCATACCTTTTTGTCTGATACAGTCATTATTGTCATCGAACTTCAGTGGAACCCATATTCAGTTATCATTTTTGTGGGTAGTGAAAGGGTTATATACTAAAGCACTGATTTACAAATTTTAATTTGATTTAAAAGTTTAAAATATATAAACATCAAGGGAAGACAAATATCTCGCGTTTTTTGTTTATAAATTTCTGTGTATAGATAACCCCTGAGAACCACATGCGTTTGATGATGTGGCAGCCATATTTATTTTTTAACTCGGCTTATATTACTAAGTGGGGGTAAGTGTGTTACATAACTATCATATAACAGCTATCAACACTGAGGTTTATTTTTCTTTCACTTATGGCTTAAGTGTTTCTTTGACAGTGTATGCCAGCCTCAAATGCCACATGCAAGTAAGATCTTTGCGTAGTATCAATGGCAAGAGTTTCCTAATATATACCACAAACCACTTAGACGACTTACATGTACATGTAACAACACAGTGGTTATGTTCATTCACAGCAATTTACTAATCATTTTTGTTTACTTAGTGAATGAATTTATACATTTAGTTGTGTCAGCCAGACATTGCTTGGCAAATTTACTAGAGCTGACTAACCAGGTCAGTCAACCTAGGAGACGGTCCACTATCTGCATACATTATGAAGTGTAGCATGCACAATCATTTGTTGTTTGGACTTCAATTGAAGTGTGCGTACATGCACTTGCACAACGATTACTTGTAAAACACAAAGGACTGGTCATTAATAAATAAATTGATCACTCTTGTATTAGGACGGTCGGAGTCCATTGTGGACAGCAAGTTTCAATGGACACCTTGAAGTAGTAACGAAACTCATTGAAGCTGGAGCTGATATCAATCAGGCTAATAAGGTTGGTATGAAATAATCTGCTTCATTTGCAATGTGGTGGTCCTGAGCATGTACTGGTAGTTTAACATGATTTAGAATAAAACGTTTTGGGGAAATTACAACATGTAATAACCTTTCCATTCGTTCCTATACATGTATGTACATGTAGTCATACTAACAACATGCATGTCCATGAGACATTTATGCCCTAGTCATGAGTTAATGGCTGTACATGTATCTCTATAGCTACTCTATCAAATCTTGATCATTATGTGCCATTAATGTCAGAATGTTAGGTAGATTTATCCCACATTGCACATCCGTGGTCTCTTATTTTATACTTTATGCCACATGTACATGTGTTCAAAATGTAATTTCTATACCAATTAAATGTCCAAAGTCAGATGAGCATATGGAGGTGATGAATGCTGTTGTTGAGTGGTGGGACAATGACCAAAACCATCTGTATAGGGAAATAGATTGTTCTGGGGCAAAATCCCATACCCCAATGTGGGAACATTCCCCTCCCCCCTCCCCCCCCCCCTCCTCCCTAACTGGGGCTGCATCGTTTATTATTCATTGGCTGCACCACTTTTTATTAGCAAATCCATGAGCGCTGGGATTAGGATATTGCTTGACCATATGAATAAAGTGACATGGTGAAATGATCATGCAGCATAGAAGCTGTATACTCCCTCCACATGCCTTACATGGTATCCTCACAGTTCCTTATCACATAACATTTGGTGTAGCCTCACCTGTGCACGCCATCTTAGTAAGACACAATAGGCTGGAATGGTACACAGCACACAGACCAATACTCCAATAGGCTGGAATGGTACACAGCACACAGACCAATACTCCAATAGGCTGGAATGGTACACAGCACACAGACCAATACTCCAATAGGCTGGAATGGTACACAGCACACAGACCAATACTCCAATAGGCTGGAATGGTACACAGCACACAGACCAATACTCCAATAGGCTGGAATGGTACACAGCACACAGACCAATACACTAAACATAACACCAATCAAATTAACACTAATAACAACAACAACATCGGGCTGCCAACCCAACAACACCACACTCAACGCTGACAGGGGGCTTAACACAAGCCTATATTTTAAAAGAAGAGGAGCCCACATCATATGGTCCATCAAAACCCAAGTACATGTACTTATGATGTACCTGCAACACCTCATCATGGTGGTAACCCGACTTTAAATCAAAAGTAAACATGTACTCACCTGGTCGAAAAAGCATCATGGCTATACTCATGTCTTCATACTTAAATTTCTGTTTCCGTTCTAACTGGTTCACATGACGCAGGTTAAGCACCAAGCGCTTCTTCTGACAGTGGGCTGCAAATGGTCTAGCACTTACTGTCGGGACATAACCCCCACTGAGCAGCTCAGCAACAGCAAGGTCCACAAATCCTGTGTTCACCCACGCCGACTGCTGATTTGTCCTTGTATATGTCGTAGGTTTGGAGTAGAACGGTATCACATACCCTTCCCGTATTAAATCAACGATCCACTCTGGGGCACATAGCACAATCCACCCAAAACTGTACATGCTGTCTCTACCGCCCTTTGATGGACGCTGGTCAGCCATCACCCCAATTGGAATTCACAACATCTGCCCATAGAAAGTTTTATGGCATACCTTAATGTAAAGAGCCCCAAATTTATCTCAGGGGGCAGGTGATTTATAAAGGTGTACCAACCAAGCACAGGTTATCACAACCCTTGATGACCAAAGCAGATAGATGGTGTGGGGTGTAGATACATCACTCATCATTTGCAATACCTTATCAGTACATAGTAATAAAAAACCTTGCTCATGTACATGTATCCTGCTCACACATAAAAGTGCTTTTCCAGAGCTGAGGAACAATCTCATAACAGTTAAAATGAACAGCACATGGTGTGCACATTAGGACACCTACAATGTCCTCTAACATAAGCTCCATCTCTTATATCCCTGCCCCCCATGTGGCATTCCATTTCATCCAATCACCATGTCATGACAACATTTGAGTGGTATCCCATAGCCATTCTTGGCTGACTATGACCACCAGCAGCCATGTATCATAAGCAGCTGATCATACATGTAGACATGCAGCATGACATGCCTACATGTACATGTAGCTCTATACATGTGGATGGTTTAATGGTGTGCTTTCCATGTACATGTAAACTTCCCCTCCCCCTCAGCTGGCACTTGAGATGTTGAATATTATTAATTACCCTACTGATTGTGGTGGGTCAAGGCCCATGACCTCAGTCCTTACCCTAATATCACAAACCCATGTGTTCCATGAACATGCTGGCATGCATGCAAATTGATGAGGTGATGTTTCCTTTTCTACACCCTCACAACATGCACCTTCTTCCTTTGTACTTCTCTCATTCACTTCTCTTCTTCATATTCACTTTCAAACTGTTCTCCCTTCTTGTGTGCATCTGTGATGCCTTTATTCCTTCTCTCCTTACCAGGACAATGCAACTCCACTGTATATTGCAAGTCAGAAGGGTCATGATGATGTAGTACAGACCTTGTTGAGAGCTGGTGCTGGAGTGAATATAGCAAGATGTAATGTAAGTGATATTTAGTTGTATGTGGACTAATGAGGGTATGGTGGGGTGTTTTAAGGGTGCAGTAAAAGAGGCTACATGTACCATTAATAACATTTCTAGCCCCCCCCCCCCCCCCCCCCCCCCCCCAACTCATACATGTACACAAAAGGTGTGCTATCGAGATTAAAGAAGCGTGCACGCCATCTTAATAAGACACAATAGACAAACAAAGAACAGGCTGACCAGCTGTATACATGTACCTCCAATAGCCAGTATCACTCACACCAACCTAATGGCTGAAGGGCTAAGCCATATAGGCTGGGCATTATATTGGGCCACACAACTAGATGATCTCCAAAACTCTAACTCCCGCTGCACACCTCGGTTGATCTCTAAGTGCTCACACCATGCATGTCTGGACCACAGCAAGACGTACAAACTCCTAGTCATAATCCTAGACATTGGCCCCAAAGCCAACCCCATGGAAATAATCTTGCCAACCAAACTAGCAATAAGCCGAGCATTCAGATGTGTGGCTACCCCAGTGATCTGCAACATGGCACGCAACACTGCCAACTTAGCTTCTGGAACCAAAACACCGCTCCGTTCCAGGTCTGCATCAAATCCCAACCACGCTGTGCTAAGTGATGGGAACCAAACTGACTTACCCTCATGCACAACCAAACCCGCACATTCAAGAGCATCCCTCACCCATGCACTGGCCTTTTTGGCCTCTATCTTACCCTTAACTGCACATATGCCATTGTCCAGGTACATCACTGCTTTTAACCCCTTAGATCGCCATAGCTTAACCAAGGGTCGCATAAGTTTAGAGAACACATTTGGTCCATCAAAACCCAAGTACTACGATGCGCCCACCACCACTTTAAATTATATATCACCAAGTTGGAATTCACAACATCTGCCCATAGAAAGTTTATGGCATACCTTAATGTAAAGAGCTCCAAATTTATCTCAGTTAAGGGGCAGTTGATTGATACAAGTGTACTAAACAAGCACCCCCCCACCATGGCACTCCAAACACCATGTAATGATGACATTTGGGTTGGAACTTACATGTATATCCCATCTCTGTGGATGATTTAATGGTGTGCTTTCCATGTACATGTAAACTTCCCCTCCCCCTCAGCTGGCACTTGAGATGTTGAATATTATTAATTACCCTACTGATTGTGGTGGGTCAAGGCCCATGACCTCAGTCCTTACCCTAATACCACAAACCCATGTGTTCCATGAACATGCTGGCATGCATGCAAATTGATGAGGTGATGTTTCCTTTTCTACACCCTCACAACATGCACCTTCTCCCTTTGTACTTCTCTCATTCACTTCTCTTCTTCATATTCACTTTCAAACTGTTCTCCCTTCTTGTGTGCATCTGTGATGCCTTTGTTCCTTCTCTCCTTACCAGGACAATGCAACTCCACTGTATATTGCAAGTCAGAAGGGTCATGATGATGTAGTACAGACCTTGTTGAGAGCTGGTGCTGGAGTGAATATAGCAAGATCTAATGTAAGTGATATTTAGTTGTATGTGGTCTAATGAAGGTATGGTGGGGTGTTTTAAGGGTGCAGTAAAAGAGGCTACATGTACCATTTATGAAATTTCTAGCCCCCCCCCCCCCCAACTCATACATGTACACAAAAGGTGTGCTATCGAGATTAAAGAAGCGTGCACGCCATCTTAATAAGACACAATAGACAAACAAAGAACGGGCTGACCAGCTGTATACAAGTACCTCCAATAGCCAGTATCACTCACACCAACCTAATGGCTGAAGGGCTAAGCCATATAGGCTGGGCATTATAATGGGCCACACAACTAGATGATCTCCAAAACTCTAACTCCCGCTGCACACCTCGGTTGATCTCTAAGTGCTCACACCATGCATGTCTGGACCACAGCAAGACGTACAAACTCCTAGTCATAATCCTAGACATTGGCCCCAAAGCCAACCCCATGGAAATAATCTTGCCAACCAAACTAGCAATAAACCGAGCATTCAGATGTGTGGCTACCCCAGTGATCTGCAACATGGCACGCAACACTGCCAACTTAGCTTCTGGAACCAAAACACAGCCCCGTTCCAGGTCTGCATCAAATCCCAACCACGCAGTGCTAAGTGATGGGAACCAAACTGACTTACCCTCATGCACAACCAAACCCGCACATTCAAGAGCATCCCTCACCCATGCACTGGCCTTTTGGCCTCTATCTTACCCTTAACTGCACATATGCCATTGTCCAGGTACATCACTGCTTTTAACCCCTTAGATCGCCATAGCGTAACCAAGGGTCGCATAAGTTTAGAGAACACTTATGGTCCATCAAAACCCAAGTACTTACGATGCGCCCACCACCACTTTATATTATATATCACCCAATTGGAATTCACAATATCTGCCCATAGAAAGTTTTATGGCATACCTTAATGTAAAGAGCTCCAAGTTAAGGGGCAGGTGATTGATACAAGTGTACTAACCAAGCAACCCCCCCCCCCCCCCCACCATGGCACTCCAAACACCATGATGACATTTGGGTTGGAACTTACATGTATATCCCATCTCTGTGGATGGTTTAATGGTGTGCTTTCCATGTACCACAAACCCATGTGTTCCATGAACATGCTGGCATGCATGCAAATTGATCTGGTGATGTTTCCTTTTCTACACCCTCCCAACATGCACCTTCTCCCTCTGTACTTCTCTCATTCACTTCTCTTCTTCATATTCACTTTCAAACTGTTCTCCCTTCTTGTGTGCATCTGTGATGCCTTTGTTCCTTACCAGACCAATGCAACTCCACTGTATATCGCAAGTCAGAAGGGTCATCATGATGTAGTACAGACCTTGTTGGGAGCTGGTGCTGGAGTGAATATAGCAACATCTGATGTAAGTGATGTTTAGTTGTGGAGAGATGTATGTGGACTAATGAGGGTATGGAGGGATGTTATAAGGATGCAGTGGCAAAAGGCTAAATGCACCATTAATAAAATTGCTACCCACCTTCCCCTCCCCGGCCCACAACACATGCATGTACACACAGGGTGTGCTATTGAGATTAAAGAAGTGTGCACGTTACTCAGGTGTGGGTCATTCCACTATGACTTTGTATGGGAGCGTGCTTCACATCTTCAGATCATGATGCATTTACTCATATTTGTTTGTCTTTGGATGAATATTGCTTTTACCGTTTATTACTTTAATAACTTGAATGGCTTACGAAATATGCTGTCCTGAATCGAGGTAGGGGGGGGGGGGGGGGGGGGGGGCAAAGAAATCTGTATGGACCCCATCGTCCAATACTGTAGAGCTTGAAGAGAGAATTACAAATCTCCTTTTAAAATAAAAATCTGACTTAAGAGAAAAAAGATACAAGGGGTTTAAAAACGAGGGCGTAGGGGATACCACCCTACGCCCCTTACATTTTATCGCATTATTGTATTTTTTTTGTTTCACTTCAGATTCACATGGGAGTCGCACCGATCGATTCCTCGTAGTGAAAGTAACTCATTAGCACCCAAGTACAATCTGTAGACCCTCGCTAAAACCTAGAGCGATGTAGTTAACATTTTAACCCAGCCGTTCCAGAGATACATGTACGTGTGGTAAGTTTAATTACCCGGGTTAAAACATGCTCAAGGTTTTAGCGAGGGTTTACAAGTTGTACTTGGGTCCTAACTAGCTACTTTCACTGCGAGGAATCGATCGGTGTGATTCCCATGTGAATCTGAAGCAAAACAAAAAGGATAATAGAATGGAAGGGGCGTAGGGTGGTACCCCCTACGCCCTCTTTTTAAAATCCCCCGTATCTTTTTTCTCTTAAGTCAGATTTTTTTTTTAAAAAGCAGATTCGTAATTCTCTCTTCAAGCTCTACAGTATTGGACGATGGGGTCCATACAGATTTCTTTGCCCCCCCCCCCCCCCCCCCCCCCCCCCCCCCTCGTCCTGAATAATGTTCAACTTTGAAAGCTTACATGTATACCTTTTTTGTCTGATACAGTCATTATTGTCATCGAACTTAGTGGAACCCATGTTTAGTTATCATTTTTGTGGGTAGTGAAAGGGTTATATACTAAAAGCTGATTAAAAAGTTTGGATTGATTTAAAAGTTTTAAATATTAACATCAAAGGAAGACTAATATCTCGCATTTTATGTTCATAAATTTTAGTGTATAGATAACCCCTGAGAACCACATGCGTTTGATGATGTGGCAGCCATATTTATTTTATAACTCGGCTTATATTACTAAGTGGGGGTAAGTGTGTTACATAACTATCATACAACAGCTATCAACACTGAGGTTTATTTTTCTTTCACGTATGGGTTAACCTTTAATCTCCAGAGCCAAGTCCTACGCGTAGGACCAATTTATTATAAATAGAAATGCAAGTTTTGTCATCCATTTCTCTACTGTTGTTTGATGTGTCTACCATGCTTAATTTACCAATTGACAATCCTTTTTTTTTTATCACGCTCTTGATTACACGATGCAAAAAACAGGATGCGGTTCTTAAAAATGCATTATGCGTACAATTTAATTGTCACAGAAAAAAGTATGACAAGTATAACTTTTTTTGGATGTTTTTTGAAGCTTGATGGTGTGTGCTACTTAATGCATTCTATGGCATTTGTCTAGCCATTTGTACTGAAAACACAATGTGCGATTTCAAGATTTTGTCCATTCACTTGGCTATTCCAAGACATGCGACTGACAAATACGTATTGTTCATAGCTACTGTAGCAAATTCCAAATCTAGAATGTACTTTTTTATTGTCCTAGTGCCAAAGACATGTCTCATTGGCAATGAGTATTGACTGTATTTGACAGTCTTTGAAGAATTGCAAGGAAGTACCAGTATATTCAGAATTACTAACCATTTTAAAAGTACAATGACTTTTTAGTTTGTTCTCTGTTCATATGGGTTTGCAAAAAATTAATTTTAACATGCGTCCTACGCGTAGGACCATCGTCCTACGCATAGGACGTCTGGAGATTAAAGGTTAAGTGTTTCTTTGATAGTGTATGCCAGCCTCAAATGCCACATGCAAGTAAGATCTTTTAGTGCATTGCGTAGTATCAATGGCAAGAGCTTCCTAATATATACCACAAACCACTTAGACGACTTACATGTACATGTAACAACACAGTGGTTATGTTCATTCACAGCAATTGACTAATCATTTTTGTTTACTTAGTTAATGAATTTATACATTTAGTTGTGTCAGCCAGACATTGTTTGGCAAATTTACTTGAGCTGACTAACCAGGTCAGTCAACCTAGGAGACGGTCCACTATCTGCACACATTATGAAGTGTAGCATGCACAATCATTTGTTGTTTGGACTTAAATTGAAGTGTGCGTACTTGTACTTGAACAACGATTACTTGTAAAACACAAAGGACTGGTCATTAATAAATAAATTGATCATTCTTGTATTAGGACGGTCGGAGTTCATTGTGGACAGCAAGTTTCAATGGACACCTTGAAGTAGTAACGAAACTCATTGAAGCAGGAGCTGATATCAATCAGGCTAATAAGGTTGGTATGAAATAATCTGCTCCATTTACAATGTGGTGGTCAGCATGTAACATGATTTGGAATAAAACGTTTTGGGAAATTACAACATGTAAAAATGTAACAAATATGCATCATTTTATTTTAACCCAAACCTTTCCATTCTGTCCTACATGTATGTACATGTAGTCATACTAACAACATGCATGTACATGAGACAATTATGCCCTAGTCATGAGTTAATGGCTGTACATGTATCTCTACAGCTACTCTATCAAATCTGGATCATTATGTGCCATTAATGTCAGAATGTTAGGTAGATTTATCCCACATTGCACATCAGTGGTCTCTTATTTTATACTTTATGCCACATGTACATGTGTTCAAAATGTAATTTCTATACCAATTAAATGTCCAAAGTCCAAAGTCAGATGAGCATATGGAGGTGATGAATGCTGTTGTTGAGTGGTAGGACAATGACCAAAACCATCTGTATAGGGAAATAGATTGTTCTGGGGCAAAATCCCATACCCCAATGTGGGAACATTCCCCTCCCCCCTCCCCCCCCCCCCTCCTCCCTAACTGGGGCTGCATCGTTTATTATTCATTGGCTTCACCACTTTTTATTAGCAAATCCATGAGCGCTGGGATTAGGATATTGCTTGACCATATGAATAAAGTGACATGGTGAAATGATCATGCAGCATAGAAGCTGTATACTCCCTCCACATGCCTTACATGGTATCCTCACAGTTCCTTATCACATAACAATTGGTGTAGCCTCACCTGTGCACGCCATCTTAATAAGACACAATAGGCTGGAATGGTACACAGCACACAGACCAATACTCCAATAGGCTGGAATGGTACACAGCACACAGACCAATACTCCAATAGGCTGGAATGGTACACAGCACACAAACCAATACTCCAATAGGCTGGAATGGTACACAGCACACAGACCAATACTCCAATAGGCTGGAATGGTACACAGCACACAGACCAATACTCCAATAGGCTGGAATGGTACACAGCACACAGACCAATACTCCAATAGGCTGGAATGGTACACAGCACACAGACTAATACTCCAATAGGCTGGAATAGTACACAGCACACAGACCAATACTCTAAACATAACACCAAACAATAATAAACAACAACAACATCGGGCTGCCAACCCAACAACACCACACACAACGCTGGGCAGGGGGCATAACACAAATCTACATGTATATTTTAAAAGAAGATGAGCCCACATCATATGGTCCATCAAAACCCAAGTACATGTACTTATGATGTGCCTGCACCACCTCCACATGGTGGTAACCCGACTTTACATCAAAAGTAAACATATACTCACCTGGTCGAAAAAGCATCATGGCTATACTCATGTCTTCATACTTCAATTTCTGTTTCCGTACTACATGTAACTGGTTCATATGACGCAGGTTAAGCACCAAGCGCTTCTTCTGACAGGGGGCTGCAAATATACGGTCTAGCACTTACTGTCTGGACGTAACCCCCACTGAGCAGCTCAGCAACAGCAAGGTCCACAAATCCTGTGTTCACCCACGCCGACTGTTGATGTGTCCTTGTATACGTCGTAGGTTTGGAGTAGAACGGTATCACATACCCTTCCCGTATTAAATCTACGATCCACTCTGGGGTACATAGCACATCCACCCAAAACTGTACATGCTGTCTCTAGCGCCCTTTGATGGACGCTGGTCAGCCATCACCCAATTGGAATTCACAACATCTGCCCATAGACAGTTTTATGGCATACCTTAATGTAAAGAGCCCCAAATTTATCTCAGTTAAGGGGCAGCTGATTGATACAAGTGTACTAACCAAGCACAGGTTATCACAACCCTTGATGACCTAGCAGATAGATGGTGTGGGGTGTAGATACATCACTCATCATTTGCAATACCTTATCAGTACATAGTAATAAAAAACCTTGCTACATGTATCCAGCTCACACATAAAAGTGCTCTTCCAGAGCTGAGGAACAATTTTATAACAGTTAAAATGAACAGCACATGGTGTGCACGTTAGGACACCTACAATGTCCTCTAACATAAGCTCCATCTCTTATATCCCTGCCCCCCATGTGGCATTCCATTTCATCCAATCACCATGTCATGACAACATTTGAGTGGTATCCCATAGCCATTCTTGGCTGACTATGACCACCAGCAGCCATGTACCTTAAGCAGCTGATCATACATGTAGACATGCAGCATGACATGCCTACATGTACATGTAGCTCTATACATGTGGATGGTTTAATGGTGTGCTTTCCATGTACATGTAAACTTCCCCTCCCCCTCAGCTGGCACTTGAGATGTTGAATATTATTAATTACCCTACTGATTGTGGTGGGTCAAGGCCCATGACCTCAGTCCTTACCCTAATACCACAAACCATGTGTAACAACATGTGTGCAGTGTACATGCTGCAACACATTATATACATGTACATATACAAATTGATCTGGTGTTGTTGTCATTTCTACACCCTCCCAATATGCACCTTCTCCCTCTGTGCTTCTCTCATTCACTTCACTTCTTCATATTCACTTTCAATCTGTTCTCCTTTCTTATGTGCATCTGTGATGCCTTTGTTCCTTCTCTCCTTACCAGGACAATGCAACTCCACTGTATATCGCAAGTCAGAAGGGTCATCATGATGTAGTACAGACCTTGTTGGGAGCTGGTGCTGGAGTGAATATAGCAACATCTGATGTAAGTGATGTTTAGTTGTGGAGAGATGTATGTGGACTAATGAGGGTATGGAGGGATGTTATAAGGATGCAGTGGCAAAAGGCTAAATGCACCATTAATAAAATTGCTACCCACCCCCTCCCCCCACAACACATACTGTACATGTACACACAAGGTGTGCTATCGAGATTAAAGAAGCGTGCACGTTACTCAGGTGTGTCAGGCCCAAGTGCATAGCGTATAGGCAGAGTTGACATAGATGATTCAATAGGACTTACATGTAGTACCTCAGGTATAAAGCAAGTGGGGTACTCTGATATATTATTTTTTGCTACCTTACAATCTCATTAAAATTCATGATATACTTTAACCCCTTAAGCACACTTCAATAAATATCATATTGGATGGGTGCATCAGTCTAATACCCAAATGTTGTCTGATACATGACAATCAATGATACCGGAGCTAGCCTCTGCATAGTTATTTGATACTTGTAAATTTCGTTGTGTAAAAAAAAACGTTAAGAAATATACTGAAGTACGCAATCACACTACTAAGCCAGAAGTTTCATGGTCTTAGAGATGTTCTATCGATCCAACAAATGTTATCATATGTGGTTCAGTTCTCAGGCGCTATCTCTTTTATAATCATATGCCAAGGTGTGATTACATGTAGCTGGGGTTCGATTGTTGATACATGTATTATATTTGCTTTTCTACATAACTATGCATTCACAAACACATAGAGATTAAAAACATTTGCAGCTGCTGTATGTAAATTATAATGCATAGTTATATATTTAAAAAAATGGAATTCAGTAATGGCATGTTGATAGATGCCCTTTCAAATTATTCTGTTAAAGGTTCACAATGCAAGCGATATAGTTCTTTGTGGCTCAATAACTTTAATAACAATATATACTTAGGAAAATAGATGACGTTAGTGAAAATTGCTAGTATGAAAACACTAATCCAATAACCAATTAATCCAATAGAAGGTCTGCTGCTAGTTCAAAGATAGACATGTCAAAATCTGTTGCATCATGATGTTTCATTCTCCTTCCAATTGCAACAACATACTTATTTCCTTTCATCTTTTCAATTCTTCCATTAAACAATTGAAAAACACCACCATCCAACCAATGTTGTTAATTACCCTACTGATTGTGGTGGGTCAAGGCCCATGACCTCAGTCCTTACCCTAATACCACAAACCCATGTGTTCCATGAACATGCTGGCATGCATGCAAATTGATCTGGTGATGTTTCCTTTTCTACACCCTCCCAGCATGCACCTTCTCCCTCTGTACTTCTCTCATTAACTTCTCTTCTGCATATTCACTTTCAAACTGTTCTCCCTTCTTGTGTGCATCTGTGATGCCTTTGTTCCTTCACTCCTTACCAGGACAATGCAACTCCACTGTATGTGGCAAGTCAGAATGGTCATCATGATGTAGTACAGACCTTGTTGGGAACTGGTGCTGGAGTGAATATAGCAACATCTGATGTAAGTGATATCACTTACATCAGATGTTGCTATATTCACTCCAGCACCAGCTCCCAACAAGGTCTGTTCAACATCATGATGACCATTCTGACTTGCCACATACAGTGGAGTTGTATTGTCCTGGTAAGGAAAAAAGGAACAAACAAACAAAGAGAACACATATATCTCTCCACAACTAACATATGTTTAGTTGTGGAGAGATGTATGTGGACTAATGAGGGTATGGAGGGATGTTGTAAGGATGCAGTGGCAAAAGGCTAAATGCACCATTAATAAAATTGCTACCCTGGGAACAACACACCCACACCCACACATGTGCAACCTTCCCCTCCCCGGCCCACAACACATACATGTACACAAAAAGTGTGCACGTTACTCATACCACTTATAAATCAATCGGTGTGATTTCTTTGCCTCCCGCCCCCCCCCCCCCCCCCCCCCCCCCCTCATCCTGAATAATTAATTTTTCCAGATAAAGTTCAACTTTGAAAGCTCATACCTTTTTTGTCTGATACAGCCATTATTGTCATCGAACTTAAGTGGAACCCATATTTAGTTATCATTTTTGTGCGGAGTGAAAGGGTTATATACTAAAGCGCTGATTTAAATATTTGGATTGATTTAAAAGTTTAAAAATATATCAACATCAAGGGAAGACTAATATTATCTCGCGTTTTTTGTTAATAAATTTCCCTGAGAACAACATGCATTTGATGATGTGGCAGCCATATTTAGTGTGATACATAACTATCATACAACAGCTATCAACACTGAGGTTTATTTTTCTTTCACTTATGGCTTAAGTGTTTCTTTGATAGTGTATGCCAGCCTCAAATGCCACATGCAAGTAAGATCTTTTAGTGCATTGCGTAGTATCAATGGCAAGAGCTTCCTAATGTCTATTTGCATCCTGAAGTGTGTACAGTGGTACACAAATTACCCCATTCATTTTGTTGCATCATATCTCATACCAGGAGTGAGCATTTAACACAATTTTTGAAAATCTATACCCCCTGTGGTGATGCTAAATTGTGGCTAAACTTCTCATGAATATGCTAATTTTGGCTTATTGCAATAACTGTTCATAATTCAGTTATCCACAGCACTACAGAACACTGCAAAAGTGAGAGATTTAAAAAACATGATGGGAGCATTCTCAATACGTCAAATTTTATACATATAGTTTGTTTTGTATGTACATTACAAAAATGCTGTTTCTTTTGAGTAATCACTTTTACTTTCAAATGCTCTAATTTCTGTACACCTGTACACAAATTACATTGCTTTACGTTAGTAGTATTATGCTTTCAAAAAAGTCTTGAAAGTCATAGAGGGCATGATATAGTAACTATGTATTGTGAAATTATTCATGTGGTTCTATCAAGAAAGTTTTGCAGTAAAATGTGTACAGGTGTACACAAATTAGTCCTATGTAGAAGAATGATGTTTATTGCAAAATAAATTCAAATTCAAATCACTTATATGCATCCAAAATCAACAACAATGCAACTGACACTTCCTCTACCTATGCCTCCACAACTAGTACTCACACCTCCACTAGTACTCGCGCCTCCACTAGTACTCGTGCCTCCACTAGTACTTGCGCCTCCACTAGTACTCGCGCCTCCACTAGTACTTGCGCCTCCACTAGTACTTCGCGCCTCCACTAGTACTCGCGCCTCCACTAGTACTTGCGCCTCCACTAGTACTCGTGCATCCACTAGTACTCGTGCCTCCACTAGTACTTGCGCCTCCTCTAGTACTTGCGCCTCCACTAGTACTCGCGCCTCCACTAGTACTCGTGCCTCCACTAGTACTCGCACCTCCACTAGTACTTGCGCCTCCACTAGTACTCGTGCCTCCACTAGTACTCGTGCCTCCACTAGTACTCGTGCCTCCACTAGTACTCGTGCCTCCACTAGTACTCGCGCCTCCACTAGTACTCACACCTCCACTAGTACTCGCGCCTCTACTACTCGCGCTTCCGCCGTTTGTTCTGCGTTCTGCGTACACGCGCACCTGCTCTTCTCTCCATCAAAACCACTCGCTAAGATTTATTATTTTTTTAAAGTTTTATTTACTTTTCTAATTAGTTTAATTGACAGATAACAATCAATTTTTATTGTATGTTTAATTGACCATCTATTATTAATGTATTGTGTACTCATGTATTGATTTTGGAGTTACAATTGTGATTAATTACAAAGATAAGGTAGGGTAAGTAATTTGTGCTCCCCTGTACACATATACCCTAATATGTGTACAGGTGTACACACGGATGCAAATAGACACTAATATATACCACAAACCACTTAGACGACTTACATGTACATGTAACAACACAGTGGTTATGTTCATTCACAGCAATTGACTAATGAATTTATACATTTAGTTGTGTCAGCCAGACATTGTTTGGCAAATTTACTTGAGCTGACTAACCAGGTCAGTCAACCTAGGAGACGGTCCACTATCTGCACACATTATGAAGTGTAGCATGCACAATCATTTGTTGTTTGGACTTCAATTGAAGTGTGCGTACATGTACTTGCACAACGATTACTTGTAAAACACAAAGAACTGGTCATTAATAAATAAATTGATCACTCTTGTATTAGGACGGTCGGAGTCCATTGTGGACAGCAAGTTTCGATGGACGCCTTGAAGTAGTAACGAAACTCATTGAAGCAGGAGCTGATATCAATCAGGCTGATAAGGTTGGTATGAAATAATCTGCTCCATTTACAATGTGGTGGTCAGCATGTACTGGTAGTTTAACATGATTTGGAATAAAACGTTTTGGGGAAATTACAACATGTAAAAATGTAACAGAATCATTAAATGTGCATCATTTTATTTTAACCAAACCTTTCCATTCTGTCCTACATGTATGTACATGTAGTCATACTAACCAATTGGAATTCCCAACATCTGCCCATGGAACGTTTTGTGGCATACCTTAATGTAAAGAGCCCCAAACTTATTATTTGTACTTATTTCATTTCATTTCTGTCACATATGTTTGTATGATAAGTCACTTTTGGAATAAATATTAATAATCAAATGCATGTACCATTGCCATCATATCACCTTAGTTTTTGCCCAGCCAGAGGTTCAGTTAATACAGCACAATAGCACACATGTAGGTGGAGCTATATGTATGGATTACATGTAGATCATTTAGATGCCATTCTCCACACTGAATAATAACCAATAATAAGCCTTTGTGGAAATCTTGCATGCCATATTGAATAGATCCTGTGGTTATAGAGGATTAGGATATTGCTTGACTATACATGTATGAAAATAGCGAAATGGTGACATGTTGATGATACTTGAACCTTGTTTGGTGTGGTCAATGGATTTCACCATCACATCCCTTGTGGTTAACTAGAGACAGACACATATAATTCTGATCTGTTGTTGTCATTTCTACACCCTCTCAACATGCACCTTCTCCCTCTGTACTACTCTCATTCACTTCTCTTCATATTCACTTTCAAACTGTTCTCCCTTCTTGTGTGCATCTATGATGCCTTTGTTCCTTCTCTTATTACCAGAACAATGCAACTCCGCTGTATATCGCAAGTCAGGAGGGTCATCATGATGTAGTACAGACCTTGTTGGGCGCTGGTGCAGATATGAATATAGCAAGATCTGTTGTAAGTAATGATTAGATGTGACGAGGTGTGAACTAAGGAGTGTATGGAGGGATGTGGTGTGGTGAGGGAGTTGCAGGATACATGTACATGTGTATAGTACTCTTATTGTTACCTTTGAATTATTTTACACACTTCCTGTATTGTAGAATTATGTCATCTTAGTGACACATTCATTGTTGGACCTCATTATATTAAGGTTACATCATGTGCACTGCATGTGTCTTGAATAGATTTTTATTCCACAAGAGATATGGTCTCAATGTTTTATTTGCCACAATTTAGGTGTACTCCAATTTACATTGTTAGACTCCTGTAACCTCAGGAGACACATGTACATGTATGTGGTTACTATGGGTAACATAATTTTCTGTATTGTGTGGTACATGTACGTGTTTGAACTCAAGAAAACAATTAAGTACATATAATCAAAGACACATCTTTTAGTTCAGCGCATGTCAGTATTAGCAGAAATGCAGGTGTATTGATATTCATTCACACATGATGACATGCATAAGTACATGTATATCACTCATGTACATGTACATGTATGGTCTTCAGGATGGGAGCACACCCCTGGACATAGCAGTGAAGAATGGACACAAGGAAATAATTGAACTACTGAAGCTTAACATGAGCATGGTAGGTTTGGTGTGCATGTACATGTACATAGACACCTAATGTGGATGCTGGTGTGATGTTTGGTACTCAGGTGTGTCAAGCTAAATAATCGCTGCAATATCAACCCTTTTATGATGTCATAAATCCTATGTGTTTGATAATTTGCTACATGTATGTACATTTTGCCAGACCAACATATCACTGTTGACCACATTGAACTGTGAGGTGCTTTTGCGTAACCCTTGTTTACATGTAATTACTTGCTTGTGTGACTCACTTGTGACCTCCATGTAATGTACGTCTAACATAAAAGTACTAGTTGTCTGCTGCAGACAACCATCAACCTTCATTAACTTCATTACATGAGCTGTAAATTGCCATTTGTTGGTTATGTTAATGAGGCAAAATGCTCAGACTTTGCAGGCCCATGATTTGTCTGCCATAGCCCTTGAATTATAGTGTATGCGTGTTATTGGTGTATCGTATGTTGTTAAAAATAAATATTAGAATAAGCAAGTAGAATTGTCAGAGCAGAAGATAAAGGAACAAGTATAAGTTTGAAATCACATGCTAATAGAAGTATACATGTACATGTTGAAATGCACTGAAGATGAAATAAAGACATCTGATGGTATACATGTAGTGTTTCCATGAGCACCAAATGTTGCATGTGTTGTTGTGTACCATCAATGATGTACATATTCCCATGTACTACTTCAGGATGATGGCCTAACTGAACAGAGTAACCTGAAGCCTTCAGAGGTGAGTAGCCTGGGTTATATGTGGTCTGGGGATGAGTTAATAGTCAGTGTAGTATGCAGTACATGTAGGTCGCCAAGGCAACACAAAACGACTCCTGCTGCCCAATTCATACACAAACATTTACATGTACAGACAATCAAATAATTGCATTGCACTACTGTTACATAACAAGGGCAATAGTGGTGGGAGCTACAAGTATGGGGAGGAGCATTGTTGTTGATTTTGAATTAGGAGATGTATGCTTCCATGGCATACGATTTTTATGTGTTTGGTCTGGAGTACATGTCATTATGAAATGTACATTTGTCTGTTTACAGATAAAGCAGCCAGTGGAACACAAAGAGTAAACATTTCTACCACCAAATGTATTCATGATCCTTCACACTCCACTCTATCTCCTCCCCTCTCTCTTCCCTCCAATATTCCCTCTCAATAGGGTGGTCACATTTGCCTCCACACATGGTGACAATATCAGACTTGAACATGGAGGACAAGTGGCCTGCAGATTTAATAACAACTCAAGAGGCATTGTGATGACTTCTGTCCCTCTTCGTAGTGATGTCATCTTTCAGGTGAGATGACAGGTTTAGACATTGTCACCACATACTGTTGTGCCTCACTGACATGTGGTGCCTCAGTTGTGAGTGTTCGTGCATGTTATCTTGGCTGCTTTAGATTACTTTATGAAGTGGTGACATCTGTCATCTTTATTCAATGATAGTATCTTGATGAGATTGAATGAATTCCATGTGTTAATGTGTAAATTCCTGATTGTCATCACGGGTGTCAGTTTTAAGTGTCTTGTCTTGTTTTACTGCATGTATATGTGTTCATTGTCCTAACATGTGCCTGTACTGTCTGAATTAGTATACACCGGGGTATACAATTGACCTTGGGATGACATTGAATTATACTGTATATATTACGGTGTTCATTTCACATGCCTGTATAAGTATATCTGCACTCATCTTTTTTTTTCTATTCTTGGTTTGCGGAGGGGGAAAATATCTTATTTGTTGGTACAGTATATATGATTTTGTGTGGCTTTATTTTATCCTGTTGGTGCCTTTCTAATACATCATGTATACTGTACATATGCTTGCATGCAATTCTGGCAATTGCTAACACTGCAAGTGCATTTGAATGTGTGCATATTTCATACAATTGCAATGCATACTGATTACGCATCAATAGGTGGAGATTATGGAGGTGGACTCCAAATGGAGTGGCTCTCTGTCCATTGGAGTCACTACACAAAGTACAGCACAGGTGGTTTCTGTGGACAATGTAAAGCAGTTGTTGGGACAAAGTTTTATTGTGACATCATCAGTTAATGGCAAACCATCCTTAGCTCTGTATGCAGGAGGGCAGGTATGACACTGTTTAGTTCATGTACATGTGTACATCTGTTGTGCGTGCTATAGAGTAGTCCATGCCGCAATTGTATTAAGTACGTCTCATTGATTATTGTATGTATGATGTGTACGTGTATGTGAATCAAACTATTCACTAGCTTGTCAATATGAGGCTCCCTCTGGATAGCAATAGAAAGATGCTGCCAAATATATTGAGTAGCATTCTGAGTGTGATCCTCTTGCCAAGTTCTTAAGGGAGAGGGAGGAATTGAGAAACACCTTGTATTGCTACAGGGCTCAAAATACATGTTAAATTAAGCATGTAGTGATACTATGTACTTAATCACCAATTATTCCACATGGGCATGTACATTTAAAAAAAGTTTTTTGACATGCATTAGATGTGTATCAATTGTACATCTGCAATGAATCAAGTGGTTCATATAAATACATGCACCTCATGCCAACACTTACATATGTATTAATATCACCAGGAAGTGGATCAACTGCCTGATGAAATCAATTTCCATGACCTAAAGGTTGGGGACACAGTTGGACTGCTGTACACAAACTCTGGTACCTTGCACCTCTTCATGAATGGTGCCCACGTGGTCACACTTCCCTGCACTGTCCCCGTGGGTGTGTATGGTTTGGTGGACCTGTATGGTCAGTGTGTGAAGGTATCCCTAAGACCACTGACACCTTGGAGTGGGGGAAGTCCCCTTCATGTCATGGCTGATAAAAGTGCTCTTGATCAGCAAAGAAAGAAACTTGCTGGTAAGCTGTCCATGTCACCTGTTGTTTAGACCTGTATATTGCATTGGAGCTTAGTTTAATGTCTATGTAACACGGTATTCCTGTTACTTGTACAGTACATGTACACATAGCAAACACTTCAATTGCATTGAGAAGTGACTCAGCTGACTCTAAATATGTTGGCTTCTGATGGGTCAGACCAGTACGTTGTATTTGTATTTTACCTTTGAGTTATTTGTTTTAGTTTGGGTAATGTAACAATAAATTTAGAGGGATGTGTACCATTTCACACTTGATAGGGAGGACCATCACTGGTACACTTAGTGGGATGAAATTTTAAATATTTGAGCACAGTATCATTTGCTAAGTTTCATTAACTTTGATTGTTGCAATGATGACAACCAACCAGTTTGGTGACCATCTCCCTACATGTGCATTCGTCATTGGGCTGGTGGGGTGGCTGCAATTCTAACTGTTGTACATGATGCAACTACATTATCTCATATTAAAAAAATTTGAGTTGCATAATGAACAATACATGGGCTTGCTGTGTAGTGCATTGATATCTATTCCAGCTGAGTAAAGCGTTATGGTGAACCAATGGGAATGGTTCTCCCAGCAGGGCATAGGGCCAGTTGTTACAATATACCAAGGACTGTATGTCTATTATAAAAAGGCTTTCAAAACTCCATTCTGTAACAATCAACCCAGGCATGCGGCTGGTTATTTCCTCATATTTATAACAAATAAACTGAAATATCCTAAGTGTGTCTAGTTATTGTGCATTATATGGTAATTTAATGTGCACTATCTAAATGATGATGTAATATGAAGTACATATAATGTAACAACTCTTACCACCCTTATGAAGTGGCAACTGTGAGGTATTATTGGGCCAAACACACTTAAGATCTGATGAAAAGAGACACACAATCCCATGCAGTGATGGTGAAATATTGATCTTCAAGTGTGTTGCTATTGCATAAATATGATTTTTTATCTCTATTAGAGGCAACAAAATTGTATGAAGAAGCTATGAAGGAAGGTTCAGTAAATATATCGATTATCAAATGCCTGGTGCTTGGGATAGCAGGTGTGGGGAAGACCCACCTCAAGAGGCTCCTCCTGCCAGATGGTAATGATAAATCCACCGGTCGTGTTAGCACAGGACTGGCAGATAACCCAGTACAGGCATTTGTTGGCTCTGTCAAGTCCATACTAGCAGGTGTGGATGAGAATGATCCAGGTAGGTGGGAGGTTATGGATGAGGCTAAGCTGATGCAAGTCCTTGCAAGTGCATACCATTTGAAGCCTACACCTACAAAAACCCAGATACCTCAACCTCCATCACTTCCAATGGCTTCAGAGAACCTCACTAATAATAGTTCTCAACCAGCTAAGACAGCTCCTAAACCATCTACCCTAGAACCATTGGAGGCAGAGCATCATAGTGACCATGACGTGTTTGATAACCCAGCTACTGGAGAAGTAGATAGTCTATTCATAGAAGCATTCAAAAATATTAGCAGTAGGAAAGTGTTAAACGTTAGATTGGTCCAGTTCATCGACAGTGGTGGTCAGCCCCAGTTTCTTGAGCTCTTACCAGTCTTTGTTCAAGATGTTTCTGTTGTTCTCTATGCTATAAACCTTTCTGAAAGTCTCAACCACTGCCCTATGATCTATTTCTATGGAAAGGACAGTCGACCAGTAGGAAATCCGTACAAGTCTCCATCTTCCCACAAGCAGGTGTTGGAGCAGTGTGTGAGAGCTGCACATGCCAGAGATTTCCGTCCTCATTTGTTTGTAGTAGGAACTCACCGCGATGAGGAGGATAAGTGTTCTGAGACGAAGGGGGGAAAAGGTGATGTCATCAAGCAAATAGTGAATTCAGAATACCTGATATGCAAGAATGGTGTGGACGTAATCTGGGATATAAATGGTGCAAACCCTGATTCCTATGACCAAAAGGTAGCTGGTGAGCTAAGGCATGCAATAGTAGATCACTGCAATGATGAAGCCACTCCTTCCCTGCCTATAAAGTGGTTTGGTCTAGAGATGCAGATAAAGCATACAGCTGCAAGAGGTGTTATCAGTCTTCATAGATGTCTTCAGCTGGCACGGAGCTTAGGTATGGATGAGCAAGCCCTAGAGGCAGCTCTCCTGCACATGGTCAAATATAACCTGTTGCTGTGGTACCATAATATACCCTCTCTTCACAACATAGTGTTCTGTGATCCCCAAGTTATCCTAAACATCATCTCAGACCTAGTCCAGTGTAAACATGAGCTGGCTGGAGGTGATCTTTCTAAATTACTGGGCATATCAGGAGTGAAGGAAGCTTGGTGCTCAAAGTTCAAGGCCCATGCCATTTTCAGTCATCATTTTCTTTCCCTTAATTACTTCAAGAGGCACTTTCTCAGTGATGTATTTAATGTAGAGCATTTCACTGCCCTCATGTGCCACCTCTTCATTATGGTTCCATTGGAAGGTGGTGACTACTTGATGCCAGCCCTTTTGCACCCTCTTAGTCCTGAGAGCATCAGACGACATAATGCATCAGCACAACCTCTCCTATTGCACCTCCACAATGATCTTGTTCCATTTGGATTGTTCAGTTGCTTAGTTTCTTCCATTCAGACAGAATGTTCAGTTTTAGAGGTGAATAAAGTACCAGTTTGTCTTTATAGGAACTGCGTGTCTTTCAAATGTATAAAGTTTCCAGCCCAATTCACCATTATTGATTCCTCATTATTCATAGAGGTGCACCTGGATTCTGCAAGAGACGTTCCCACAGCCTGTCCCAGAATACGAAAGCTGATATATGATGGTATTAAAAAATGTAGTGATGTTCTCCGTTATCATAGTTTGAAGCTCCTCAAGGATGGCTTTGCCTGTTCTAATAAATCTTGCAAAGGTGTGGCCACACCATATGATAGTGACCCTAACCTGGCATCATGTGCCGGCTGTTCTACCGACATGGACCTTACCTCTAATCACACTGTATGGATTGCAGAGGAAAGAAAGCATTCAAATGGTATGTTTATAGTTTGCTTTACATGTTACATTAGCATCACAATTTGCGCCATGAGTGACAGCATTGGTGGGATGTGGAGTATTTTTACATGCGCTTGTCATATATATCACATGTTCTTTCTTCAGATCATCCTTTTACTCATAAAAATATACTCAGTGCTCTTAAAGAAGTGGTGGATTGGAAGTCACTGGGAATCCAACTACATATTAACCTTACAAAGATAAAAGAAATTGATATTAATAATCGTGGACAAGTTGCAGATTGCAGATATGACCTGGTTCAGTTCTGGTTGGAATCAGACACGTCATGCTCCTGGAAGAAGCTGATTGATGCCCTCTCATCCTGTGGCCATGTGGTCCTGGCTGAACAATTAAAGACATTGTATGGACTGTAGCATATTTATAGTGTGTTTGTAGCATGGAGGTAGTGTAGTGTTGGAGTGTTGTGTGATATGCTGTTGTAGCTTAGACTGTTAGTACATTTGTAGCTATAAATAGTTCAACTGGTGAATGTACATGTATGTATGATGATGATGTATTACAATGTACATGTATTTACATATAATGATGTTTTGTACACCATGGGCAAAAGTGTGGTCTGTGGCATGTAACCATAGTGCCAATATATGGGAATTACCTACCAGGATTTATAATGTCATCTGTGTGCTACCAGACTACATGTACCTACTGGAGTATTCTGTACTGGAGCCAACATTATCTCCTGCTAATCATTAGTGCATATTAATGTCAAGTAAGCATTGTTTTTTCATCCTCCCTTTCCAATACGACTAAAGTTATGTGCTCCTTGATGCATATGGGCCGTGTGCCTGCCTCTATAGTCATTTGAGCACACAGCTCCATGCAATGACTATAGCTGGGGAGAAAATTCATGTACGCATCCACATACATACATGCATGTACAGGTTGATAATTAATACTTAGATAAATACACAACAATACCTTCATTAAATACGTATAGTCCTGTATACTACTCATCAATAGCTTTAAGCTGGTCATTTTACTTTTTTGGTTTATACAGCAAAATTTTACATTGACTTATACCGATTCGACGATTTTGCACGACTTTTCAATCACCCAGTTTATTTAAAAAGTAATCACATTAGTTCAGCCTAGAGACATATAGAATTTTATTCCATTAATCAGGCCAGGGGAGCACCATCATCAAATCCCAGCCCACTTCTCCATTTGATGAGGCTCACTGCTCCAACCCCAACAAATGATTAATGTACATGCATGTTTCTGAAGATATTCTCTGTATCTGCATCATTGGTACACTACATGTACGGAAGCGAGTCCTCAAGAGTGTAGGGGATACAACTCCTTGGTTACCAATAGACTATTGGAACCCATTACCTCGGATGAGTGGGAAACCACCCACACCCCCAAGGCTGAAAGAGGTAAACCCACCTCGTGCGTCCGTCACCAACTACGGTGACGTTGTGCCCAAGGCTGAGAAAGTCATACACGACCTCTGGCCGAGATTGCATGCAGACGGGTATTGAGATCACTTTTCCCTTAACCACCCCTCCTGGCACTTTGGGGTAGTCGTACTGTTGGCAACAGGGTGGTGAAAGTTTAAACCAATTCCCATCCTTGGTGCTCGGGCGACCCCGATAAGTGCTGGAAATGCATCTACATGTACTGCATGGAAGGAGAGGGGGAATGCTGGTAGATTGAACCAACCCAACACTAAAACCTAAAGCTTTATAAGCTAAGTCCGGAAGATGTGGTGTTGAGGACAAACCAACCCAATGCTAAGAACAGAACGGTTTTGGGGCTAAAACCAACCAAAACTAAAACCTAAAGCTAAGCTAAGTCCGGAAGGTGTGGTGTTGAGGACATACCAACCCAATGCTAAATGCTAACCAGAGCACAAAGGTTTTGGGGCTAAATCCAACCCAACACTAAAACCTAAAGCTAAGCTAAGTCCGGAAGGTGTGGTGTACCAACCCAATGCTAAATGCTAACCAGAGCAGAACGGTTTTGGGGCTAAAACCAACCAAAACTAAAACCTAAAGCTAATCTAAGTCTGGAAGGTGTGGTGTACCAACCCAATGCTAAATGCTAACCAGAGCAGAACGGTTTTGGGCTAAAACCAACCAAAACTAAAACCTAAAGCTAAGCTAAGTCCGGATAGTGGGGTGTTGAGGACATACCAACCCAATGCTCATGCAAGGCAGGAGAGATGGGGTTCTGAGGTAAATCAACCTCTACTTAAATTCCATATCCTGAGGTTGGAACCCTTTCAGACAAAAAACAGCTCCCCTAAAATATGCCATGTTGCTCTAAAATTCATTTACTAATGGTCCCTCGTCCCCATCTCATAGAGATGGGAAACGTCACCATATGTGGAAACCCACTGTTCGTACTATGCCCTATTCTTGCGACCGAGACCACGGTCATAAGCAAACTCAGTAGGTGAAAAGCAACACATCTACGGGCAGTATATGTGCCGCACTCGATACGTAGTGCCAGTGCGCTAAGTGTCACAAGCAGTACGTGAGCCTAACGATTAGATCCCTGACCCAGAGACCCGGCAGACACTTACAGGTGATCAGCCAAAAAGGGTGCATCAGCGGTGATGGAAACACCCATCGCGATGTGAGATCCAACCGCTTGCCAAAGGGAGCGATGATTTGGAACCATGGGAGGCTAATAAACGGCTCGAGTCCGCAAAGACCCTGCGGATTCAACGTTTGACACTGTGGCACCTATTGGCCTAAACTGCATCCTTGTCTACAAAGAACAACGCGGGTCACTCAATGTTGATAAACAAACCATTGTACTCGTACCCGGACTGTACACTTGCCTGCCAATTGAGTCAATCTTCGGGGGGGGGGGGGGGGGGGGGGGGGGTACTGACGTCATTTGACGCATCGGGTTAGAACGACTTAATCTTTATACCTATTACAATACCGGTATAAAATTGTTAAGTAACGAGCGAGGGGAACTCACGTGAGTGTTACTAAATTTGAAAGAGCAGCGTTCTCTCGCCACTGAAGATCCCGAGTACCTTCTATCAGGTGCGCTAAAGGTGAAACCGGTATGGCGTACTACTGCGACGGGAAGTAATGCCGCATCGACGGTTTGCTTCTGCTGTCGCTCAACTGGCGTACGGAAACAACAGGAAGGTCAGGTGCTAGCCATAACCATGGTTGCTACCCCCCACGAATGTTGTATTTCATTTGCTCTTGTATTAACCGTGACTTGTCTTCTCTCCAAACCCGGGGGCGTTGAACTTCTTTTGGCTGCATGGCGATGCGGGATGGATGAAACCACATCCTCAACCACATCCCATTGAGACCTTTGCCGTAAGGAAGGTGTCAGGTAAACTCACCCATGAATAACCTTCGCTATACCAGCCTAGAGTTAATTAATCTCCCCTATTCTCCATTTTTTATTTCATTCTGTTTTTTTCTTCCCCGTTTATCTATCCTCTCGTCCCCCTACCTCCTATTAAATTAGGCACAACTGAATAACTGTTCGTTTTGCTCGTAATTTTCCTTCCTCCTAACCAGGAGCCCTGGTGCTGTACATTGCCTGTTGCCTTTTGCATCCTTTCCTAGATATGGCTAGACTAGCCACATCCCCAGAAAGTGACTGTCTGGCACCATCTCTTGCAGCTACTGTACTTGGACATTATCCACAATGGTAGAGACAGACCAGTCTCAGCCGCCAATCATGCTGACAAGCACGATGACGGTATGGTGGAAGCCGCCAGTGATGAAAACGGGTGGCTGGGCGTCTTAAACCAACAGCCTTTGTCACCATGTCCAAGCTGGTTGGACACAATGTTCCAGGGAAGGGAGCTGGCCTTGCTGGAGAATATCACCTCCACAAGCGTGAGTTGGCAACCACCGGTAGGTAAGTTGAGGATGAGGTCAACTCACTGTGTAGTCTAGGGATGACGCTATATACAAATAACCCTAAACCACTTTGCCCTCAAGATCATCATAGACACAGGCTAGTAGAACTCAGGATGCAAACGATAATCTGGTTCTGATCAAACCATTCTCCCATTTGGTTCCAAAGCTAGCAGCTACAGCACCGTCCACCCACAAGTTCACACTCGCACGCGAGTGCAGTGCGAGTCGTGTTCGAGTTACATGTAGCTGCTAGCTTTGGAACCAAATGAGAGAGCGTCATTATACACTCATTTATAGAGTGTGCACTGTGTCTCTCATCCTGTTCAGCCATAAGGACTCATTGTTGACACCTGTTATTGCTGTTTCTTATGTTTCTGTTGGATCTTAGGAATAAATCCTAGCTGGGATGGGGACAGATTTTAGAATAAATTTGTTTTGTAAACTTTAATACAACACATGCATGGATCACAAGCTAGTAGAGTTCCGCATTGCAAGAGATAGTCTGGTTCTGATAAAACCATTCTCCCACCTGGTTGCAAAGCTAGCTGCTGTATACAAGTGATAACTTTTTGACCTAATAATTGGCGAACACAGTTGAACAATTTGTAATATTGAAAAACCTTGCCTTATTCATGTACTTGTGTACATGTAATTGTTGAACAAAGCCTAGGTATTATACATACATTTGAGAACTTGAAGTACTGTACATGTAATTTTGAACTTATACACAAGTACATGTATAATGTACATGTACATTAAATATTTTACATGAACATAAAATTGGTTAGTTCAGACTAATAATGTGTTGCAATTCATATTCACGTGACAACTGCCTACATGTGCACAATTTATGAACACAGCCTAATACATGTACATGCATGTATGTACTTGCAATTCTACAATACATGCAATGATTTGTTTGTTCAGCTTCGTGAAATAACCTGCTCACAGTTCAAATTATTTTTCGCTTGGCCTAGAAACTTGATGCATTTATTGTTTATCAAGTCCTACAGCCTGTTTACCAAATAAAGCATCACTTTCTCCATTTGCCAATGTGTCAAACAGCTACATGTATCTGAACCCGAAGGATAAAATGTGGATATACATGTATGTGCTGAAACAACTGGTGCCATTGTCTTTCTTTAAAACCATTCCAGCTAAAGTAGATGGTGTCAATAGGAAGAAGAAGACAATTTGAAGAGGGAGAAATATTGGTCTGAGTATGAGAAATGACCGGAACATTTTGAAGTGAGTTTCACTATTGTGAACAAAGTAGTTTAAAACCTACTGAGTTAATATTGTGTTGTGGTGTAAAGTGAGTGTTCGCCAATATAATTATATATAGACTGTACACTATGTAACAGAATTGGAGAACACATGTATTATACACAATTATTGAACACAGTATCTGTACACAAGTTTGATGTACATACAATATTTTACATTTTACGTGGGCTTAATTATTGCTTACAATTCATTAACAATTGGTGAACACTCACAAATTGTGTGCACTATTTTTATAGGCAAAACAATTTATTTTTAGGCCATTTACATAGTTCACAAATTGTATTTTTATTGTGTGCTCACCAAGTACATGTACTTGTATGTTGAATGATGAAGCTGAATTCAATAAGTTACAGTACATGACTGTATAGGTTAATAATTTTAATATTTCAGTAATTTGTACTGTGGTCAGCAATTGTGTAAACTGTGTATTCACCAATAGCGTAGACATGTTCATGTAGAAGCAATAATTTTGCACAATTGGAGAACTGTATCATGGATCAGTGTATTTATAGAGTGTGCACAGTGTCTCTCGTCCTGTTCAGCCATAAGGACTCATTGTTGATGCTCACCTGTTATTGCAGTTTCTTACATTTGTATTATCCACTATATAATTAGTTTCTGTTGGATCTTAGGAATAAATCCTTGTTGGGATGGTAACAGATTTTAGAATAAAATTGTTCATCTTTTTTTGTAAACTTTAATACAACACATGCATGGATAAAGTAACATATGAACTAACTAGCCTGTTAACCTTGGAATTGGATACTGTTAATATCACAAATTTGTAATCCACTCTAGAACTCAGCTACAGTAGTATATGCTTATGAAAATTACCGATCTATTTATAAACATCGTGAGACACAATTACAGCGTAAACAGTACTTCTATTTTTAACGCTCTAAAACAAATTATACAGGGTGATTGAAAAGTCGTCCAAAATTGGTATTACTCCAGAACTGAACAATGAATAATTTTGCTGTTTAAACTAAACAAAATACCAATAACCAGCTTATTGTTTTTGATTTAAAATTATTGCTCAGTTCTTTGATCAACATTCAACACCATCCAGTAGGGTGGTGTTGAATGTTGATCAAAGCATTGTCAAGATGTTAATAAACTGAGCAATAATCTATAATAACCACTCTTCACTAACTTTAAGCTGGTCATTTTACTTTTTTGGCTTATACAGCAAAATTTTTCATTGTTCAGTTCTGGAGTTATATCAATTTTAAGATTTTGAACTACTTTTCAATCACCCTGTATATTCAAAAAGTAATCACATTTGTTCAGCCTAGAGACATAAATATTTTATTCCATTAATGAGGCCAGGGGAGCACCATCATCAAATCCCAGCACACTTCTTCATTTCATGAGGCTCACTGCTCTAACCCCAGCAAATGATTAATGTACATGCATGTTTCTCTGTATCTGCATCACTACATGTGCATGTTGTGTACTCATAATTCTACACATCTACTGTTGTGTATGTATGAAGAGTTTTTTCCCCATGCTACTGACTTACCTGTATATTCAAAAAGTAATCACATTTGTTCAGCCTAGAGACATAAATATTTTATTCCATTAATGAGGCCAGGGGAGCACCATCATCAAATCCCAGCGCACTTCTTCATTTGATGAGGCTCACTGCTCTAACCCCAGCAAATGATTAATGTACATGCATGTTTCTCTGTATCTGCATCACTACATGTGCATGTTGTGTACTCATAATTCTACACATCTACTGTTGTGTATGTATGAAGAGTTTTTTCCCCATGCTACTGACTTACTGTACTACTTATTTGTGTGTGTTCACCAAGTACATGTATGTTAAATGATGAAGCTGAATTCACTAAACTGTACTACATGTATCGGTTCATCATTTTACTATTAACACCGCGTCCGCGAGTAAAATGGGTAAACTTAGGCCGTTTTTGGGGGAAGTAAAAAAAACTAAAAGGTCCGCTGATGAGTATTTTTCTTTTCAAATACAGGAATGTGGAAGTACAACTCTTGAGACAATTAACATTGGATGCATTTTGTGAGAGATCATTCAACTTGCTGGATGCTACAAATGCGGCGATATAAAAGTGGTCCATGTCGATGAAACCATATTTCATCATAATAAAAAAACGGCAATAATCACATTGTATAAGCCAAGTTGAACTTTTAAACATTTCAATGCTTTTTCAATCATATGCAATGTATTTTATTTACTGTGTGAATGTGTTGTACCGTGTCTATAGAATGCTATACATTACCGCATGCGGTTTAACTTTGTTGCTTTGCACGCTGCTTTGCGAGTCTGCATTCACACATAATTTTTATTTTCAGGGAAACCAAGAGCTGCATTGATATAGATTACTTATGCATGTTTATGAATTTACAGTAAAGAAGGGAAGGGGTGTAAAATAATAAAATGATATGCGTAGTACCAAACTAGTTTATTTAAAGTGCGTGTATCAAAACTGTGATAGTTGCAGCTGTTATAAATTATAATGCGAACATCGTGTAAAAGGCTGTTCTACTTATTTTACAGCTAGTACCTGTGATTCTATTGCTAGTGGTTTTTAGTTTCCCCTCAATTCTGACCCACTTTACTCGCGGACGCGGTGTTAAGCATTGTTCAGTTGAAAACCTATTGGGTGAACTAACTTGTACTTGTGGTCAACAATTGGGACAGTTTCGCGAAAATTGCCCCACGGTTAAAATGTTATAAAATTGCATCGCGTTTGAATCGCTATAACTTCCCAACGGATAACGCTATCGACTTCCTATTTTCAATACTTCATAGTTAAATGGTGTACTATGAAGTATTGAAAATAGGAAGTCCATAGCGTTATCCGTTGGGAAGTTATAGCGATTCAAACGCGATGCATTTTTATAACATTTTAACCGTGGGGCAATTTTCGCGGAAACTGTCCCAATTAAGTTCACCAATAGCGTGTAATTTGTAAACACACCATGTACATGTAGAAGCATACTTTTCCACAACTGCACAATTGGCGAATTTATTGTAATAATTGTACAATACACTGTTGGATAACACAGCCTAATAATTACATACACACATTTTGTGTACATTGGCCCAATAATTTTACACAATCAGTGAAGTCACCCTAATTGGTGAACCCAAGCACATTATTGTTGTTACAATTGATGAACACATGCAAAACAGCCGGATAATAATTGTCCACAAATGCTGTACATAGTCGACTAGTAGATTTAATTATTGGGGTACACAGCCTAATAATTAGTGAACATATGGACTGCAGTGATGTTACACAATTGTTGAATACTGCCTAGTAGTTAATAATTGTACAAATGAAAATAACTGACATTAACACACACACACAGACATACACACACACACACACACACATACACACACAGAATGATTTAACACAATGGTTGAACCATATAGTCCAGTGTCAAATTAAACTACCATGGTCCATGTACTAGTACATGTAGATACATGTAGTTTGTGGCTGAGATAAACCTTTTTCACTATATATTTAGAGCTGACTGTTTTATAATGGTTTACGGTTTTATTTTAGCAATTTCATCATGTTGCAATATAACATGTCACAGACTATAGTTGCAGAGTTATCTCAAACCCATGCACATTACAATTGATGAACACATCCAGTGATTTCAACACAGTGTGATAATAATTGTACACAACATAGCACAAAAGCTTTCATGAATTTATCATGTACATATATGATTACTGCATGCAGTTTGTAACATTAACTACATAATGTATTAATTGGTGATACATGTATATACATGTATTTTAGTTGCATACAACTATTAATTATTACACTGTGTTAGTAAATTATTCACACACTGGGCATGCAGTATGCAATGTATGTAGACTACATGTATGTTCACTAATTTTGTATAATTATTACATATATAGGTTGTGTTATTTTTGGCTTTGTGCCAAATTGAGCTTTTCGTTGCTACGTTCTGCAATCGTGTCTTCATGGCTCTAGATCGTCATACCATCGAGGCACATGCTTCCCACTAGACTCTGCCATTGATCTGTCCTGCTCAGCAGGCAGAAATGATTAATGTCTTGTTTGTTTGCCCTAATGTTTGTGTATGTTAATATATCTTGTATATGTTATTGATTGTTTGTACATGTGTATGGAATATTTGGATTAATTGTAAATTGACAGGTTGTGTTATAAACTCAGTTGTTCGACTTAAATTGTAATTGTTCAAGAGTGGCTCATTAATTGTGGGCTCAGCCTATTCCACAATTGGTGAACACACACTTTTCACAAGTGATGACCACAGTACACAATTAGTGAATAACCTTTCATTTAATATTTTTATTATCCCGTGATTTTGAAAGTTCCAATTAAATTGATGGTTATTACATAATAAAAGGACATCATCTACGCACACTTTGGCTATAGTAGTTTATTTTTAAACCAATTATATTTATAAAATAAATATCAAAAAAATTGGATACCATTGCGTTATCATATTACATGTAGTTCCATAACATCATGACACATGTAAGTAGGCACAACAATTACATGTTAATTGACACCGTTGAGGCACTTTTATCTTTTATTTTAGATCATCCCTGTAAAAACTTTTTTGTTTTTACAGAGATGATCGCATAGTTTTACTTTGTCCCATGATTTTGAAAGTACCAATAAAACAATTTGTGAGTACAGCCTAATTATTTGAATGCAGCTGATCACATGTACACTGTAGGATGTAATTTGCAAACAGAGCTGATTATATGGTACATGTTAGGTGTGCATAGGATAATTGGAGTGGGCATATGTACATTTAGACCTCATAATTGCACATAAAACCGTGCCTCACAATTTTGTGAACACAGCCTGCACTGCATAATACACCACCCTGTACATGTAAAATGGTGAAGACAGTTTAATAATTTTACAGGCAGGGAATTATCTTTCTTTTTGTAATTTCATGCAGAGTATTACATGACATTAATTGAACGCTGAACACCACCAGCTATTATCAGCTATTATTATATATAAATTTGTATGCAACAATTAGCAATAATGTTCCTCAATTATTAAGGTTGATCATTTGTTTCGAGCTGCTTCCACCATGTCTGTCCTTCGTCAATTTTATAATACAGCACTTATAATTGAAGCAGCTGAAGTTCATCTTCCTATCTCCATCTGTTCTTCTCTCAGGGCCATTGTTAACATCTTAGCAGAGCCCCAATCGGGTTAGCCAAGTTTCTTGCTGGTGGCTCACTCACGGCCTTGATTAAAAGTGAGGAGGGGTCTCCACAGGACATATGCCCGATTGCTGTTGGAGAGGCTCTAAGAAGATGAACAGGAAAATGTCTTTGCAAGTCAAAGCATCTGCCTTTCCAGCTTGGTGTGGCTTGTCTAGCTGGGGCTGAAAAGTTGGTACATGGTCTGTGTCGCTGTATTTCAGAACATGGGGAGTGATGATTTTGTTGCCTGCAAGGTTGACGTTAGGAATGCCTTTAATGAGGTCTTCTAGAGGAGTGTGCAACGCACTTCTATGAACTTTTCAGGTATTTTGGTGTAATAGACAACATCACACCTTGCCTTACAAGGAGTTTGGCAGGGGGACCCTTTGGGTCCTCTCCTGTTCTCTCACACCTCATAATGATGATACCAAGCCAGTGGACAACTTCAGGGAGAGACATAGCAGACCAACTTATAAAAACAAACAACTTGTAATACTTTGTAATATTCCTATAATGATCTGTATCAGGACTGTGTTAAAACCAAAGATGATGATTGCTTTAAATGAAAATGAAATTAACCATTGGACAAAGTGATGACAATAACTAAGTTAGTTATGTCTGTAAGTGGGCTGGCCCACAATAATTGAACAATAATTATCTCACTACTCACGTGACGTCCCAATCGAAGGCGTACATGGCTTCGCTCTAGTTCGCTACCTCAACTTGAGATCCCTGAAGACACGAAAATAATGACATGGAACAGGTATGCGACTATAGATGATTATCATCTATTACTAATACCACATCGATCCACTTACCGCACCTACTGTTAAGGCGCAAGCCAAACCAAAGGGTACAAGAGCGCCCTTCAAGAGCGATGACGTGAACAGTCCTTATAAGGTAGGCGCTCGTTATGTTCTACACTATCATAGATTACAGAGTAGGAAACGGATCACTTGCGGCCTCGGCCTGTCATTATTAGGCTGGATGACGCCTTTAATGCGGTCACGACGTGTTAATGGTTCCCTTCGAGGTCTCTGTTCTTTAAAGACCGTTATCCGTTTAAAAAAAAATCGTCATCATGTTTTCATCACTTGTGCGACGTTCTAAAAATTGATGGTTGAGTTTAAAAACCTGAGCTGGTCTACATGTATGTGCTTTCATTCGATACATAACATGTGGAATGGACCTGTTCAAGTTTTCTCCTTTTGTATGGCTATATTTTTAATCTCAAAAACCTCCTCATTAACATGGTTTATTGCATCACGTGCAAAAACAAATTGATCAGTTTCATATATAAAACTTGTTTCTGTAGGGAATAGCTATGCCGCTGAGTGCCAGCATGGTCGATATTTTGTAAATTTTTCATGTGCTCATTTGGCAATACAATTGGGGAGTGTAGTCGAAGCCTTCACCTGCTGATGAGTGAATCGAGACATTGGGCCATTATAAAAAATAATGGCCCAGCTCAACATGATCAGGTGCCTAGTATACTGGTGCCTAGTACATTTATAATCACTCATTTAAATAGGATTTAATAATATAACAAAGAAATCACTTCCAATTGCACATGTATAAAATGATAGAGTTTAATTAATATGGGAAATCACCTTGATTGATCATTCCTCCTTTGTGATTGCTCAAATGTTTTTTTATGAAAACCTTTTGTACACACAAATGAAGGGCTAAAAATGAATTCATTCGATCATCATGAATTGGCAACATGAAAATTAGAAATGAAAGATAAATGAGAAAGTATAATAGTGTAAACAGAAATTGTTTTCTGTCTTTGTCAAGATGAATTAAATGTACTTCTTGTGATTTGTTAATATAAAAAATCAGCATACTATGATTTGTGAGAAAGAAAAACCACTAGTAACATCAACAGTTTCCATTATGTATATGAATGCATTGTGTATATCATATACACACAGTGGACATCTTGCAGTATTTAATGTATGTAGTAACAAATACATCACTTCTATTAGAGAGGTCAGAGTCCATTGTGGATAGCAAGTTTGAATGGACGTCTTGATAAAGTAAAGAAACTCATTGAAGCAGGAGCTGATGTCAATCAGGCTAATAAGGTTGGTGTGAAATGATCTGGCTGTATTGATTGATGATTGGTGTAGCGTTGCCTGTGCATACCAACTTAATAAGACACGATAGACAAAGAAAGAACGGGCTGTACAGTTGGGAGTTATATTCCCAACTGCTTAGTAACCGACAAACAATACACTTGGGTCCATACCCAACTGTTCTGTCTTCTCTAGTAGCAACTCCCTAAGTCTTGTGTAGCTGATCCCTCTCCCCTCCCTCCCACCCCTGATTTACACAATCACTGCCCACCTTTTGTCCAAAGCACTTTGCCATGCTCTTGTGTACACAAACCACCCATGCTGAAATATCTCTCCATCATGGCTACCGGGTATGTAGGTGTCCCTGTACGAGCAATTACCAGGGTGGAACCCTTCCTGTACTGATCTGTCTTGCTAGACGTTATATTTATGGTCATGCTTTCTGTACCAAATGCAATATCAGAGCACTGCAACTTGAACAACTCATCACAATGCATAAAACCAGCAAATGCCACCAGGCATAGTACTAACAGTCTGACATCAGACAATGATGGTTTCTGCCCCACCAAGTCTACCATTGCCCTTAACATATCTGCAGTGACAGGCTCCTTGCACATCTTTGGCTGCACCAACTCACTCCTGAGCCCTGCCAGTGTCACCTGCACTAATGGTGCATCCCCCACTGATGGCAAACCATCCACCTGATGCAGCCACTGGCACCAGTACTTGCACTGCCTCATCTGTTGCAGCTCACGACTCAACAGACTCACCCAGATGTTGGAGGTAAGAGTGCCAAGTGGATTTCTTGCACAGGGAACACCGGAACGCCTTGCATTGCCTCTGCCCACAGTTTCCATCTCTTGAAGGCACCCAGGTACAGCGCCGTCCACCCACACTCGCACGCGAACGACTCACTAACACTTGCATTCGAGTAGACTTGACTATAGCACACCAGCACGCCATGTTCCGTCTTACTGATACTAAGAACTCACTGGCCACACCCATCGATCCTCAAAATCCCACATGCACTGGCCACACCCATCGATCCTCACAACTCCACACCCTCTGGCCACACCCAGAGACCCTCACTCACTGGCCACACCCATCAACTCACACTCACTGGCCACACCCTTGACCCCCACTGGCCACACCCATCGATCCTCACTCACTGGCCACACCCATTGACCATCACTGGCCACACCCAGGGGCCCTCATAGCAGGCAGGAATATATTCCCTTCCGTATAAGAGCTTCAACATAACTCATGTACATGTAGACATCTTGTTTATATATACCGGCTGCAAACATCCTACCTGATACACTACACCTCCTCACACTCACAGACCACACCCATCAATCCTCACACACTGGCCACACCCATTGATCCTCACAACTCTGCCAGGCTTGCCACCACTCACTGGCTTACTACTAACAGTCTGATAATATAGCAATCTTTAACAATTCTGTTTGCAAGTGTGGCTGTCGACTACCCACCAGTACTCTCATATTACACAGCTTGTGTGCAATGGAGTCCAGTACCCTAAGCACCACCACCATTTCCCTTCCCGTAGAACTCTGGGCTGCTTCTCCTGGCAACCAACTACCCTGTGCAACATGCAGGCCATGCTCCACTGTATACCCCCCTGAATACACCAACCTAACGGCTGAAGGGCTAAGCCATATAGGCTGGGCATTATATTGGGCCACACAACTAGATGATCTCCAAAACTCTAACTCCCGCTGCACACCTCGGTTGATCTCTAAGTGCTCACACCATGCATGTCTGGACCACAGCAAGACGTACAAACTCCTAGTCATAATCCTAGACATTGGCCCCAAAGCCAACCCCATGGAAATAATCTTGCCAACCAAACTAGCAATAAACCGTGCATTCAGATGTGTGGCTACCCCATTGATCTGCAACATGGCACGCAACACTGCCAACTTAGCTTCTGGAACCAAAACACAGCCCCGTTCCAGGTCTGCATCAAATCCCAACCACGCTGTGCTAAGTGATGGGAACCAAACTGACTTACCCTCATGCACAACCAAACCCGCACATTCAAGAGCATTCCTCACCCATGCACTGGCCTTTTTGGCCTCTATCTTACCCTTAACTGCACATATGCCATTGTCCAGGTACATCACTGCTTTAACCCCTTAGATCGCCATAGCTTAACCAAGGGTCACATAAGTTTAGAGAACACATATGGTCCATCAAAACCCAAGTACTTACGATGCGCCCACCACCACTTTAATGTATATATCACCCAATTGGAATTCACAACATCTGCCCATAAAAAGTTTTATGGCATTCCTTAATATAAAGAGCTCCAAATTTATCTCAGTTAAGGGGCAGTTGATTGATACAAGTGTACTAACCAAGCACCCCCCCCCACCATGGCACTCCAAACACCATGTAATGATGACATTTGGGTTGGAACTTACATGTGTATCCCATCTCTGTGGATGGTTTAATGGTGTGCTTTCCATGTGCATGTAAACTTCCCCTCCCCCTCAGCTGGCACTTGAGATGTTGAATATTATTAATTACCCTACTGATTGTGGTGGGTCAAGGCCCATGACCTCAGTCCTTACCCTAATACCACAAACCGCTGGCATGCATGCAAATTGATCTGGTGATGTTTCCTTTTCTACACCCTCCCAACATGCACCTTCTCCCTCTGTACTTCTCTCATTCACTTCTCTTCTTCATATTCACTTTCAAACTGTTCTCCCTTCTTGTGTGCATCTGTGATGCCTTTGTTCCTTCTCTCCTTACCAGGACAATGCAACTCCACTGTATATCGCAAGTGAGCAGGGTCATCATGATGTAGTACAGACCTTGTTGGGAGCTGGTGCTGGAGTGAATATAGCTACATCTGATGTAAGTGATGTTTAGTTGTGGAGAGATGTATGTGGACTAATGAGGGTATGGAGGGATGTTATAAGGATGCAGTGGCAAAAGGCTAAATGCACCATTAATAAAATTTCTACCCACCTTCCCCTCCCCGGCCCACAACACATACATGTACACACAAGGTGTGCTATTGAGATTAAAGAAGTGTGCATGTTACTCAGGTGTGGGTCATTCTACTATGACTTTGTATGGGAGCGTGCTTCACATTATCAGATCATGATGCATTTACTCATATTTGTTTGTCTTTGGATGAATGTTGCTTTTACGGTTTATTACGATAATAACTTGAATGGCTTACGAAATATGCTGTCCTGAATCGAGGGAGGGGGGGGGGGGGGGGGGGCAAAGAAATCTGTATGGACCCCATCATCCAATACTGTAGAGCTTGAAGAGAGGATTACGAATCTCCTTTTAAAATAAAAATCTTACTTAAGAGATAAAAGATACGAGGGGTTTAAAAACGAGGGCGTAGGGGGTACCACCCTACGCCCCTTACATTTTATCGCATTATTGTATCTTTTTTGTTTCACTTCAGATTCACATGGGAGTCGCACCGATCGATTCCTCGTAGTGAAAGTAACTCATTAGCACCCAAGTACAATCTGTAGACTCTCGCTATAACCTAGAGCGTTTTAACCCGGCCGTTCCAGAGATACGTCAACTTTGAAAGCTCATACCTTTTTTGTCTGATACAGTCATTATTGTTATCGAACTTAAGTGGAACCCATATTTAGTTATCATTTTTGTGGGTAGTGAAAGGGTTATATACTAAAGCGATTGATCTCCATCCACACTCTGTACTTTACCTGTAGATTTATAAAATATGAAGAGAATTGATTCTTGTGCAGTTGGTTAGATAAGCAATATATGAGGAGTGTGTTCAAATAATCAGTGGAGGGAACTGAAGAGGTGGTGGCACCAAAGCAGATAGATGGTGTGGGGTGTAGATACACCACTCATCCTTTGCAATGCCTTATCAGTACATACATGTGTAGTAATAAAAAACCTTGCTACATGTATCTTGCTCACACGTAAAGGTGCAGCAAGGCATAAGTTTGCAAAGTTTCATATTCGAGTTTATAATATGTTAAAAAGACTTCAGACTTTCATATTAATCAAAGCATACTACTTACAACATACAACGAGTATTGTTGTGGGAATTAATGTGTAGGAATAAAGCTTTTAAACTACATGTACATGTATGTTTAGAACAAGAGCAGCTTGTACGGCATCAAAGCAGATAAATGTAGATGGTGCGTATAGGTACTTGTTACTGTACTTATTTCATTTCTTTTCTGTCACATATGTTTGTATGATAAGTCACTTTTGGAATAAATATTAATAATCTAATGCATGTACCATTGCCATCATATCACCTTAGTTATTGCCCAGCCAGAGGTTCAGTTAATACAGCACAATACCACACATGTAGGTGGAGCTATATGTATGGATTACATGTAGATCATTTAGATGCCATTCTCCACACTGAATAATAACCAATAATAAGCCTCTGTGGAATGTGATCTTGCATGCCGTATGGAATGGATCCTGCGGTTATAGAGGATTAGGATATTGCTTGACTATACATGTATGAAAATAGCGAAATGGTGACATGTTGATGATACTTGAACCTTGTTTGGTGTGGTCAATGGATTTCACCATCACATCCCTTGTGGTTAACTAGAGACAATGCTGATCTGGTGTTGTTGTCATTTCTACACCCTCCCAACATGCACCTTCTCCCTCTGAACTTCTCTCATTCACTTCTCTTCTTCATATTCACTTTCAAACTGTTCTCTCTTCTTATGTGCATCTGTGATGCCTTTGTTCCTTCTCTCCTTACCAGTACAATGCAACTCCACTGTATGTGGCAAGTCAGAATGGTCATGATGATGTAGTACAAACCTTGTTGGGAGCTAGTGCTGGAGTAAATATAGCAACATCTAATGTAAGTGATGTTTATAAGTTGTGGAGAGATGTATATGAGCTAATGAGGGTATGGAGGTGCATGTACAGTATCGGCCAAAATAAACATCACAGTTCGTCTTCGTACTAAGATGGTTGCATTATGCAGTACGATCGAATAAAACTATTCAAAAACTATTCCTAAGACGTAGCCGACCATTGGCACCTTCATGTGTTAATAGTGTTACAATTTAGCGGAACGTCATCGTGCTTGCGCATGCAACTTCGTTTTAATATGTATGCTAGCGGAGCTCGTGGTTTAATTGAGAAGATGATGCTTCAAATGTCTCGAGAAAGCAACAGTGTGTTGTAGTTTCATCTTCAGTGCTCATTTGTTCTTCGACATTAAAATCCATTGGTCGAAAACAAGGTAGTGACCGCTGAAATTGAAGCGCTTGTCACAAGCGCTTCAATTTCAGCCTTCACTTTGGATAATCGACCGGAACCTTGTTTTCGACCAATCGGTTGTTTCTTCATATCTGTACCTCTTAAGAAAGAGATACACGTTTTCCCGCGTACAAGATAGTTTCTCCTTTAGCATTTTGCCATAGATTATTCTAAATAATCTATGCTGTATGTTAATTGCTGCCCCTCCTTCCACAACACATACATGTTCACAAAAGGTGTGCTATGGAGATTAAAGAAGCATCTCCTTCAGGGAAAGCCAAAACCCCTGTAGAAAACTAATCCACATGTGTAATAGGAAAAACCCTCTATCTAGCACAGCCCAGCCACATACATTCAATATACTGTACCATGAATAATATTTCTTGTCTAATTCAATACTTTCAATCCACATGAAAGTGTATCTCCAGCAGCATGCCTTACATGTACATGGTATCCCCACAGTCCCATATCACATAACAATTGGTGTAGCGTTGCCTGTGCATACCAACTTAATAAGACACGATAGACAAACAAAGAACGGGCTGTACAGTTGGGAGTTATATTCCCAACTGCTTAGTAACCGACAAACAATACACTTGGGTCCATACTAAACTGTTCTGTCTTCTCTAGTAGCAACTCCCTAAGTCTTGTGTAGCTGATCCCCCTCCCCCCCCCACCCCTGATTTACACAATCACTGCCCACCTTTTGCCCAAAGCACTTTGCCATGCTCTTGTGTACACAAACCACCCATGCTGAAATATCTCTCCATCATGGCTACCGGGTATGTAGGTGTCCCTGTACGAGCAATTACCAGGGTGGAACCCTTCCTGTACTGATCTGTCTTGCTAGACGTTATATTTATGGTCATGCTTTCTGTACCAAATGCAATATCAGAGCACTGCAACTTGAACAACTCATCACAATGCATAAAACCAGCAAATGCCACCAGGCATAGTACTAACAGTCTGACATCAGACAATGATGGTTCCTGCCCCACCAAGTCTACCATTGCCCTTAACATATCTGCAGTGACCGGCTCCTTGCACATCTTTGGCTGCACCAACTCACTCCTGAGCCCTGCCAGTGTCACCTGCACTAATGGTGCATCCCCCACTGATGCCAAACCAGCCACCTGATGCAGCCAGGCACCAGTACTTGCACTGCCTCATCTGTTGCAGCTCACGACTCAACAGACTCACCCAGATGTTGGAGGTAAGAGTGCCAAGTGGATTTCTTGCACAGGGAACACCGGAACGCCTTGCATTGCCTCTGCCCACAGTTTCCATCTCTTGAAGGCACCCAGGTACAGCGCCGTCCACCCACACTCGCACGCGAACGACTCACTAACACTTGCATTCGAGTAGACTTGACTATAGCACACCAGCACGCCATGTTCCGTCTTACTGATACTAAGAACTCACTGGCTACACCCATCGATCCTCACAACTCCACACTCACTGGCCACACCCATCCACCCCCACTCACAACTCCACACCCACAGACCCTCACTCACTGGCCACACCCATCAACTCACACTCACTGGCCACACCCTCGACCCCCACTGGCCACACCCATCGATCCTCACTCACTGGCCACACCCATTGACCATCACTGGCCACACCCAGGTTCCCTCATAGCAGGCAGGAATATATTCCCTTCCATATAAGAGCTTCAACATAACTCATGTACATGTAGACATCTTGTTTATATATACCAGCTGCAAACATCCTACCTGATACACTACACCTCCTCACACTCACAGACCACACCCATCAACCCTCATTCACTGGCCACACCCATTGATCCTCACAACTCTACCAGGCTTGCCACGGCTCACTGGCTTACTACTAACAGACTGACAATAAGATTTATAAACTCTGAGAACTCTGGGCTGCTTCTCCTGGCAACCAACTACCCTGTGCAACATGCAGGCCATTCTCCACTGTATACCCCCAATAGCCAGTATCACTCACATTTGAATACACCAACCTAACGGCTGAAGGGCTAAGCCATATATAGGCAAGGAAATCTGTATGGACCCCATCGTCCAATACTGTAGAGCTTGAAGAGAGGATTAAGAATCTCCTTTTAAAATAAAATCTGACTGAAGAGAAAACAGATACGAGAGGTTTAAAAACGAGGGTGAAAGGGGTACCACCCTACGCCCCTTACATTTTATCGCATTATTGTATCACTTTTGTTTCACATCAGATTCACATGGGAGTCGCATCGATCGATTCCTCGTAGTGAAAGTAAGTCATTAGCACCCAAGTACAATCTGTAGGCTCTCGCTAAAACCTAGAGCGATGTAGTTAACATTTTAACCCGGCCGTTCTAGAGATACGTGTGGTAGGTTTAATTACCCGGGTTAAAACATGCTCAAGGTTTTAGCGAGGGTTTACAAGTTGTACTTGGGTCCTAACTAGCTACTTTCACTGCGAGGAATCGATCTATGTGATTCCCAAGTGAATCTGAAGCAAAACAAAAAAGATAATAAAATGGAAGGGGCGTAGGGTGGTACCCCCTACGCCCTCATTTTAAAATCCCCCGTATCTTTTTTCTCTTAAGTCAGATTTTTATTTTAAAAGCAGATTCGTAATTCTCTCTTCAAGCTCTACAGTATTGGACGATGGGGTCCATACAGATTTCTTTGCCCCCCCCCCCCCCCCCCATCTTGAATAATGTTCAACTTTGAAAGCTTACATGTATACCTTTTTTGTCTGATATAGTCATCGAACTTAAGTGGAACCCATATTTAGTTTTCATTTTTGTGGGTATTGAAAGGGTTATATACAAGAGCGCTGATTAAAAAGTTTGGATTGATTTAAAAGTTTTAAAATATATATACGTCAAAGGAAGACTATTATCTCGCATTTTTTGTTAATAAATTTTAGTGTATAGATAACCCCTGAGAACCACATGCGTTTGATGATGTGGCAGCCATATTTATTTGTTAACTCGGCTTATATTACTAAGTGGGGGTAAGTGTGTTACATAACTATCATACAACAGCTATCAACACTGAGGTTTATTTTTCTTTCACTTATGGCTTAACCTTTAATCTCCAGAGCCAAGTCCTACGCGTAGGACCAATATTTGAAAATTTATTATAAATAGAAATGCAAATTTTTGTCATCCATTTTTCTACTGTTGTTTGATGTGTCTACCATGCTTAATTTACCAATTGACAATTCATTTGTTTTAATCACGCTCATGGTTACACGATGCAAAAAACAGGATGCGGTTCTTAAAAATGCATTATGTGTACAATTTAATTGTCACAGAAAAAAGTATGACAAGTATAAATTTTTTGGATGTTTTTTGAAGCTTGATGTGTGTGCTACTTAATGCATTCTATGGCAGTTGTCAAACTCTAAACGATTTAGCCATTTGTACTGAAAACACACTGTGCATTTTCAAGATTTTGTCCATTCACTTGGCTATTCCAAGACATGCGACTGTCAAATTACGTATTGTTCATATGCGCTTGTGGAGCTAGCAAATTCCAAATCTAGAATGTACTTTTTTATTTTCCTAGTGACAAAGACCTGTCTCACTATCCCCCTTGTTTTGAACGTCGTTCTGATCTTTCCAACATTACTTGTTGGTAATTGAAGTTGCTTCACGATATACCGAAGACGTATCTATTGGCAATGAGTATTGACTGTATTGGACAGTCTTTGAAGAATTGCAAGGAAGGACCAGTATATTCAGAATTACTAACCATTTTTACAGTACAATGACTTTTTGGTTTGTTCTCTGTTCATATGGGTTTGCAAAAAATTAATTTTAACATGCGTCCTACGCGTAGGACCATTGTCCTACGCATAGGACGTCTGGAGATTAAAGGTTAAGTGTTTCTTTGATAGTGTATGCCAGCCTCAAATGTCACATGCAAGTAAGATCTTTTAGTGCATTGCGTAGTATCAATGGCAAGAGCTTCCTAATATATACCACAAACCACTTAGAAGACTTACATGTACATGTAACAACACAGTGGTTATGTTCATTCACAGCAATTTACTAATCATTTTTGTTTACTTAGTTAATGAATTGATACATTTAGTTGTGTCAGCCAGACATTGTTTGGCAAATTTACTTCAGCTGACTAACCAGGTCAGTCAACCTAGGAGACGGTCCACTATCTGCACACATTATGAACTGTAGCATGCACAATCATTTGTTGTTTGGACTTCAATTGAAGTGTGCGTACATGTACTTGCACAACGATTACTTGTAAAACACAAAGGACTGGTCATTAATAAATAAATTGATCACTCTTGTATTAGGACGGTTGGAGTCCATTGTGGACAGCAAGTTTCAATGGACGCCTTGAAGTAGTAACGAAACTCATTGAAGCAGGAGCTGATATCAATCAGGCTACTAAGGTTGGTGTGAAATAATCTGCTCCATTTACAATGTGGTGGTCAGCATGTACTGGTAGTTTAACATGATTTGGAATAAAACGTTTTGGGGAAATTACAACATGTAAAAATGTAATAGAATCATTAAATGTGCATCATTTTATTTTAACCAAAACTTTTCCATTCTGTCCTACAGTGTACATGTATGTACATGTAGTCATACTAACAACATGCTTGTACATGAGACAATTATGCCCTAGTCATGAGTTAATGGCTGTACATGTATCTCTATAGCTACTCTATCAAATCTGGATCATTATGTGCCATTAATGTCAGAATGTTTGGTAGATTTATCCCACATTGCACATCAGTGGTCTCTTATTTTATACTTTATGCCACATGTACATGTGTTCAAAATGTAATTTCTATACCAATTAAATGTCCAAAGTCAGATGAGCATATGGAGGTGATGAATGCTGTTGTTGAGTGGTGGGACAATGACCAAAACCATCTGTATAGGGAAATAGATTGTTCTGGGGCAAAATTCCATACCCCAATGTGGGAACATTCCCCTCCCCCCTCCCCCCCCTCCTCCCTAACTGGGGCTGCATCGTTTATTATTCATTGGCTTCACCACTTTTTATTAGCAAATCCATGAGCGCTGGGATTAGGATATTGCTTGACCATATGAATAAAGTGACATGGTGAAATGATCATGCAGCATAGAAGCTGTATACTCCCTCCACATGCCTTACATGGTATCCTCACAGTTCCTTATCACATAACAATTGGTGTAGCCTCACCTGTGCACGCCATCTTAATAAGACACAATAGGCTGGAATGGTACACAGCACACAGACCAATACTCCAATAGGCTGGAATAGTACACACAGACCAATACTCCAATAGGCTGGAATGGTACACAGCACACAGACCAATACTCCAATAGGCTGGAATGGTACACAGCACACAGACCAATACTCCAATAGGCTGGAATGGTACACAGCACACAGACCAATACTCCAATAGGCTGGAATGGTACACAGCACACAGACCAATACTCCAATAGGCTGGAATGGTACACAGCACACAGACCAATACTCTAAACATAACACCAAACAAAAATAACACTAATAACAACAACTACATCGGGCTGCCAACACAACAACACCACAAACAACGCTGGGCAGGGGGCTTAACACAAACCTATATTTTAAAAGAAGATGAGCCCACATCATATGGTCCATCAAAACCCAAGTACATGTACTTATGATGTGCCTGCACCACCTCCACATGGTGGTAACCCGACTTTAAATCAAAAGTAAACATATACTCACCTGGTCGAAAAAGCATCATGGCTATACTCATGTCTTCATACTTAAATTTCTGTTTCCGTACTAACTGGTTCACATGACGCAGGTTAAGTACCAAGCGCTTCTTCTGACAGCGGGCTGCAAATATACGGTCTAGCACTTACTGTCTGGACGTAACCCCCACTGAGCAGCTCAGCAACAGCAAGGTCCACAAATCCTGTGTTCACCCACACCGACCGCTGATTTGTCCTTATATACGTCGTAGGTTTGGAGTAGAACGGTATCACATACCCTTCCCGTATTAAATCTACAATCCACTCTGGGGTACATAGCACATCCACCCAAAACTGTACATGCTGTCTCTACCGCCCTTTGATGGACGCTGGTCAGCCATCACCCAATTGGAATTCACAACAACTGCCCATAGAAAGTTTTATGGCATACCTTAATGTAAAGAGCCCCAAATACATCTCAGTTAAGGGGCAGGTGATTTATAAAAGTGTACCAACCAAGCACAGGTTATCACAACCCTTGATGACCAAAGCAGATAGATGGTGTGGGGTGTAGATACATCACTCATCATTTGCAATACCTTATCAGTACATAATAATAAAAAACCTTGCTACATGTATCCTGCTCACACATAAAAGTGCTCTTCCAGAGCTGAGGAACAATCTCATAACAGTTAATATGAACAGCACATGGTGTGCACATTAGGACACCTACAATGTCCTCTAACATAAGCTCCATCTCTTATATCCCTGCTCCCCATGTGGCATTCCATTTCATCCAATCACCTTGTCATGACAACATTTGAGTGGTATCCCATAGCCATTCTTGGCTGACTCTGACCACCAGCAGCCATGTATCTTAAGCAGCTGATCATACATATAGACATGCAGCATGACATGCCTACATGTACATGTAGCTCTATACATGTGGATGGTTTAATGGTGTACTTTCCATGTACATGTAAACTTCCCCTCCCCCTCAGCTGGCACTTGAGATGTTGAATATTATTAATTACCCTACTGATTGTGGTGGGTCAAGGCCCATGACCTCAGTCCTTACCATAATACCACAAACCCATGTGTTCCATGAACATGCTGGCATGCATGCAAATTGATCTGGTGATGTTTCCTTTTCTACACCCTCCCAACATGCACCTTCTCCCACTGTACTTCTCTCATTCACTTCTCTTCTTCATATTCTGTTCTCCCTACTTACATGTACATGTGTATGTGCCTGCATTGGTGATGCCTTTGTTCCTTCTCTCCTTACCAGGACAATGCAACTCCACTTCATGTGGCAAGTGAGAAGGGTCATGATGATGTAGTACAGACCTTGTTGGGAGCTGGTGCTGGAGTGAATATAGCAAGATCTGATGTAAGTGATATTTAGTTGTATGTTGACTAATGAGGGTATGGTGGGGTGTTGTAAGGATGCAGTGGCAAAAGGCTAAATGTACCATTGATAAAATTGCTGCCCACACCCTCCCCCCGCAACACATACATGTACACAAAAGGTGTGCTATCGAGATTAAAGAAGCGTTCACGTTACTCAGGTGTGTCAGGCCCAAGTGCATAGCGTATAGGCAGAGTTGACATAGATGATTCAATAGCACTTACATGTAGTACCTCAGGTAAAAAGCAAGTGGGGTACTCTGATATATTATTTTTTGCTACCTTACAATCTCATTAAAATTCATGATATACTTTAACCCCTTAAGCACACTTCAATAAATGTCATATTGGATGAATAACCACATACATGTACAAGTACTGCTCTTTCGAACTCACAAAGGTGATCAAAATAATTAAACCATCCACCTGATGGCAAACCATCCACCTGATGCAGCCAGGCACCAGTACTTGCACTGCCTCATCTGTTGCAGCTCACGACTCAACAGACTCACCCAGATGTTGAAGGTAAGAGTGCCAAGTGGATTTCGTGCACAGGGAACACCGGAACGCCTTGCCTTGCCTCTGCCCACAGTTTTCATCTCTTGAAGGAACACTTGCATTCGAGTAGACTTGACTATAGCACACCAGCATGCCATGTTCTGTATTACTGATACTAAGAACTCACTGGCCACATCCATCGATCCTCACAACTCCACACTCACTGGCCACACCCATCCACCCCCACTCACAACTCCAAACCCTCAGGCCACACCCAGAGACCCTCACTCACTGGCCACACCCATCACCTGGCCACAACCATCAACTCACACTCACTGGCCGCACCCTCGACCCCCACTGGCCACACCCATCGATCCTCACTCACTGGCCACACCCAGGGGCCCTCATAGCAGGCAGGAATATATTCCCTTCCATATAAGAGCTTTAACATGACTCATGTACATGTAGACATCTTGTTTATATATACCAGCTGCAAACATCCTACCTGATACACTACACCTCCTCACACTCACAGACCACACCCATCAACCCTCACTCACTGGCCACACCCATTGATCCTCACAACTCTACCAGGCTTGCCACCACTCACTGGCTCACTACTAACAGTCTGACAATAACATATAATATAGCAATCTTTAACAATTCTGTTTACCAAGTGTGGCTGTCGACTACCCACCAGTACTCTCATATTACACAGCTTGTGTGCAATGGAGTCCAGTACCCTAAGCACCACCACCATTTCCCTTCCCGTAGAACTCTGGGCTGCTTCTCCTGGCAACCAACTACCCTGTGCAACATGCAGGCCATGCTCCACTGTATACCCCCCTGAATACACCAACCTAACGGCTGAAGGGCTAAGCCATATAGGCTGGGCATTATATTGGGCCACACAACTAGATGATCTCCAAAACTCTAACTCCCGCTGCACACCTCGGTTGATCTCTAAGTGCTCATACCATGCATGTCTGGACCACAGCAAGACGTACAAACTCCTAGTCATAATCCTAGACATTGGCCCCAAAGCCAACCCCATGGAAATAATCTTGCCAACCAAACTAGCAATAAACTGTGCATTCAGATGTGTGGCTACCCCAGTGATCTGCAACATGGCACTCAACGCTGCCAACTTAGCTTCTGGAACCGAAACATAGCCCCGTTTCAGGTCTGCAACGAATCTCAACCACGCTGTGCTAAGTGATGGGAACCAAACTGACTTACCCTCATGCACAACCAAACCCGCACATTCAAGAGCATCCCTCACCCATGCACTGGCCTTTTTGGCCTCTATCTTACCCTTAACTGCACATATGCCATTGTCCAGGTACATCACTGCTTTTAACCCCTTAGATCGCCATAGCTTAACCAAGGGTCGCATCATTTTAGAGAACACATATGGTCCATCAAAACCCAAGTACTTATGATGCACCCACCACCACTTTAAATTTTATATCACCCAGTTGGAATTCACAACATCTGCCCATAGAAAGTTTTATGGCATACCTTAATGTAAAGAGCTCCAAATTTATCTAAGTTAAGGGGCAGGTGATTGATACAAGTGTACTAACCAAGCACCCCCCCCCCCACCATGGCACTCCAAACATCATGTAATGATTACATTTGGGTTGGAACTTACATGTATATCCCATCTCTGTGGATGGTTTAATGGTGTGCTTTCCATGTACATGTAAACTTCCCCTCCCCCTCAACTGGCACTTGAGATGTTGAATATTATTAATTACCCTACTGATTGTGGTGGTTCAAGGCCCATGACCTCAGTCCTTACCCTAATACCACAAACCCATGTGTTCCATGAACATGCTGGCATGCATGCAAATTGATCTGGTGATGTTTCCTTTTCTACACCCTCCCAGCATGCACCTTCTCCCTCTGTACTTTTCTCATTCACTTCTCTTCTTCATATTCACTTTCAAACTGTTCTCCCTTCTTGTGTGCATCTGTGATGGCCTTTGTTCCTTCTCTCCTTACCAGAACAATACAACTCCACTGTATATTGCAAGTCAGGAGGGTCATGATGATGTAGTACAGACCTTGTTGGGAGCTGGTGCTGGAGTGAATATAACAACATCTAATGTAAGTGATGTTTAGTTGTGGAGATATGTATGTGGACTAATGAGGGTATGGTGGGGTGTTATAAGGATGCAGTGGCAAAAGGCTAAATGCACCATTAATAAAATTGCTACCCACCTTCCCCTCCCCGGCCCACAGCACAGACATGTACACACAAGGTGTGCTATTGAGATTAAAGAAGTGTGCACGTTACTCAGCTGTGGGTCATTCCACTATGACTTTGTATGGGAGCGTGCTTCACATCTTCAGATCATGATGCATTTACTCATATTTTTTTGTCTTTGGATGAATGTTGCTTTTACCGTTTATTACTTTAATAACTTGAATGGCTTTCGAAATATGCTGTCCTGAATCAAGGGGGGGGGGGGGGCAAAGAAATCTGTATGAACCCCATTGTCCATTACTGTAGAGCTTGAAGAGAGGATTACAAATCTCCTTTTAAAATAAAAATCTGACTTAAGAGAAAAAAGATACGAGGGGTTTGAAAACGAGGGCATAGGGGGTACCACCCTACGCCCCCCCCTTACATTTTATCGCATTATTGTATCACTTTTGTTTCACATCAGATTCACATGGGAGTCGCACCGATCGATTCCTCGTAGTGAAAGTAACTCATTAGCACCCAAGTACAATCTGTAGACTCTCGCTAAAACCTAGAGCGATGTAGTTAACATTTTAACCCGGCCGTTCCAGAGATATATGTGGTAGGTTTAATTACCGGGTTAAAACATGCTCAAGGTTTTAGCGAGGGTTTACAAGTTGTACTTGGGTCCTAACTAGCTACTTTCACTGCGAGGAATCGATCGGTGTGATTCCCATGTAAATCTGAAGCAAAACAAAAAAGATAATAAAATGGAAGGGCCATAGGGTGGTACCCCCTATGGCCTCTTTTAAAAATCCCCCGTATCTTTTTTCTCTTAAGTCAGATTTTTATTTTAAAAGCAGATTCGTAATTCTCTATTCAAGCTCTACAGTATTGGACGATGGGGTCCATAAAGATTTCTTTGCCCCCCCCCCCTCGTCCTGAATAATTAATTTTTCCATATAAAGTTCAACTTTGAAAGCTCATACCTTTTTTGTCTGATATAGTCATTATTGTCATCGAACTTAAGTGGAACCCATTTTTAGTTATCATTTTTGTGGGTAATGAAAGGGTTATATACTAAAGCGCTGATTTAAAAATTTGGATTGATTAAAAAGTTTTGAAAAATATAAACATCAAGGGAAGACTAATATCTCACGTTTTTGTGAATAAATTTCAGGGTATAGATAACCCCTGAGAACCACATGCATTTGATGATGTGGCAGCCATATTTATTTTTTAACTCGGCTTATATTACTCAGTGGGGGTAAGTGTGTTACATAACTATCATACAACAGCTATCAACACTGAGGTTTATTTTTCTTTCACTTATGGCTTAAGTGTTTCTTTGATAATGTATGCCAGCCTCAAATGCCACATTCAAGTAAGATCTTTTAGTGCATTGCATAGTATCAATGGCAAGAGCTTCCTAATATATACCACAAACCACTTAGACGACTTACATGTACATGTAACAACACAGTGGTTATGTTCATTCACAGCAATTTACTAATTTTGTTTACTTAGTGAATGAATTTATACATTTAGTTGTGTCAGCCAGACATTGTTTGGCAAATTTACTTCAGCTGACTAACCAGGTCAGTCAACCTAGGAGACGGTCCACTATCTGCACACATTATGAACTGTAGCATGCACAATCATTTGTTGTTTGGACTTAAATTGAAGTGTGCTTACATGTACTTGCACAACGATTACTTGTAAAACACAAAGGACTGGTCATTAATAAATTAATTGATCACTTGTATTAGGACGGTCGGAGTCCATTGTGGACAGCAAGTTCCAATGGACGCCTTGAAGTAGTAACGAAACTCATTGAAGCAGGAGCTGATATCAATCAGGCTACTAAGGTTGGTATGAAATAATCTGCTCCATTTACAATGTGGTGGTCAGCATGTACTGGTAGTTTAACATGATTTGGAATAAAACGTTTTGGGGAAATTACAACATGTAAAAATGTAACAGATTCATTAGATGTGCATCATTTTATTTTAACCCAAACCTTTCCATTCTGTCCTACATGTATGTACATGTACATGTAGTCATACTAACAACATGCATGTACATGAGACAATTATGCCCTAGTCATGAGTTAATAGCTGTACATGTATCTCTATAGCTATACTCTATCAAATCTGGATCATTATGTGCCATTAATGTCAGAATTTTAGGTAGATTTATCCCACATTGCACATCAGTGGTCTCTTATTTTATACTTTTTGCCACATGTACATGTGTTCAAAATGTAATTTAAATGTCCAAAGTCAGATGAGCATATGGAGGTGATGAATGCTGTTGTTGAGTGGTGGGACAATGACCCAAACCATCTGTATAGGGAAATAGATTGTTCTGAGGCAAAATCCCATACCCCAATGTGGGAACATTCCCCTCCCCCTCCCCCCCCCTCCTCCCTAACTGGGGCTGCATCGTTTATTATTCATTGGCTGCACCACTTTTTATTAGCAAATCCATGAGCGCTGGGATTAGGATATTGCTTGACCATATGAATAAAGTGACATGGTGAAATGATCATGCAGCATAGAAGCTGTATACTTCCTCCACATGCCTTACATGGTATCCTCACAGTTCCTTATCACATAACAATTGGTGTAGCCTCACCTGTGCACACCATCTTAATAAGACACAATAGGCTGGAATGGTACACAGCACACAAACCAATACTCCAATAGGCTGGAATGGTACACAGCACACAGACCAATACTCCAATAGGCTGGAATGGTACACAGCTCACAGACCAATACTCCAATAGGCTGGAATGGTACACAGCACACAGACCAATACTCCAATAGGCTGGAATGGTACACAGCACACAGACCAATACTCCAATAGGCTGGAATGGTACACAGCACACAGACCAATACTCCAATAGGCTGGAATGGTACACAGCACACAGACCAATACTCCAATAGGCTGGAATGGTACACAGCACACAGACCAATACTCCAATAGGCTGGAATGGTACACAGCACACAGACCAATACTCCAATAGGCTGGAATGGTACACAGCACACAGACCAATACTCTAAACATAACACCAAACAAAAATAACACTAATAACAACAACAACATCGGGCTGCCAACCCAACAACACCACACACAACGCTGGGCAGGAAGCTTAACACAAACCTATATTTTTAAAGAAGATGAACCCACATCATATGGTCCATCAAAACCCAAATACATGTACTTATGATGTGCCTGCACCACCTCCACATGGTGGTAATCTGACTATAAATCAAAAGTAATCATATACTCACCTGGTCAAAAAAGCATCATGGCTATACTCATGTCTTCATACTTCAATTTCTGTTTCCGTACTAACTGGTTCACATGATGCAGGTTAAGCACCAAACGCTTCTTCTGGCATATATACGGTCTAGCACTTACTGTCTGGACGTAACCCCCACTGAGCAGATCAGCAACAGCAAGGTCCACAAATCCTGTGTTCACCCACGCCGACTGCTGATTTGCATCGTAAGTTTGGAGTAGAACGGTATCACATACCCTTCCCGTATTAAATCAATGATCTACTCTGGGGCACATAGCACATCTACCCAAAACTGTACATGCTGTCTCTACCTCCCTTTGATGGACGCTGGTCAGCCATTTTATTAAAGGTTCACAATGCAAGCGATATAGTTCTTTGTGTCTCAATAACTTTAGTAACAATATATACTTAGGGAAATAGATGACGTTAGTGAAAATTGCTAGTATGAAAACACTAATCCAATAACCAATGCATCCAATAGAAGGTCTGCTGCTAGTTCAAAGATAGACGTGTCAAAATCTGTTGCATCATGATGTTTCATTCTCCTTCCAATATGCAACAACATACTTATATCCTTCAAATTGATTTACCAGTCAAAAGGTATACAGACACAGGATAGCTCACTGCTCAGAGTCACAGACACAGACAGTCACAAGCAAACGATAGGAACACTTCAACCTTAAAACGAATTCAAATTTCTACTCAAACCTAAAATTGGCAACGAAATCAAGCATACATTACAGTTTTATACTTGTGCATGACAAATATCTTTGTTCCAAACAATAAAGTGGCTTTCAGATGTTTCAGATTCGCGGCCCATTGCAGAGGCCAGCGCACTGCACACAATGTAACAATGTAAGCCATCCAGCCTTCTAGGCATCCTTTGTGACTGTGAGAGCCTGCACCTCAGCTTCCTGGACTGTCAGCCAGTTGAATTAATGAATGGTGCTACATTATTTTAAACTCTGAGTCTGTAGAATAAAATAAAGTTGTTATCACTGAGCATGCACATCGCATATATACACACTACATGTACGGCCTACCGAATTCTGGGCGAAAAAACAGTATCTTTGTATCAATAGAATTTAATGAAATTTTGTACAATGCAAGGTTATACACTACATTGAATATCCAAACACCTTTCAAAAATATCCGCTATCCTGAACTACATGTAGGTGTTTTTGCGCGGTAAAGTTATAGCACTTTTTCCAATAGTTAATGAGATCTGGTTTTTTATTGAAATCTACACAAGAGGATGAAACCGAACCTTCGAACTATGCCACAAAGCGAAGAACCCTCTCCCATTCCATCCCCTAACCCTTCGTGAAGCAAGTTTTTGAGTGGACCTCAAAAGTGTTAATAATCCTGCCATAATAATGTGGAACAAAATGGAAGGCAATTATTGCACCTTTTGCAACATACCTAATCTTGTTTATATTTATACTAGCTTGCACCTGTGAAAAATCATGGGCTGATTATTTACCACCTGTTCTAACATACAGTTACTACGCAACCTCTCTAACATGCCCGTGCAATACAAATACTTCATGGAATTATTAGTAACTACATGATGTTTTCGGCCTGTACTATGAGACTTGAGAGAGAATTACCACAATAGCGTTGCTTTTATTGTGATGGCCTGTACAGGCATGTAGGTTTTGTGGCAAGCATGGTCGCTAAGTACACGTTGCTATGTACTTTTGTGTGGGAGGTGGTCATTCCAATTGGTTGCTAGGTACGCGTACATACCTAGCAACCAATAGGCGTTAGGTCGAGTATATTAATGAGTTACGCAGACGTACGTTGGAAATTATAGTATTAGATTATACCAGCTGCAAACATCCTACCTGATACCCTACACCTCCTCACAATCACAGACCACACCCATCAACCCTCACTCATTGGCCACACCCATTGGTCCTCACAACTCTGCCAGGCTTGCCACCACTCACTGGCTTACTACTAACAGTCTGACATTAACATATAGTGGAACAATCTTTAACAATTCTGTTTGCAAGTGTGGCTGTCGACTACCCACCAGTACTCTCATATTACACAGCTTGTGTGCAATGGAGTCCAGTATCCTAAGCACCACCACCATTTCCCTTCCCGTAGAACTCTGGGCTGCTTCTCCTGGCAACCAACTACCCTGTGCAACATGCAGGCCATGCTCCACTGTATACCCCCCTGAATACACCAACCTAACGGCTGAAGGGCTAAGCCATATAGGCTGGGCATTATATTGGGCAACACAACTAGATGATCTCCAAAACTCTAACTCGCGCTGCACACCTCAGTTGATCTCTAAGTGCTCACACCATGCATGTCTGGACCACAGCAAGACGTACAAACTCCTAGTCATAATCCTAGACATTGGCCCCAAAGCCAACCCCATGGAAATAATCTTGCCAACCAAACTAGCAATAAACCGTGCATTCAGATGTGTGGCTACCCCATTGATCTGCAACATGGCACGCAACACTGCCAACTTAGCTTCTGGAACCAAAACACAGCCCCGTTCCAGGTCTGCATCAAATCCCAACCACGCTGTGCTAAGTGATGGGAACCAAACTGACTTACCCTCATGCACAACCAAACCCGCACATTCAAGAGCATTCCTCACCCATGCACTGGCCTTTTTGGCCTCTATCTTACCCTTAACTGCACATATGCCATTGTCCAGGTACATCACTGCTTTTAACACCTTAGATCGCCATAGCTTAACCAAGGGTCGCATAAGTCTTGAGAACACATATGGTCCATCAAATCTTACGATGCACCTCCACTACCTCCACATGGTGGTAACCCGACTTTTAATCATCTACTTACCTGATCTGAAAAGTATCATGGCAATACACAAGTCTTCATACTTAAATTTCTGTTTCCGTTCTAACTGGTTCACATGACGCAGGTTAAGTATGCTGACAGCTGCAACTATACGGTCTAGCACTTACTGTCTGGACGTAACCCCCACTGAGCAGCTCAGCAACAGCAAGGTCCACAAATCCTGTGTTCACCCACGCCGACTGCTGATGTGTCCTTGTATACGTCATAGGTTTGGAGTAGAACGGTATCACATACCCTTCCCGTATTAAATAAACGATCCACTCTGGGGCACATAGCACATCCACCCAAAACTGTACATGCTGTCTCTTCCAACCTTTGATGGACGCTGGTCAGCCATCACCCAATTGGAATTCACAATCATCTGCCCATAGAAAGTTTTATGGCATACCTTAATGTAAAGAGCCCCAGATTTGATTTATAAAAGTGTACCAACCAAGCACAGGTTATCACCAAAGCAGATAGATGGTGTCGGGTGTAGATACATCACTCATCATTTGCAATACCTTATCAGTACATAGTAATAAAAAACCTTGCTACATGTATCCTGCTCACACATAAAAGTGCTCTTCCAGAGCTGAGGAACAATCTCATAACAGTTAAAATGAACAGCACATGGTGTGCACATTAGGACACCTACAATGTCCTCTAACATAAGCTCCATCTCTTATATCCCTGCCCCCCATGTGGCATTCCATTTCATCCAATCACCATGTCATGACAACATTTGAGTGGTATCCCATAGCCATTCTTGGCTGACTATGACCACCAGCAGCCATGTATCTTAAGCAGCTGATCATACATGTAGACATGCAGCATGACATGCCTACATGTACATGTAGCTCTATACATGTGGATGGTTTAATGGTGTACTTTCCATGTACATGTAAACGTCCCCTCCCCCTCAGCTGGCACTTGAGATGGTGAATTTTATTAATTACCCTATGGACTGTGGTGGGTCAAGGCCCATGACCTCAGTCCTTACCCTAATACCATAAACCATGTGTAACAACATGTGTGCAGTGTACATGCTGCAATACATCATATACATGTACATATACAAATTGATCTGGTTTTGTTGTCATTTCTACAGTACACCCTCCCAACATGCACCTTCTCCGTCTGTGCTTCTCTCATTCACTTCTCTTCTTCATATTCACTTTCAATCTGTTCTCCCTTCTTACGTGCATTTGTGATGCCTTTGTTCCTTCTCTCCTTACCAGGACAATGCAACCCCACTGTATATCGCAAGTCAGAATGGTCATCGTGATGTAGTACAGACCTTGTTGGGAGCTGGAGCTGGAGTGAATATAGCAACATCTGATGTAAGTGATGTTTAGTTGTATATGGTCTAATGAGGGTATGGTGGGGTGTTGTAAGGATGCAGTGGCAAAAGGCTAAATGCACCATTAATAAGATTGCTGCCCACCCCCTCCCCCCACAACACATACATGTACACAAAAGGTGTGCTATTGAGATTAAAGAAGCGTGCACGTTACTCAGGTGTGTCAGGCCCAAGTGCATAGCGTATAGGCAGAGTTGACATAGATGATTCAATACCACTTACATGTAGTACCTCAGGTATTAAGCAAGTGGGGTACTCTGATATATTATTTTTTGCTACCTTACAATCTCATTAAAATTCATGATATACTTTAACCCCTTAAGCACACTTCAATAAATATCATATTGGATGTGTGCATCAGTCTAATACCCAAATGTTGTCTGATACATGACCCATGAATAACCACATACATGTACAAGTACTGCTCTTTCGAACTCACAAAGGTGATCAAAATAATTAAACCATCCACCTGATGGCAAACCATCCACCTGATGCAGCCAGGCACCAGTACTTGCACTGCCTCATCTGTTGCAGCTTACGACTCAACAGACTCACCCAGATGTTGGAGGTAAGAGTGCCAAGTGGATTTCATGCACAGGGAACACCGGAACGCCTTGCCTTGCCTCTGCCCACAGTTTCCATCTCTTGAAGGCACCCAGGTACAGCGCCGTCCACCCACACTCGCACGCGAACGACTCACTAACACTTGCATTCGATCTGTATACTCGCATCAAATGTATATTTGGGGGGGGGGGGGGGGGGGGGGAAATCAAGTCCAAGTAAAAGAGCTAACAAGAAATTGAACTACTATATTCAGTTCGTCCACCATACTACTCTAGTAGACTTGACTCTAGCACGCCAGCACGCCATATTCCGTCTTACTGACACTAAGAACTCACTGGCCACACCCATCGACCCCAACTCATCACTACTCCACACTCATTGGCCACACCCATTGACCCTCACTCACTAGCCACACCCAGGACTCACTGGCCACACTCATCAATCCTCAAAACTCCACATGCACTGGCCACACCCTTCGACCCTCACAACTCCACACTCACTGGCCATACCCATCCACCCCCACTCACAACTCCACACTCACTGGCCACACCCAGGGACCCTCAATCACTGGCCACACCCATCAACTCTCACACCCTCAACCCTCACTGGCCACAACCAGGGGCCCTCACCATCAGCGACATACATGTAACTATACATTTACTGGCCACACCCATCAACCCTCACTGGCCATACCCAGGGTTCCTCATAGCAGGCAGGAATATATGCCCTTCCATATAAGGGCTTCAACATAACTCATGTACATGTAGAAATCTTGTTAGGTATGTTGCAAAATTTTTCAAATTATTTAAATAGCTGAGATAATAACACCGATGTGAAGAGCACATTAAACCATACTTAATGATACCAAAACCATAAGTTTATGATTTAGAATACGGAAGATATACATGTAGTGTGTAAAAAAGCATTAAATTTTTAGTATGGGATTTCATTAAAACATGCATCGTAAGTATGTTTTGTTAAATCCCACGTAACTTTTGCAACGTATACCATATTTAAATGGAATTTTCAGTAATGGCAGGTTAATAGATGCCCTTTCGAATTATTCTGTTAATGGTTCACAATGCAAGCGATATAGTTCTTTGTGGCTCAATAACTTTAATAACAGTATATACTTAGGGAAATAGATGACGTTAGTGAAAATTGCTAGTGATGAAAACACTAATCCAATAACCAATTCATCCAATAGAAGGTCTGCTGCTAGTTCAAAGATAGACATGTCAAAATCTGTTGCATCATGATGTTTCATTCTCCTTCCTATATGCAACAACATACTTATTTCCTTTCATCTTTTCAATTCTTCCATTAAACAATTGAAAAACTCCACCATCCAACCAAACATGGCAAATATTGTGGCCAATTGATTTACCAGTCAAAAGGTATACAGACACAGGATAGCTCACTGCTCAGAGTCACAGACACAGACAGTCAGTCACACACAAACAATAGGAACACTTCAACCTTAAAACGAATTCAAATTTCTACTCAAACCTAAAATTGGCAACGAAATCAAGCACACAATGCAGTTTTATACTTGTGCATGACAAATATCATTGTTCCAAACAATAAAGTGGCTTTCAGATGTTTCAGATCCGCGGCCCATTGCAGAGGCCAGCGCACTGCACACAATGTAACAATGTAAGCCATCCAGCCTTCTAGGCATCCTTTGTGACTGTGAGAGCCTGCACCTCAGCTTCCTGGACTGTCAGCCAATTGAATTAATGAATGGTGCTACATTATTTTAAACTCTGAGTCTGAAGAATAAAATAAAGTTGTTATCACTGAGCATGCACATCGCACATATACACACTACATGTGCGGCTTACCGAATTCTGGGCGAAAAAAACAGTATCTTTGCATCGATAGATTTTTATGAATTTTTGTACAATGCAAGGTTATACACTACATTGAATATCCAAACACCTTTCAAAGATGGAACTACATGTAGGTGTTTTTGCACGGTAAAGTTATAGCACTTTTTCCAAGAGTTATTGAGATCTGGTTTTTTATTGAAATCTACATAAGAGGATGAAAACGAACCTTCGAACTATGCCACAAAGCGAAGAACTCTCTCCCATTCCATCCCGTAACCCTACGTGAAGCAAGTTTTTGAGTTGACCTCAAAAGTGTTAATAATCCTGCCACAATAATGTGGAACAAAATGGAGGACACTTTTGCAACATACCTAATCTTGTTTATATTTATACTAGCTTGCACCTGTGAAAAATCATGGGCTGATTATTTACCACCTGTTCTAACATACAGTTACTACGCAACCTCTATAACATGCCCGTGCAATACAAATACTTCATGGAATTATTAGTAAATACATTATGTTTTCGGCCTGTACTATGAGACTTGAGAGTGAATCACCACAATAGCGTTGCTTTAATTGTGATGGCCTGTACAGGCATGTAGGTTTTGTGGCAAGCATGGTCGCTAAGTACACGTTGCTATGTACTTTTGTGTGGGAGGTGGTCGTTCCAATTGGTTGCTAGGTATGCGTACATACCTAGCAACCAATAGGCGCTAGGTCGAATATATTAATGAGTTACGCAGACGTACGTTGGAAATTATAGTATTAGATTATACCATTTGCAAACATCCTACCTGATACACTACACCTCCTCACAATCACAGACCACACCCATCAACCCTCACTCACTGGCCACACCCATTGATCCTCACAACTCTACCAGGCTTGCCACCACTCACTGGCTTACTACTAACAGTCTGACAATAAGATATAATGTAACAATCTTTAACAATTCTGTTTGCAAGTGTGGCTGTCGACTACTCACCAGTACTCTCATTTTACACAGCTTGTGTGCAATGGAGTCCAGTACCCTAAGCACCACCACCATTTCCCTTCCCGTAGAACTCAGATGTCAATCCTTAGATGACTGCATATCCTTTCGTCAGTTTTCTGAAGTTAACAAACCTCCACTACCCCAAAGTCTAGATCAGGCTTTCCTCCAGCTCCACCTTTTTGCTAACAGTTCATCCTTTCTGGCACTCCTATGCTGTGGACAAACATCGTGGGGTTGGTCCTTCCAGGAGCTTACCATCTTTCATGATATCGGTACCGTCTTTGGTTCCGACTCTTGGATATGCTTATGCTTCTGAGCACCACCCTGTGGTTCTGTTACCCTCTTTGAGTGGTTCTGGACCTGGGGTTCCACTGCCTGTTCTTTTTCCCATTACCAGAGCAATTCAACTGCGCAAGTGAGAAGGGCCATCATGATTAATATTATTTTAATTATAGATGTACATGTAGATTGTGGTGGGTCAAGGCCCATGACAGCAGTCCTTACCCTAATACTACAAACCCATGTGTACCAACATGTGTACAGAGTACTTGCTGCAATACATACAAGCTGATCTGGTGATGTTGTCATTTCTACACCCTCCCAATATGCACCTTCTACCTCTGTACTTCTCTCATTCACTCATTTTCATATTCACTTTCAAACAGTTCTCCTATTACATGTATGTGTGTCAGTGATGCCTTTGTTCCTTACCAGACCAATGCAACTCCACTGTTTATTGCAAGTCAGGAGGGTCATCATGATGTAGTACAGACCTTGTTGGGAGCTGGTGCTGGAGTGAATATAGCAAGATCTAATGTAAGTGATATTTAGTAGCATGTGGTCTAATGAGGGTATGGTGCGGTGTTTTAAGGGTGCAGTAAAAGAGGCTACATGTACCATTTATGAAATTTCTGGCCCCCCCCCCCCCCCCCCCCCCCAACTCATACATGTACTCAAAAGGTGTGCTATCGAGATTAAAGAAGCGTGCACGCCATCTTAATAAGACACAATAGACAAACAAAGAAAGTACGGGCTGACCAGCTGGTATACATGTACCTCCAATAGCCAGTATCACTCACACCAACCTAACGGCTGAAGGGCTAAGCCATATAGGCTGGGCATTATATTGGGCCACACAACTAGATGATCTCCAAAACTCTAACTCCCGCTGCACACCTCAGTTGATCTCCAAGTGCACACACCATGCATGTCTGGACCACAGCAAGATGTACAAACTCCTAGTCATAATCCTAGACATTGGCCCCAAAGCCAACCCCATGGAAATAATCTTGCCAACCAAACTAGCAATAAACCGAGCATTCAGATGTGTGGCTACCCCAGTGATCTGCCACATGGCACGCAACACTGCCAACTTAGCTTCTGGAACCAAAACACTGCCCCGTTCCAAGTCTGCAATAAATCCTAACCACGCTGTGCTAAGTGATGGGAACCAAACTGACTTACCCTCATGCACAACCAAACCCGCACATTCAAGAGCATCCCTCACCCATGCACTGGCCTTTTTGGCCTCTATCTTACCCTTAACTGCACATATGCCATTGTCCAGGTACATCACTGCTTTTAACCCCTTACATCGCCATAGCTTAACCAAGGGTCGCATAAGTTTAGAGAACACATATGGTCCATCAAAACCCAAGTACTTACGATGCGCCCACCACCACTTTAAATTATGTATCACCCAATTGGAATTCACAACATCTGCCCATAGAAAGTTTTATGGCATACCTTAATGTAAAGAGCTCCAAATTTATCTAAGTTAAGGGGCAGGTGATTGATACAAGTGTACTAACCAAGCACCCCCCCACCATGGCACTCCAAACACCATGTAATGATGACATTTGGGTTGGAACTTGCATGTATATCCCATCTCTGTGGATGGTTTAATGGTGTGCTTCCATGTACATGTAAACTTCCCATCCCCCTCAGCTGGCACTTGAGATGTTGAATATTATTAATTACCCTACTGATTGGTGGGTCAAGGCCCATGACCTCAGTCCTTACCCTAATACCACAAACCCATGTGTTCCATGAACATGCTGGCATGCATGCAAATTGATCTGGTGATGTTTGCTTTTCACCTTCTCCCTCTGTACTTCTCTCATTCACTTCTCTTCTTCATATTCACTTTCAAACTGTTCTCCCTTCTTATGTGCATCTGTGATGTCTTTGTTCCTTCTCTACTTACCAGGACAATGTAACTCCACTGTTTATTGCAAGTCAGAAAGGTCATGATGATGTAGTACAGACCTTGTTGGGAGCTGGTGCTGGAGTGAATATAGCAACATCTGATGTAAGTGATGTTTAGTTGTGGAGAGATGTATGTGGACTAATGAGGGTATGGAGGGATGTTATAAGGATGCAGTGGCAAAAGGCCACATGTACTATTTATGAATTTTCTGGCCCCCCCCCCCCCCCCCCCTCCCCCAACTCATACATGTACACAAAAGGTGTGCTATCGAGATTAAAGAAGCATCATAATAAGACACAATAGGCAAACGAAGAACGGGCTGACCACATGAGCATGTACCTCAAATAGCCAGTATCACTCACACCAACGTAATGGCTGAAGGGCTAAGCCATACAGGCTGGGCATTATATTGGGCCACACAACTAGATGATCTCCAAAACTCTAACTCCCGCTGCACACCTCGGTTGATCTCTAAGTGCTCACACCATGCATGTCTGGACCACAGCAAGACGTACAAACTCCTAGTCATAATCCTAGACATTGGCCCCAAAGCCAACCCCATGGAAATAATCTTGCCAACCAAACTAGCAATAAACCGAGCATTCAGATGTGTGGCTACCCCAGTGATCTGCAACATGGCACGCAACACTGCCAACTTAGCTTCTGGAACCAAAACACTACCCCGTTCCAGGTCTGCATCAAATCCCAACCACGCTGTGCTAAGTGATGGGAACCAAACTGACTTACCCTCATGCACAACCAAACCCGCACATTCAAGAGCATTCCTCACCCATGCACTGGCCTTTTTGTATTGTACTATTGATAAACATAAGCGGATAATGTGATTGGTGGCAACCTTTTTCCATTTTCGTCAAAGTTGTATTTGATTGTTTTTATCTCAAAGTTATAAACAATAATTGCACACCATCATACATGTACATGTGCATGTTATTAGAGTTGTTTTTCAAAAAACTGTATTATTTTTTGCTACCTTACAATCTCGTTAAAAGATATACTTTAACCCCATAAGCACACTTAAATAAATATCATATCCGATATCATACATCCGTCTAATACCCAAATGTCGTCTGATACAAAAAAAAGATGACCCATGCATAACCACGTACAAGTACAGTACCAGCTCGATCATAGAGAAATTTTGCAGCTCGATCATGGAGAAAATATAGCATATACTTGGTAACTAAAGAAACCATCAGTGTTCATAGCAACCACTATGAAAACTGATAGTTGGCTTAGTCCCAATGTATGCACTTTATTTTCTCTATGATCAAGCTGCGAAATTTCTTTATGATCGAGCTGGTACTGTACTGCTCTTTCGAACTCACAAAGGTGATCAAAATAATTAAATATGCGAGTGGCCATATTTCATAAACGGAACAACATAGGGTATACAAATATATTGCAATTTTGTGTAATAGAGTTGGGAGAATATATATGGGAAATGGTATCTCAATGTGAGAAGGTAAGGTAAATTTAGGGTGGTACAATTAACCCTATGTGTGCCCTTTACTACTCCTTGGTAGAGGGCCCAACGATGTCGATGGAACGGGCTACAACATGATTGGTAGTCTTCAGTTGTGCACAGTTACGACTAATGTTGGCCATATCCTTGTAAATATTGGCCAGTAGAAACTGCTGGCTAGTTCATCCAGGTGTTCTACGATTGTGTGCCAGCTTCTGTGCTGCTTCTCACCATTTTTTGGGAACGACCAACTGTTTCCTCCTTCCACTCTTCCACCTTTCCTGACTGCCCCTTTACTGGATGTTTGAGAGAGTCCTCAGATGTCAATCCTTAGATGACTGCATATCCTTTCGTCAGTTTTCTGAAGTTAACAAACCTCCACTACCCCAAAGTCTAGATCAGGCTTTCCTCCAGCTCCACCTTTTTGCTAACAGTTCATCCTTTCTGGCACTCCTATGCTGTGGACAAACATCGTGGGGTTGGTCCTTCCAGGAGCTTACCATCTTTCATGATATCGGTACCATCTCTGGTTCCGACTCTTGGACTTGCTTATGCTTCTGAGCACCACCCTGTGGTTCTGTTACCCTCTTTGAGTGGTTCTGGACCTGGGGTTCCACTGCCTGTTCTTTTTCCCATTATCAGAGCAATTCAACTGCGCAAGTGAGAAGGGCGGGCCATCATGATTAATATTAGATGTACATGTAGATTGTGGTCAGTCAAGGCCCATGACAGCAGTCCTTACCCTAATACTACAAACCCATGTATAACAACATGTGTACAGAGTACTTGCTGCAACACATACAAGCTGATCTGGTGATGCTGTCATTTCTACACTCTCCCAACATGCACCTTCTCCCTCTGTACTTCTCTCATTCACTCATTTTCATATTCACTTTCAAACAGTTCTCTTATTACATGTATGTGTGTCAGTGATGCCTTTCTTCCTTACCAGGACAATACAACTCCACTGTATATCGCAAGTCAGGAGGGTCATCATGATGTAGTACAGACCTTGTTGGGAGCTGGTGCTGATATGAATATAGCAAGATCTGTTGTAAGTAATGTTTAGATGTGACGAGGTGTGAACTAAGGAGTGTATGGAGGGATGTGGTGTGGTGAAGGAGTTGCAGGATATACTTACATGTGTATAGTACTCTTATTGTTACCTTTGAATTATTTTACACAGTTCCTGTATTGTAGAATTATGTAATCTTAGTGACACATTCATTGTTGGACCTCATTATATTAAGGTTACATCGTATGCACTGCATGTGCCTTGAATAGATTTTTATTCCACAAGAGATGTGGTCTCAATATTTTATTTGCCACAATTTAGTTGTATTCCAATTTAAATTGTTAGACTCCTGCAACCTCAGGAGACACATATACATGTATGTGGTTACTATGGGTAACATAATTTTCTGTATTGTGTTGTACATGTAAATGTACGTGTTTGAACTCAAGAAAACAATTAACACCACGTCCGCGAGTAAAGTGGGTAAATTTAGGCCGTTTTGGGGGGAAGCAAAAAAAATTAATGGTCTGCTGATGAGCATTTATCTTTTCAAATACAGGAATTTGAAAGTACAACTCTTGAGACAACATTGGGTGCATTTTGTGAGAGATCATTCAGCTTGCTCGATGCAACAAATGCGGCAATGTAAAAGTGGTCCATGCTAATGAAAACATATTTCATCATCATACAAAAATGGCAATAATCTCATTGTATACGCCAAGTTGAACCTTTAAATGTTCGAATGCTTTTTCAATCATATGCAATATATTTCTTTACTGCATGTATGTGTTCTATCGTGTCTATCAAACTCTATACATTACCGCGTGCAGTTTAAATTTGCTGCTTTTCAGGCTGCATTGCGAGTCTGCATGTACATGTAATTTATATTTTCAAGGAAACTAAGAGCTGCATTGATATAGATGGCTCATGTATGCTTTTGAATTCATAGTCAAGAAAGGGATGGGTACAAAGTGATAAAATGATAAGTGCAGTACTGCACTAGTTCATTTCAATTCTGTACATCAAAACGGTGATAGTTGTAGCTCTTATAAATTATAATGTGAACATAGTGTAAAAGGTTACTCTACTTATTTTACAACTAGTACCTGTGATTCTATTGTTAGCGGATCTTTTAGGTTTTTAGTTTCCCCTCAATTCTGACCCACTTACTCGCGGACGCGGTATTAAGTACATGTAATCAAAGACACATCTTTTAGTTCAGCGCATGTCAGTATTAGCAGATATGCAGGTGTATTGATATTCATTCACACATGATGACATGCATAAGTACATGTATATCACTCATGTACATGTACATGTATGGTCTTCAGGATGGGAGAACACCCCTGGACATAGCAGTGAAGATGGGACACAAGGAAATAATTGAACTACTGAAGCTTAACATGAGCATGGTTAGGTTTGGTGTGCATGTACATGTACATAGACACCTAATGTGTGTGCTGGTGTGATGTTTGGTACTCAGGTGTGTCAAGCTAAATAATCCCTGCAATATCAACCTTTTATGATGTCATAAATCCTATTTGTTTGATAATTTGCTATGTACATTTTGCCAGACCAACATATCACTGTTGACCACATTGAACTGTGAGGTGCTTTTGCGTAACCCTTGTTTACATGTAATTACTTGCTTGTGTGACTCACTTGTGACCTCCATGTAATGTACGTCTAACATAAAAGTACTAGTTGTCTGCTGCAGACAACCATCAACCTTCATTAACTTCATTACATGAGCTGTAAATTGCCATTTATTGGTTATGTTAATGAGGCAAAATGCTCAGACTTTGTAGGCACATGATTTGTCTGCCGAAGCCCTTGAATTATAGTGTATGCGTGTTAATGGTTGTATCTTATGTTGTTAAAAATAAATATTAGAATAAACAAGTAGTATTGTCAGAGCAGAAGAAGTATAAGTTTGAAATCACATGCTAATAGAAGTATACATGTACATGTTGAAATGCACTGAAGATGAAATAAAGACATCTGATGGTATACATGTAGTGTTTCCATGAGCCCCAAATGTTGCATGTGTTATTCCCATGTACTACTTCAGGATTATGGCCTAACTGAACAGAGTAACCTGAAGCCTTCAGAGGTGAGTAGCCTGGGTTATATGTGGTCTGGGGATGAGTTAATAGTCAGTGTAGTATGCAGTACATGTAGGTCGCCAAGACAACACAAAAAGACTCCTGCTGCCCAATTCATACACAAACATGTACATGTACAGACAATCAAATAGTTGCATTGCACTACTGTTACATAACAAGGGCAATAGTGGTGGGAGCTACAAGTATGGGGAGGAGTGCTGTTGTTGCTTTTGAATTAGGAGATGTATGCTTCCATGGCATACGTGTTTGGTCTGGAGTACATGTCATTATGAAATGTACATTTGTCTGTTTACAGATAAAGCAGCCAGTGGAACACAAAGAGTAAACATTTCTACCACCAAATGTATTCATGATCCTTCACACTCCACTCTATCTCCTCCCCTCTCTCTTCCCTCCAATATTCCCTCTCAATAGGGTGGTCACATTTGCCTCCACACATGGTGACAATATCAGACTTGAACATGGAGGACAAGTGGCCTGCAGATTTAATAACAACTCAAGAGGCATTGTGATGACTTCTGCCCCTCTTCGTAGTGATGTCATCTTTCAGGTTAGATGACAGGTTTAGACATTGTCACCACATACTGTTGTGCCTCACTGACATGTGGTGCCTCAGTTGCGAGTGTTATGACTTTCGTGCATGTTATCTTGGCTGCTTTAGATTACTTTATGAAGTGGTGACATCTGTCATCTTTATTCAATGATAGTATCTTGATGAGATTGAATGAATTCCATGTGTTAATGTGTTAATTCCTGATTGTCATCAAGGGTGTCTTGTTTTACTGCATGTACATGTGTTCATTGTCCTAACATGTGCCTGTACTGTCTGAATTAGTATACACCGGGGTATACAATTGACCTTGGGATGACATTGAATTATACTGTATACAAGTAAATAAAAACATTCTCTACGAGAAAGTTGGTGGGATATTGGATTTGAAGGCAATTGGTGGTGTAAAAAGCAAGGAAACAAGGTCTTATCAGAAGGGAAAATGTAATAGTCCTATATTTAGCACATTTCTAGGGCGTATGTTGTTTGTGTGCTAAATATAGGACTATTACATTTTCCCTTCTGATAAGACCTTGTTTCCTTGCTTTTTACACCACCAATTGCCTTCAAATCCTATATCCCACCAACTTTCTCATAGAGAATGTTTTTATTTACTTGTTTTCTTAATTATTTTTTCACACCCAATGTCTATTTATACAAGACATAGGCTAATAGTCGATTGTGTATCAGAGTATAACATCGATTATTTATATAAAAGCGAGTCCTCCATCCGATTCTGAAGCTAGTGGTGAAATTTTGATCGCTTAAAAGTGTTCCTGTCCCGAGTTATGCGTTGCCAAGAAGGAGGAGAAGAAGACGACCAGCCCCTTGTTCCGAGACTGGGTACGAGAACGGGCAGTACACTCTTGTTTTCTACAACCACGCGGTTCTGCGACATGAAACAAAAACGAAACTACTCATTTTTGACTTCTAGATCGTTTGCTAAAACAAGCTACACGATCCGATCGTCGGGAGTGTTGTTACAGACGGGTCACGTTTTTTTAATGACATTCATAGTCGGGGTCAAATCCTATATGGAAGTTTCAAACGAAACTTCCGATATTATGTTGTTCATTTCACATGCTTGTATAAGTATATCTGCACTCATCTATTTTTTCTATTCTTGGTTTGCGGAGAGGGAAAATATCTTATTTGTTGGTACAGTATATCTGATTTTGTGTGGCTTTATTTTATCCTTCTAATACATCATGTATATATGCATACATGCAATTCTGGCAATTGCTAACACTGCAAGTGCATTTGAATGTGTGCATATTTCATAGAATTGCAATGCATACTGATTACGCACCAATAGGTGGAGATTATGGATGTGGACTCCAAATGGAGTGGCTCTCTGTCCATTGGAGTCACTACACAAAGTACAGCACAGGTGGTTTCTGTGGACAATGTAAAGCAGTTGTTGGGACAAAGTTTTATTGTGACATCATCAGTTAATGGCAAACCATCCTTAGCTCTGTATGCAGAAGGGCAGGTATGACACTGTTTAGTTCATGTACATGTGTACATCTGTTGTGCGTGCTATAGAGTAGTCCATGCCGCAATTGTATTAAGTACGTCTCATTGATTATTGTATGTATGATATGTACGTGTATGTGAATCAAACTATTCACTAGCTTGTCAATATGAGGCTCCCTCTGGATAGCAATAGAAAGATGCTGCCAAATATATTGAGTAGCATTCTGAGTGTGATCCTCTTGCCAAGTTCTTAAGGGAGAGGGAGGAATCAAGAAACACCTTGTATTGCTACAGGGCACAAAATACATGTTAAATTAAGCATGTAGTGATACTATGTACTTAATCACCAATTATTCCACATGGGCATGTACATTTAAAAAAAGTTTTTTGACATGCATTAGATGTGTATCAATTGTACATCTGCAATGAATCAACTGGTTCATATAAATACATGCACCTCATGCCAACACTTACATATGTATTAATATCACCAGGAAGTGGATCAACTGCCTGATGAAATCAATTTCCATGACCTAAAGGTTGGGGACACAGTTGGACTGCTGTACACAAACTCTGGTACCTTGCACCTCTTCATGAATGGTGCCCACGTGGTCACACTTCCCTGCACTGTCCCCGTGGGTGTGTATGGTTTGGTGGACCTGTATGGTCAGTGTGTGAAGGTATCCCTAAGACCACTGACACCTTGGAGTGGCGGAAGTCCCCTTCATGTCATGGCTGATAAAAGTGCTCTTGATCAGCAGAGAAAGCAACTTGCTGGTAAGCTGTCCATGTCACCTGTTGTTTAGACCTGTATATTGCATTGGAGCTTAGTTTAATGTCTATGTAACACGGTAGTCCTGTTACTTGTACAGTACATGTACACATAGCAAACACTTCTTTTTTTCAATTGCATTGAGAAGTGACTCAGCTGACTCTAAATATGTTGGCTTCTGATGGGTCAGACCAGTTGTCTTTGTATTTTACCTTTGAGTTATTTGTTTGTAACTCTGCTTAGTTTGGGTAATGTAACAATAAATTTAGAGGGCTGTGTACCATTTGACACTTGATAGGGAGGACCATCACTGGTACACTTAGTGGGATGAAATTTAAAAAATTTGAGCAGTATCATTTGCTAAGTTTCATTAATTTTTATTGTTGCAATGATGACAACCAACCAGTTTGGTGACCATCTCCCTACATGTGCATTCGTCATTGGGCTGGTGGGGTGGCTGCAATTCTAACTGTTGTACATGATACAACTACATTATCTCATATTAAAAAAATTTGAGTTGCATAATGAACAATACATGGGCTTGCTGTGTAGTGCATTAATATCTATTCCAGCTGAGCAAAGCCTTATGGTGAACCAATGGGAATGGTTCTCCCAGCAGGGCATAGGGCCAGTTGTTACAATATACCAAGGACTGGATGTCTATTATAAAAAGGTTTTCAAAACTCCATTCTGTAACAATCAACCCAGGCATGCGGCTGGTTATTTCCTCATATTTATAACAAATAAACTGAAATATCCTAAGTGTGTCTAGTTATTGTGCATTATATGGTAATTTAATGAGCACTATCTACATGTAAATGATGATGTAATATGAAGTACATATAATGTAACAACTCTTACTACCCTTATGAAGTGGCAACTGTGAGGTATTATTGGGCCAAACACACTTAAGATCTGATGAAAAGAGACACACAATCCCATGCAGTGATGGTGAAATATTGATCTTCAAGTGTGTTGCTATTGCATAAATATGATTTTTTATCTCTATTAGAGGCAACAAAATTGTATGAAGAAGCTATGAAGGAAGGTTCAGTAAATATATCGATTATCAAATGCCTGGTGCTTGGGATAGCAGGTGTGGGGAAGACCCACCTCAAGAGGCTCCTCCTGCCAGATGGTAATGATAAATCCACCGGTCGTGTTAGCACAGGACTGGCAGATAACCCAGTACAGGCATTTGTTGGCTCTGTCAAGTCCATACTAGCAGGTGTGGATGAGAATGATCCAGGTAGGTGGGAGGTTATGGATGAGGCTAAGCTGATGCAAGTCCTTGCAAGTGCATACCATTTGAAGCCTACACCTACAAAAACCCAGATACCTCAACCTCCATCACTTCCAATGGCTTCAGAGAACCTCACAAATAAAAGTTCTCAACCAGCTAAGACAGCTCCTAAACCATCTACCCTAGAACCATTGGAAGCAGAGCATCATAGTGACCATGACGTGTTTGATATCCCAGCTACTGGAGAAGTAGATAGTCTATTCATAGAAGCATTCAAAAATATAAGCAGTACGAAAGTGTTAAACATTAGATTGGTCCAGTTCATCGACAGTGGTGGTCAGCCCCAGTTTCTTGAGCTCTTACCGGTCTTTGTTCAAGATGTTTCTGTTGTTCTCTATGCTATAAACCTTTCTGAAAGTCTCAACCACTGCCCTATGATCTATTTCTATGGAAAGGACAGTCAACCAGTAGGAAATCCGTACAAGTCTCCATCTTCCCACAAGCAGGTGTTGGAGCAGTGTGTGAGAGCTGCACATGCCAGAGATTTCCGTCCTCATTTGTTTGTAGTAGGAACTCACCGCGATGAGGAGGATAAGTGTTCTGAGACAAAGGGGGGAAAAGGTGATGTCATCAAGCAAATGGTGAATTCAGAATACCTGATATGCAAGAATGGTGTGGACGTAATCTGGGATATAAATGGTGCAAACCCTGATTCCTATGACCAAAAGGTAGCTGGTGAGCTAAGGCATGCAATAGTAGATCACTGCAATGATGAAGCCACTCCTTCCCTGCCTATAAAGTGGTTTGGTCTAGAGATGCAGATAAAGCATACAGCTGCAAGAGGTGTTATCAGTCTTCGTAGATGTCTTCAGCTGGCACGGAGCTTAGGTATGGATGAGCAAGCCCTAGAAGCAGCTCTCCTGCACATGGTCAAATATAACCTGTTGCTATGGTACCATAATATACCCTCTCTTCACAACATAGTGTTCTGTGATCCCCAAGTTATCCTAAACATCATCTCAGACCTAGTCCAGTGTAAACATGAGCTGGCTGGAGGTGATCTTTCTAAATTACTGGGCATATCAGGAGTGAAGGAAGCTTGGTGCTCAAAGTTCAAGGCCCATGCCACTTTCAGTCATCATTTTCTTTCCCTTAATTACTTCAAGAGGCACTTTCTCAGTGATGTATTTAATGTAGAGCATTTCACTGCCCTCATGTGCCACCTCTTCATTATGGTTCCATTGGAAGGTGGTGACTACTTGATGCCAGCCCTTTTGCACCCTCTTAGTCCTGAGAGCATCAGACGACATAATGCATCAGCACAACCTCTCCTATTGCACCTCCACAATGATCTTGTTCCATTTGGATTGTTCAGTTGCTTAGTTTCTTCCATTCAGACAGAATATTCAGTTTTAGAGGTGAATAAAGTACCAGTTTGTCTTTATAGGAACTGCGTGTCTTTCAAATGTAAAAAGTTTCCAGCCCAATTCACCATTATTGATTCCTCATTATTCATAGAGGTGCACCTGGATTCTGCACGAGACGTTCCCACAGCCTGTCCCAGAATACGAAAGCTGATATATGATGGTATTAAAAAATGTAGTGATGTTCTCCGTTATCATAGTTTGAAGCTCCTCAAGGATGGCTTTGCCTGTTCTAATAAATCTTGCAAAGGTGTGGCCACACCATATGATAGTGACCCTAACCTGGCATCATGTGCCGGCTGTTCTACCGACATGGACCTTACCTCAAATCACACTGTATGGATTGCAGAGGAAAGAAAGCATTCAAATGGTATGTTTATAGTTTGCTTTACATGTTACATTAGCATCGCAATTTGCGCCATGAGTGACAGCATTGGTGGGATGTGGAGTATATTTACATGCGCTTGTCATATATATCACATGTTCTTTCTTCAGATCATACTTTTACTCATAAAAATATACTCAGTGCTCTTAAAGAAGTGGTGGATTGGAAGTCACTGGGAATCCAACTACATATTAACCTTACAAAGATAAAAGAAATTGATATTAATAATCGTGGACAAGTTGCAGATTGCCGATATGACCTGGTTCAGTTCTGGTTGGAATCAGACACGTCATGCTCCTGGAAGAAGCTGATTGATGCCCTCTCATCCTGTGGCCATGTGGTCCTGGCTGAACAATTAAAGACATTGTATGGACTGTAGCATATTTATAGTGTGTTTGTAGCATGAGGTAGTGTAGTGTTGGAGTGTTGTGTGATATGCTGTTGTAGCTTAGACTGTTAGTACATTTGTAGCTATAAATAGTTCAACTGATGAATGTACATGTATGTATGATGATGATGTATTACAATGTATATGTATTTACATATAATGATGTTTTGTACACCATGGGCAAAAGTGTGGTCTGTGGCATGTAACCATAGTGCCAATATATGGGAATTACCTACCAGGATTTATAATGTCATCTGTGTGCTACCAGACTACATGTACCTACTGGAGCATTCTGTACTGGAGCCAATATTATCTCCTGCTAATCATTAGTACATATTAATGTCAAGTAAGCATTGTTTTTTCATCCTCCCTTTCCAATACGACTAAAATTATGTGCTCCTTGATGCATACGGGTTGTGTGCCTGCCTCTATAGACATTTGAGGCACACAGCTCCATGCAATGACTATAGCTGGGGAGAAAATTCATGTACGCATCCACACACATGATAATTAATACTTAGATAAATACACAACAATACCTTCATTAAATACGTATAGTCCTGTATACTACTCATCAATAGCTTTAAGCTGGTCATTTTACTTTTTTGGTTTATACAGCAAAATGTTTCATTGACTTATACCGATTCGAAGATTTTGCACGACTTTTCAATCACCCAGTATGTATATTTAAAAAGTAATCCCATTAGTTCAGCCTAGAAACATATAGAATATTAATCAGGCCAGGGGAGCACCATTATCAAATCCCAGCCCACTTCTCCATTTGATGAGGCTCACTGCTCCAACCCCAACAAATGATTAATGTACATGCATGTTTCTGAAGATATTCTCTGTATCTGCATCATTGGTACACTACATGTACGGAAGCGAGTCCTCAAGAGTGTAGGGGATACAACTCCTTGGTTACCAATAGACTATTGGAACCCATTACCTCGGATGAGTGGGAAACCACCCACACCCCCAAGGCTGAAAGAGGTAAACCCACCTCGTGTGTCCGTCACCAACTACGGTGACGTTGTGCCCAAGGCTGAGAAAGTCATACACGACCTCTGGCCGAGATTGCATGCAGACAGGTATTGAGATCACTTTTCCCTGAACCACCCCTAGCCTCCTGGCACTTTGGGGTAGTCGTACTGTTGGCAACAGGGTGGTGAAAGTTTAAACCAATTCCCATCCTTGGTGCTCGGGCGACCCCCGATAAGTGCTGGAAATGCATCTACATGTACTGCATGGAAGGAGAGGGGGAATGCTGGTAGATTGAACCAACCCAACACTAAAACCTAAAGCTTTATAAGCTAAGTCCGGAAGATGTGGTGTTGAGAACATACCAACCCAATGCTAAAGCTAACCAGAACACAAAGGTTTTGGGGCTAAATCCAACCCAACACTAAAACCTAAAGCTAAGCTAAGTCTGGAAGGTGTGGTGTACCAACCCAATGCTAAATGCTAACCAGAGCAGAACGGTTTTGGGCTAAAACCAACCAAAACTAAAACCTAAGCTAATCTAAGTCCGGAACGTGTGGTGTTGAGGACATACCAACCCAACGCTAAATGCTAACCAGAGCAGAACGGTTTTGGGGCTAAAACCAACCAAAACTAAAATCTAAAGCTAAGCTAAGTCCGGATAGTGGGGTGTTGAGGACACACCAACTCAATGCTCATGCAAGGCAGGAGAGATGGGGTTCTGAGGTAAATCAACCTCTACTTAAATTCCATATCCTGAGGTTGGAACCCTTTCAGACAAAAAACAGCTCCCCTGATGGAGGTTAAAATATGCCATGTTTTTTTTGCTCATTTACTATGTACAATGGTCCCTCGTCCCCACCTCATAGAGATGGGAAACGTCACCATATGTGGAAACCCACTGTTCGTACTATGCCCTATTCTTGCGACCGAGACCACGGTCATAAGCAAACTCAGTAGGTGTAAAACAACACATCTACGGGCAGTATATGTGCCGCACTCGATACGTAGTGCCAGTGCGCTAAGTGTCACAAGCAGTACGTGAACCTAACGATTAGATCTCTGACCCAGAGACCCGGCAGACACTTACAGGTGATCAGCCAAAAAGGGTGCATCAGCGGTGATGGAAACACCCATCGCGATGTGAGATCCAACCGCTTGCCAAAGGGAGCGATGATTTGGAACCATGGGAGGCTAATAAACGGCTCGAGTCCGCAAAGACCCTGCGGATTCAACGTTTGACACTGTGGCACCTATTGGCCTAAACTGCATCCTTGTCTACAAAGAACAACGCGGGTCACTCAATGTTGATAAACAAACCATTGTACTCGTACCCGGACAGTATTACACTTGCCTGCCAATTGAGTCAATCTTCGGGGGGGGGGGGGGGGGGGGGGGGGGGGGGGGGGGGGGGTGTACTGACGTCATTTGAAACCAATTGACGCATCGGGATAGAACGGGCAACTTACTTAATCTTTATTTAATCTCCCCTATTCCTCCATTTTTTATTTCATTCTGAAATATGTTTTTTTCTTCCCTGTTTATCTATCCTCTTGTTCCCCTACCTCCTATTAAATTAGGCACAACTGAATAACTGTTCGTTTTGCTCGTAATTTTCCTTCCTCCTAACCAGGAGCCCTGGTGCTGTACATTGCCTGTTGCCTTTTGTATCCTTTCCTAGATATGGCTAGACTAGCCACATCCCCAGAAAGTGACTGCCTGGCACCATCTCTTGCAGCTACTGTACTTGGACATTATCCACAATGGTGGAGACAGACCAGTCTCAGCCGCCACTCATGCTGACAAGCACGATGACGGTATGGTGGAAGCCGCCAGTGATGAAGACGGGTGGCTGGGCGTCTTAAACCAACAGCCTTTGTCACCATGTCCAAGCTGGTTGGACACAATGTTCCAGGGAAGGGAGCTGGCCTTGCTGGAGAATATCACCTCCACAAGCGTGAGTTGGCAACCACCGGTAGGTAAGTTGAGGATGAGGTCAACTCACTGTGTAGTCTAGGGATGACGCTATATACAAATAACCCTAAACCACTTTGCCCTCAAGATCATCATAGACACAGGCTAGTAGGCCTCAGGATGCAATCGATAACCTGGTTCTGATAAAACCATTCTCCCATTGGTTCCAAAGCTAGCAGCTACAGCACCGTCCACCCACAAGTTCACACTCGCACGCGAGTGCAGTGCAAGTCGTGTTCGAGTTACATGTAGCTGCTAGCTTTGGAACCAAATGAGAGAGCGTCATTATACACTCATTTATAGAGTGTGCACTGTGTCTCTCATCCTGTTCAGCCATAAGGACTCATTGTTGACACCTGTTATTGCTGTTTCTTATGTTTCTGTTGGATCTTAGGAATAAATCCTTGCTGGGATGGGGACAGATTTTAGAATAAATTTGTTTTGTAAACTTTAATACAACACATGCATGGATCACAAGCTAGTAGAGTTCCGCATTGCAAGAGATAGTCTGGTTCTGATAAAACCATTCTCCCACCTGGTTGCAAAGCTAGCTGCTGTATACAAGTGATAACTTTTTGACCTAATAATTGGCGAACACAGTTGAACAATTTGTAATATTGAAAAACCTTGCCTTATTCATGTACTTGTGTACATGTAATTGTTGAACAAAGCCTAGGTATTATACATACATTTGAGAACTTGAAGTACTGTACATGTAATTTTGAACTTATACACAAGTACATGTATAATGTACATGTACATTAAATATTTTACATGAACATAAAATTGGTTAGTTCAGACTAATAATGTGTTGCAATTCATATTCATGTGAAAACTGCCTACATGTGCACAATTTATGAACACAGCCTAATACATGTACATGCATGTATGTACTTGCAATTCTACAATACATGCAATGATTTGTTTGTTCAGCTTCGTGAAATAAACTGCTCACAGTTCAAATTATTTTTCACTTGGCCTAGAAACTTGATGCATTTATTGTTTATCAAGTCCTACAGCCTGTTTACCAAATAAAGCATCACTTTCTCCATTTGCCAATGTGTCAAACAGCTACATGTATCTGAACCCGAAGGATAAAATGTGGATTTACATGTATGTGCTGAAACAACAGGTGCCATTGTCTTTCTTTAAAACCATTCCAGCTAAAGTAGATGGTGTCAATAGGAAGAAGAAGACAATTTGAACAGGGAGAAATATTGGTCTGAGTATGAGAAATGACCGGAACATTTTGAAGTGAGTTTCACTATTGTGAACAAAGTAGTTTAAAACCTACTGAGTTAATATTTTATTGTGGTGTAAAGTGAGTGTTCGCCAATATAATTATATATAGACTGTACACTATGTAACAGAATTCGAGAACACATGTGTTATACACAATTATTGAACACAGTATCTGTACACAAGTTTGATGTATATACAATATTTTACATTTTACGTGGGCTTAATTATTGTTTACAATTCATTAACAATTGGTGAACACTCACAAATTGTGTGCACTATTTTTATAGGCAAAACAATTTATTTTTAGGCCATTTACATAGTTCACAAATTGTATTTGTATTGTGTGCTCACCAAGTACATGTACTTGTATGTTGAATGATGAGGCTGAATTCAATAAGTTACAGTACATGACTGTATAGGTTAATAATTTTAATGTTTCAGTAATTTGTACTGTGGTCAACAATGTGTGAACTGTGTATTCACCAATAGCGTAGACATGTTCATGTAGAAGCAATAATTTTGCACAATTGGAGAACTGTATCATGGATCAGTGTATTAATAGAGTATGCACTGCAGTGTCTGTCGTCCTGTTCAGCCATAAGGACTCATTGTTGATGCTCACCTGTTATTGCAGTTTCTTACATTTGTATTATCCACTATATTATTAGTTTCTGTTGGATCTTAGGAATAAATCCTTGTTGGGATGGTAACAGATTTTAGAATAAAATTGTTCATCTTTTTTTTGTAAACTTTAATACAACACATGCATGGATAAAGTAACATATGAACTAACTAGCCTGTAAACCTTGGATATTGGATACTGTTAATATCACAAATTTGTAATCCACTCTAGAACTCAGCTACAGTAGTATATGCTTATGAAAATTACCGATCTATTTATAAACATCATGAGACACAATTACAGCGTAAACAGTACTTCTATTTTTAACGCTCTAAAACAAATTATACAGGGTGATTGAAAAGTCGTCCAAAATTGGTATTACTCCAGAACTGAACATTGAATAATTTTGCTGTTTAAACTAAACAAAATACCAATAACCAGCTTATCGTTTTTGATTAAAAATTATTGCTCAGTTCTTTGATCAACATTCAACACCATCCAGTAGGGTGGTGTTGAATGTTGATCAAAGCATTGTCAAGATGTTAATAAACTGAGCAATAATCTATAATAACCACTCTTCACTAACTTTAAGCTGGTCATTTTACATTTTTGGCTTATACAGCAAATTTTTTCGTTGTTCAGTTCTGGAGTTATATCTATTTTAAGATTTTGAGCTACTTTTCAATCACCCTGTATATTCAAAAAGTAATCACATTTGTTCAGCCTAGAGACATAAGTATTTTATTCCATTCATGAGGCCAGGGGAGCACCATCATCAAATCCCAGCCCACTTCTTCATTTGATGAGGCTCACTGCTCTAACCCCAGCAAATGATTAATGTACATGCATGTTTCTCTGTATCTGCATCACTACATGTGCATGTTGTGTACTCATAATTCTACACATCTACTGTTGTGTATGTATGAAGAGTTTTTTTCCCCATGCTACTGACATACTGTACTACTTATTTGTGTGTGTTCACCAAGTACATGTATGTTAAATGATGAAACTGAATTCACTAAACTGTACTACATGTATCGGTTCATCATTTTACCATTAACACCGCTTCCGCGAGTAAAATGGGTTAATTTAGGCCGTTTTTTGGGGGGAAGTAAAAAAAACTAAAAGGTCCGCTGATGAGTATTTTTCTTTTCAAATACAGGAATATGGAAGTACAACTCTTGAGACAATTAACATTGGATGCATTTTGTGAGAGATCATTCAACTTGCTGGATGCTACAAATGCGGCGATATAAAAGTGGTCCATGTCGATGAAACCATATTTCATCATAATAAAAAAACGGCAATAATCACATTGTATAAGCCAAGTTGAACTTTTAAACATTTCAATGCTTTTTCAATCATATGCAATGTATTTTATTTACTGTGTGAATGTGTTGTACCGTGTCTATAGAATGCTATACATTACCGCATGCGGTTTAACTTTGTTGCTTTGCACGCTGCTTTGCGAGTCTGCATTCACACATAATTTTTATTTTCAGGGAACCAAGAGCTGCATTGATATAGATTACTTATGCATGCTTATGAATTTACAGTAAAGAAGGGAAGGGGTGTAAAATGATAAAATGATAAGCGTAGTACCAAACTAGTTTATTTAAAGTGCGTGTATCAAAACTGTGATAGTTGCAGCTGTTATAAATTATAATGCGAACATCGTGTAAAAGGCTACTCTACTTATTTTACACTAGTACCTGTGATTCTATTGTTAGCGGTTTTTAGTTTCCCCTCAATTCTGACCCACTTTACTCGCGGACGCGGTGTTAAGCATTGTTCAGTTGAAAACCTATTGGGTGAACTAACTTGTACTTGTGGTCAACAATTGGGACAGTTTCGCGAAAATTGCCCCACGGTTAAAATGTTATAAAATTGCATCGCGTTTGAATCGCTATAACTTCCCAACGGATAACGCTATCGACTTCCTATTTTCAATATTTCATAGTTAAATGGTGTACTATGAAGTATTGAAAATAGGAAGTCGATAGCGTTATCCGTTGGGAAGTTGTAGCGATTCAAACGCGATGCATTTTTATAACATTTTAACCGTGGGGCAATTTTCGCGGAAACTGTCCCAATTAAGTTCACCAATAGCATGTAATTTGTAAACACACCATGTACATGTAGAAGCAATACTTTTCCACAACTGGAGAACTTAGCATTAACACAATTGGCGAATTTATTGTAATAATTGTACAATACACTGTTGGAGAACACAGCCTAATAATTACATACACACATTTTGTGTACATTGGCCCAATAATTTTACATAATCAGTGAAGTCACCCTAATTGGTGAACCCAAGCACATTATTGTTGTTACAATTGATAAACACATGCAAAACAGCCGGATAATAATTGTCCACAACTGCTGTACATAGTCGACTAGTAGATTTAATTATTGGGGTACACAGCCTAATAATTAGTGAACATATGGACTGCAGTGACGTTACACAATTGTTGAATACTGCCTAGTAGTTAATAATTGTACAAATGAACATTAACACACACACGCACACACACACACACACACACATACACACACAGAATGATTTAACACAATGGTTGAACCATATAGTCCAGTGTCAAATTAAACTACCATGGTCCATGCACTAGTACATGTAGATACATGTAGTTTGTGGCTGAGATAAACCTTTTTCACTATATATTTAGAGCTGACTATTTTATAATGGTTTACGGTTTTATTTTAGCAATTTCATCATGTTACAATATAACATGTCACAGACTATAGTTGCAGACCATGCACATTACAATTGATGAACACATCCAGTGATTTCAACACAGTGTGATAATAATTGTACACAACATAGCACAAAAGCTTTCATGAATTTATCATGTACATATATGATTACTGCATGCAGTTTGTAACATTAACTACATAATGTATTAATTGGTGATACATGTATATACATGTATTTTAGTTGCATACAACTATTAATTATTACACTGTGTTAGTAAATTATTCACACACTGGGCATGCAGTATGCAATGTATGTAGACTACATGTATGTTCACTAATTTTGTATAATTATTACATATATAGGTTGTGTTATTTTTGGCTTTGTGCCAAATTGAGCTTTTCGTTGCTACGTTCTGCAATCGTGTCTTCATGGCTCTAGATCGTCATACCATCGAGGCACATGCTTCCCATTAGACTCTGCCATTGATCTGTCCTGCTCAGCAGGCAGAAATGATTAATGTCTTGTTTGTTTGCCCTAATGTTTGTGTATGTTAATATATCTTGTATATGTTATTGATTGTTTGTACATGTGTATGGAATATTTGGATTAATTGTAAATTGACTGTTCGACTTAAATTGTAATTGTTCAAGAGTGGCTCATTAATTGTGGGCTCCGCCTATTCCACAATTGGTGAACACACACTTTACACAAGTGATGACCACAGTACACAATTAGTGAATAACCTTTCATTTAATATTTTTATTATCCCATGATTTTGAAAGTTCCAATTAAATTGATGGTTATTACATAATAAAAGGACATCATCTACGCACACTTTGGCTATAGTAGTTTATTTTTAAACCAATTATATTTATAAAATAAATATTAAACAAATTGGGTACCATTGTGTTATCATATTACATGTAGTTACCATAACATCATGACACATGTAAGAAGGCACAACAATTACATGTTAATTGACACCATTGAGGCACTTTTATCTTTTATCTTAGATCATCCCTGTAAAAACATTTTGTTTTTACAGAGATGATCGCATAGTTTTACTTGTCCCATGATTTTGAAAGTACCAAATACATGTAAAGCCCAATAAAACAATTTGTGAGTACAACCTAATTATTTGAATGCAGCTGACACTGTAGGATGTAATTTGCAAACAGAGCTGATTATATGGTACATGTTAGGTGTGCATAGGATAATTGGAGTGGGCATATGTACATTTAGACCTCATACTTGCACATAAAACCGTGCCTCACAATTTTGTGAACACAGCCTGCACAGCATAATACACCACTCTGTACATGTAAAATGGTGAAGACAGTTTAATAATTTCACAGGCAGGGAATTATCTTTCTTTCTTTTTGTAATTTCATGCAAGGTATTACATGACATTAATTGAACGCTGAACACCACCAGCTATTATCAGCTATTATTATATATAAATTTGTATGCAACAATTAGCAATAATGTTCCTCAATTATTAAGGTTGATCATTTGTTTCGAGCTGCTTCCACCATGTCTGTCCTTCGTCAATTTATAATACAGCACTTATAATTGAAGCAGCTGAAGTCCATCTTCCTATCTCCATCTGTTCTTCTCTCAGGGCCATTGTTAACATCTTAGCAGAGCCCCAATCGGGTTAGCCAAGTTTCTTGCTGGTGGCTCACTCACGGCCTTGATTAAAAGTGAGGAGGGGTCTCCACAGGACATATGCTCGATTGCTGTTGGAGAGGCTTTAAGAAGATGAACAGGAAAATGTCTTTGCATCATTCACAGCAGCTTGAAAATTACATGTAAGAAAGTCAATACATATCAGTATCTAAGTTCAGTGATTTAGTCCACTTCCTCAATGGTAGGACCTTGACTCTTCTTGCCTCCACTCCCATGCAGATGGACCTCCTGACATTCCTCCTGCTCCATTGGGCACACCTCCTGCCTGGTACAACTTTGTCATGATTGGCATGCACACCTTCTCCAGTTCCTTCTGCTTGTCCTCAAACTCTCCCTTCTCTGCTGTCTGGTACATGTGCTCACCTTACTCCTGTTGTGTTGATATGGCTGTGTCACTGCCATGCTTGCAATTAGCTACATGGTGACCCAGAGGATCTAGTACACTATCACATCTAGATAACTGAGGTATGACAAAGTAGTGCTACATTGTGGAACAAGTGAATTCGAACTTATGTTGTCAATGGTAGGTATCTTGCTCTTCACTGGTAGTTGTTAGGATATTTGGTCTGAGGGCAAAAGGAGTCAAATGGAAGGGAACATGGTTGCTGGAAATGTATATTAGTATAAATGACATTGGAAGCATTACAATCAACTGCACTAGATGCCTGCAGCAGCTATATAGTATATTTGTTTTTTAAATTCTTTTAAGTGTAGCAGTGAAGAGGAAGCTGACCAACGTAGACAACAGACCTACTGAAATTATGAAGTGATGAGGCACCTTGTTAGCTTAGAGAGTAGATATACAGTCAAAAGCACTTGTGGCCATACTACACACTCCTCCCTTATCACTTAGTGGCTAGGTACTTCACTACCTTTACAGCAAAGTCTCAGAGAACAATTATATTATGCCAATTGGACAAAGTCTCAGAGAACAATTATATTATGCCAATTGGACACAAGAAATAAGAAACCAAAACATTCTTTTATCACGTTCTATGTAAAATTGCTCTAATAGGGCAAAAGGTGTAGTAAATGTATCCCACACAGGAGTGAACATATTCAGGGTCGGACGTACAAAGAGGGTGTGACAGATAAAGAGGAGGGGGGGGGGGGGTAAATGATTTATTCACAAGTGCTACAGTGCACGGGATGGTGTACTCAAGCTATAAACAATTGCGGATTCTATTCTACTATTTCAAGGGGTATGGGTCTACCAATATACACAGATGTTTAATGAAAGAGGGCATGACAACTTCGAGAAGTGCATGGAATCTGTAAGTTCATTAGACGTTACAAGGAGACTGGAAGCATCGGAAGACGTCCTGGTAGTGGTCGGCCATCTAAAATCACAGAAGAAATAAAACAAATCGTTGAGGAACAAATGAGGAAGGACGATGAGACTAGCGCTTTCCAGCTGCACGCGCTGTTATTGTCTCGTGGCCATTACTTATCAATTAGGACCATTTTGAGGTGCCGAACAACTCTAGGCTGGACGTTTCGTGGAACAGCCTACTGCCAGCTGATTCGCGAGCCAAACAAGCTCAAACGATTGGAATGGGCACAGAAATACCTCAACGAGGCCGAGCATGGATTCATGGACGTTGTGTGGTCTGATGAATGTACAGTTCAGCTGGAGACCCATAGGCGATTCAGCTGTCACAAGAGGGGAGAACCACCTAAGCATAAACCTAGGTAAGACTTATTCAATCGTATTGTCGATGGTGCATGAAAGTATTTACACCCCCTACCGAAAAAAGAATGGCTTGATGATGAGTCGATCGTGTTTTAACGAGCGTATCTTCGTAATCATTAATCCTAAGAGGTTAAAGAATAGCACGCAGCTGAAATCATAATTACATCGACAGGCTCGTTCAAACATGAGCCCTTTTAGGGGGGAGAATTGCGGTAGTCTACGGAAACGGGATGTAGTAAGTGCAGCACTTTTATCAATAACGTTTTTTTTTTCCAGAGCAAAACATCCAGTTAAAGTACATGTTTGGACTGCAATCAGTATCCGTGGTCCATCTGGAATTGCTATCTTTGATGGCATAATGGATGCAGCATTTTATGTGAGCATCCTTGACAATGCACTTCTTCCATTTCTGAGGAGTGTTTATTCAGACGGACACAGGTCCATGCAGGATAATGATCCAAAGCATACATCGAGGATGGCAAATTCCTTCATGCTGGACAATAACATAAACTGGTGGCCTGAATCTCCAGACTGTAACCCTATAGAGAATTTAGGGCATGAATTAAAAGAGTTCATGCGGAGGGAAGTTAAACCAAAATGCAAGCAGGAGCTGGTTGATAGCATCACAATGTTTTGGAGAACTGTGGATAAAGTAAAGTGTGGTAAATACATTAGGCACTTAAGAAAAGTTATTCCAAAAGTTATAGAGTTACAAGGTGCAGCAACTGGATATTGAGTCTATCTGTATACTGAATGATTAATATTCCTCTATGCATGCTTTATTTATTTATACAGTGCTATCCCCCAACTTAGATCCCTGGCTATGTACACATCCAGTGTACATCCATGGCTATGTACACGTCCCCTCCAAACGTGGTTTCACAATTGCTTCGCAAGAACATAAAACGATCAGGAAACCCGTAAAATTACTAGTAAAATCAGATTTTACTAGCAATTTTACTTGGTTACGATCCCTACGGGCCTGCATCCTCCAAACAACCCCAGCCTATGTACACATCCCTCCAAACAACCCCAGCGCACATCCATGGCTATGTACACATCCCTCCAAACAACCCCAGCGCACAATCATGGCTATGTATACGTCCAGAGATAATATATTATCTCTGATACGTGCCTCCAAACGTGTTTCACATTTGCTTCACACCTTCGCTCGCAAGTACATAAAACGATCACGGTCATCCCAATATGGAGTTAGCCGTCGCGATCGAAAAACAAACCAGTCTAGTGTCGCTAATTTATTACGTCGTGGCCGTAATTCCGCTGACGTGAAGTCACATGACCACACACCCCAAAATCCATTACATAATAAATAAATAAAATTCCGCGTTACGTCAAACGCTTGAAATAACCATGGCTTCAGCTTCTCCATACCACTAACGTTTATAGTCATTGCCATGAACATCACAGAAATGCACAATAACTATGCACCCACTATGCAGCCTACTTTCGCAAGCGCTTACAAAATTGCTGCACTGACTGCAATTATACAAGTTTGCCACAGCTCTTCAAACTCACTAGGGGAGTTTGCATACTGAGGAAACTGTTGATAAATTATTGCTTTAAGCTGTTGCAGCTCCTTAGTAGGCAGAGCTGGCAAGGATCGATTGCCCATTGGAGTGCACAGCTTTAGCACTTCATCTCCAAACAGTGCATCTTTGGCCAACTTGATGGCAAGAGAGCCAGCATTCTTCTCCCCTTTCAGCCTGTGGTGCTGTTCCAGCACTGCAGCAACAGATTGAAGCTTGTCTTTTGTTATTGCTGATGAAGATAATGACTTCCTTGTACTTTTGTCAGTAGCAACAGGAAGTGGAGATGTCATGCCATCACGAGCAGGAGGCTCCTTAGCTTCAAAGCTAGCAGCTACAGAGGATGGTAGTGATGATTGATCCCTCTGATAACTTGAGGGTGGGTCTCTGTGACAAAGGGTGAGGTTGGGTCCCTCTGGTGGTCAGCAACAAAGGGTGAGGGTGGGTCCCTCTGGTGGTCAGTGACAAAGGGTGCGGGTGGGTCCCTCTGGTAGTCAGTGACAAAGGGTGAGGTTGGGTCCCTCTGGTGGTCAGTGACAAAGGATGAGGGTGGGTCCCTCTGGTAGTCAGTGACAACGGATGAGGGTGGGTCCCTCTGGTGGTCAGTGACAAAGGGTGCGGGTGGGTCCCTCTGGTAATCAGTGACAAAGGGTGAGGTTGGGTCCCTCTGGTGGTCAGTGACAAAGGGTGCGGGTGGGTCCCTCTGGTAGTCAGTGACAAAGAGTGAGGTTGGGTCCCTCTGGTAGTCAGTGACAAAGTATGAGGGTGGGTCCCTCTGGTGGTCAGTGACAAAGGGTGCGGGTGGGTCCCTTTGGTAGTCAGTGACAAAGGGTGAGGTTGGGTCCCTCTGGTGGTCAGTGACAAAGTATGAGGGTGGGTCCCTCTGGTGGTCAGTGACAAAGGGTGAGGTTGGGTCCCTCTGGTGGTCAGTGACAAAGTATGAGGGTGGGTCCCTCTGGTGGTCAGTGACAAAGGGTGAGGTTGGGTCCCTCTGGTGGTCAGTGACAAAGGGTGAGGTTGGGTCCCTCTGGTGGTCAGTGACAAAGGGTGAGGTTGGGTCCCTCTGGTAGTCAGTGACAAAGTATGAGGGTGGGTCCCTCTGGTAGTCAGTGACAAAGGGTGCGGTTGGGTCCCTCTGGAAGCTTGATGATGATGGAGCCTTAGGTTTCAACAGGTTGGTAGGCGTTTGAGGGTTGGAATTACAACTGTGACTTATCCTCGTTGCCATGACTCTAATTGTGTTGGTGGGTGTTTGAGGGTTTGAGTGGTGACCGGCCTGCCAACTGGAATTCTGCCTGTGTTGGAAAATGAAGGTTTTATTTATTTCCGAAGGACACCAGTCCAAATAAAGATACCTTGGTGAGTACATCCTGCCTATCTGCTCTTGCAGCATCCGCACTGTGTCTTGCATTGATGTCACACCCTAACCACATCAGTTTTAGGTATGAATATTACATGCATGTACCTACATAGCATCCACACACTGTAAGGACGAAGTCAATGGGGGGGGGGGGGGGGGGGGGGGGGGGGGGGGGGGGGGGGGGGGGGGGGAGATGGAGGACACAGTTGGCTGGGGCATTTCGGCAACCATGGTACCTGCATTGAGTAACTAAGCATCCACACTAAAATCAAGCTAAGGGGAAACTCCACCTTCATCAATATCAGGTATTGAGGAAAACAGAGGGTCTGGGCTTTTCAGCAACTTTGGCACCTGCATTGAGTAACTCAGCATCCATACTAAATCAAGCTACAGGGGAAGCTCCACCTTCACTGCCATCGATTGGGGTGATGGAAGACACTGTTGGCTCTGAAGTGCACGGGCAAACAAGCATAAGGGATAAAAGAACTGTTACTGGGTGGATGGCAATGCATTGGGCATCAAGCTTTCAGGAACTTATAGCTTATTGCTCAATACCAAGTGTATATCAACGTGATTATCTACATATGCACTTACCGATACATAATGATGTTACCATGATCATGTTTGCCTTCGCCTTTGTGCCTTTACAAGCAGGCCTCCTCCCCTTTGATGCTTTAATGTCATCCTTTGCAGAGACCTGCACACTTTCTGGTACCATAACGTCGTCCTGTATTTGCGAGCACCAAGGCTTTCAAGAAACTATTTCATGATACACAATGGTATTACTCTCATGATCTTTGCCTTCCCCTTTCTGCCACCGTCCAGCACCCTTTCTCTTTCTGCTTGCAGCACCGTCATCGCTGGTAGTGGCCTGTGCACTCGTAGGTGCCACAACATCGCCTGAAATGGTGTAAACGTGCCTGCCAAGTTGCCAATCCAAAGAGTCTGACTTCGAATCAGAAGATTGGGGGTTCAAATCCCCTCGTGGTCGAGTTTCTTTTTTAATTTTTTAAATTCTCTTATTTAATTATCCAACAAAACTTTCAAGAGACAATATCTTCATCTATTGCAACAATGATGAGTGGGTCTAGGAACATTGCTTCAATTCAACAGAACCAACAACAAAAAGTTTCATCAGTGTATGTACATGTATACACATCTATGACACAATAAACATGTTCACAAGGGAACAACAAGCATTGATGCACACAAACATGTCAATGTCACTCATATGTGCACAAACATGTCAATGTCACTCATATGTGTAGAGTCAGTGCAAGGAAATACCACTACTGTATGCAAACCCGTTTCCCATCATCTGTTCAAGTACATGACCATCATCTGTTCAAATACATGACCATCATCTGTTCAAATACATGACCATCATCTGTTCAAATACATGACCATCATCTGTTCAAATACATGACCATCATCTGCTCAATGACCATTATCTGTTCAAATACATGACCATCATCTGCTCAAATACATGACCATCATCTGCTCAAATACATGACCATCATCTGTTCAAATACATGACCATTATCTGTTCAAATACATGACCATCATCTGCTCAAATACATGACCATTATCTGTTCAAATACATGACCATCATCTGCTCAAATACATGACCATCATCTGTTCAAATACATGACCATCATCCGTTCAAATACATGACCATCATCTGCTCAAATACATGACCATCATCTGTTCAAATACATGACCATTATCTGTTCAAATACATGACCATCATCTGCTCAAATACATGACCAATACACTTTTCTGTCGTTTGAGGAACGAATTAGACAGAAAATATGCTCCTATACGAATGCAGTTTGAGTGTAGCCAACAGTGTTGGGGTCTAGCTGCTGTTAGGTGCTAATATGTGCAGGTATGCTGATGCAATGTCTGTGGAGGTCTTGTGTTGATGGGTGTTGATATGCTGGTATGCTGATGCAAGGTCAAGAGGTGGTAGAGGCCTAGTGGCAAGCTGTTGATGAGTGTTGGATTTGCGTGCGCATAGTGGCCATGTGGTCTGGTTGTATAAGAGATGGTCTTTGTGTGCATGTAAGCATTCTAGGCGTCGTGTGCACGGTTACTGTTGTGGCAACTCACCCGCCTCCCCCCCCCCCCCCCCCCCCCCCTCCAAAGCCGACAATGGTAGCGGCGTGATGTCTTAACACACACAGGCTCCAAGTCAGAGAGGTACGAGAATGTGGCAGCCAGGTACTGAGAGATGAGGCAGAACAGCCACATGCAAGGAATCAAGTGCTCCTGTTGCAAAATGCACTAATGTGTTCTATTATGCTGTTTTTTGGGCAGAGCAGTGTTAACATGGTTTTTTCCTCACTATGTGAGGTTTTTTCCCTTGAGGTGGTGTGGGTCCATCACCTCAAAATCAGGTCAAAATTAGCTATAGGTAGCTGGCCCCTGCTCTGTGTAGGTTGAACTATGTGTATGATGACAGTGGTATGTGACAAGTTGTAAATTCTAGTTGGTAATGACAGTGACGTGCACAGCAGATGCAGCACCAATTATATGTCAAAGTGGGTTGGGTGAAGCGAGCATGATATAGGAGTCATCTGTTCAAATACATGACCATCATCTGTTCAAATACATGACCATCATCTGCTCAAATACATGACCATCATCTGTTCAAATACATGACCATCATCTATCACAGCCCATTGAGTAGCACACAAAAACATCAATAAGCTATGCTTAGTTAATTGTGGGGTTCATCCTGTTCTCCTGTTCACGCCACGAGCCAGGCAGCTTGTTTTCTGTGTCCTATTTATCTACGTTTATCACAGCAATGACGTGATCATACGTCTGGGTGAATGATCTGCCACGCCCACACTGTGGTCAGAGACGGATCTAAAGCACACTCCCTTACCCCAGACAGGGGGTGTAGCATCCCAGGTAATATGATGCCCCACCCCCCTGTCATTTAGTGTATTGCCTGGGATGCCCAACCCCATGTCATTGGACAATATGCTAAATGACAGGGGGGTGGGGCATCCCAGGTAATACGCAAAATGACAGGGGGGCTGGGCATCATACGTACTTAGTAAAGTACGGTGACCAGTTATTAAAGTACGGTGACCAGTTATTAAAGTACGGTATGCACAATGACACAGTAACCAGCTCACTGGAAGTGCTGTCTTAGGTCTTCTCTTTGCACAATACGAGGGATCCACTGAATCATTACTGTGTGCGTGGACTGAAACACAAAGAGTTCCATGTTCAAATCACATATAATACGCATGCACAAATAAGACATTAGAATAAATGTACATGTAGACCTACAGACTGAGTGTACATGTGTAAAATTACTGCATGTGATTTGTCATACTTGGTTGCAACGTTGACTACATACAGCTATAACTAATGATTCTCAAATCCTCCCACGTATGTGTAAGTATGCAAAAAAGGGACACAGCACAATGTAAACACTACTTGTAGTACAAATTCAATGAATATCATGTCTGAAATGTAAAGCAATAACAATACTACTCCACCTCCAGCAGTACAATGCTTGTATGTGTACTTGCACGTGTACTGTGTATGTCTGAACGTTGTACAACTAGTAAGAAGTAACCTTATCATATACTCCAGTGTACCATATATCAATAGGTCAAAATAAACTACATTGCAGGTACACTGTACCATAAGAACTGGAAATCTATTCACTAAATGTGTGTGCAGGTACAATGTCCGTGGTAGAGAGTATGATGCACACAGCGTGTACCCTGGTACTTGGCACAACCTCTGCACACACACCCGTATTGTATTCTAAATGAGGTGAAACTTCTGAAAGCCTCCCCTGTCAAAAGAGATCACACGATCTCATTTGCTGATCTGATGGCACTAAGTGACCAGCTTTCCTGCTTGCATACAAGTCAGACTCAATGGCCAGTCTGTACAGTACACGTACTAAACAAACCCATCACTTTATTTTAAGTGCATGCACTCACAAACATTGTCACATGACAACATTTGAGCACTGTACATGCGTACGACTCACACGCACACATATGTACGATGCTCACCATTGTACACACACATGTGCACAACACTCACATGCAGTGCAAGTACAGCTGTACACATGTGTGCGACCGGTGTACATACACAGTACATGCAAGGCCTGCACCCACAGCCTCCGCGTACAGGATTGGTATCCCCCCCCCCCCAACACTTACATAGAGCTCCTTGAGTCTGCCCAGCCGAAGGGTGTAGTGGATCATGAAGAGGATGACAATGAACATATAGACCAGCGAGAATATGGTGTGGACCCACAGAGCACTGGATCTGAGGATGGAGGGAGGGTCGCAGATGGAATGAAGAGAGGCACATTACTTGAACAGGTGCTGCACAATTGAGAACAGCGCACAATAACTGGGTTTTTTGCTACAATGCTTCTGCCACACGCTTACTTTGAATCCACATTGGCAATCGTGGTTCTATCAAAGCCAGCCATCACTGTCATGGGAATAAACAAAAACACAGCATCGTCACATCGTCACTCCTCACACCCTCTTCCCCAGTCCTTACCCCACTCCTCTTCCCCAACCTCCTCCACCCTTCTATGTACTACAGCTAAGTAGACGCCCTGCACAAAACAGGACGTACTGCATGTACAGACACACATACACATGTACAGTACACACACACATACATTACTAGCCAGCCAGACCAAGCACTCTACATGTAAACAAGCGTGTTGATAAATCCACACACATGTACTCACAAGAGACACATGTGTATCCATAAGAGTGTAAATCATCACCCACAAACACATGCACAATATGGTAAACAGATGTACTTTAAAAACAATGAACCTTTACGCAGCCCCTCACACACACACACACACACCCCTTCGTCCTTAACCCTCGGTCACCTCCAACACAGCGCCCATCCTCCCCTCTCATATCCCCACATGCTTGCCCCCGTACGTTGGTCTCCCTGGAGGTAGTTGATAGGCAGTATGACTGCCACAGAAAGAAAGGAGAAGATAACCAGCAGAGCTATCAGGTAGCGCTCCAAGGTGAGATAGAGAACAGCGTCTGGGCCACAGCGACTGAAGATCTACGTGTCCCTTGGGGAAGAAGGAGGGGGAAGAGATACAGTACAGCTTGCCTTGGCTAGGGGTGGTTCGTTAATGCAATAATAACGACTCCATGTCCATGAGACGGCTTAATTTGCCGCATTGCACAAAGGCGAATCTGAGCACAGCCCACACTAGGCACAAGTGACACTCTTCTCAGCAAACACCAATCAGAATTTAAATCGTCAATTCATGTACATACCACAATCGACAATTCATGTGCATATACCTGCACATGCGCACACTGTACATGCACAACACGATACACAAGCGTGCATGTACTGTAGACACACGTACAGCACACACAAGATGTGCTCATTGTGCACAGTAACGATACATACATGTAGACAACGGTGCACACATATTTGATACAGATGGTGCACATGCAGCGATACAATGACACGGTGTACAGCGTTCAGCGCACTGCATTTATTCACTCACTGCAGCTTGTAGAACACCTTGAGGATCCAAGAGTACCAATGCTGCAAGATAAACAAAAGGACGACCATATCATGCAACAGGGCACTCAGACCACACCCACAGACTGCTGACAAAAACAACAACAACACCAGCCTGGGCACCCCCATCATACAAGATGGCGTACCAGGTCATGCTCCTCGGGAGGTTGGCTGTGTCTCTTATCCAGCAAAGGAGTGTTTTGGTGTTTGTGGAACTCTATAGCCCACCTGCGAAAACACAGTCGTAAACATGATTTAATGATCCAAATAGACAGACATGTATATCGCGTGCCCCCACACACAAGGCACACACACATAGCAATACGGTTTCCGAAACACCTGATCATTTGACCAATACGCTTTACTGACACTATGGATAACACGCTCAACATATAAAAGATTACAGAGCCATACAGCATGCACTTTTTCCTTCAGCAACAGAGCAAGTGCCAATACGTGCAGTGAGTCAAAACAGTAGTTATAAAAACAATACAACTAACATTGGGTCACAATGACAGGTGTGGTACAATATAAACTATCAACCCAATTCAAATGCAATATGAAGAAGAAATGTGCGAATAATGATAATGCTTTTGATTGATGGGGTCACCCCAGAGAACAGTGCATGAACACCAAAGTAACGCGCAGATTACGCCTCACTGTTTGCGACTGGCAAAGCCCATCTGGCTGTAGCTGCGGCAGCAATAGCGAATGAGGAGGAAGATAAGGACGCAAGCCTAGGTGAAAACACATCATCATATATACACGTGCACGTGTTTAGAAGCATCAATGACGTCAGTGATGTGTGCACGACATGGATGCCACACTCACACGCACACACGCACACACGCACACACACACACACACACACGCACACACACACACACACGCACACACACACACAGGTACACACACGCACACACACGCACACACACACACACACACACACACACACACACACACACCGTAGAGCCAGCGACGATAGAAAGGTTAACGACAAACAGACGCGTCACACACACATAGGCCTACACGTATGATAAGGGCGCCGTTATACTGCACACGCCGGCCTTCAATACCACTCTTAACGGGCCGCGGGTCAAGTTATGTATTTAATACCATACTCGGTGGCTGGAATAAATTGCCAAACACTCGTCCTCATCATCATTGCAGCATTGGCGCACCTACATACAGGCTCACCACAAACGCAGCCACGTCGAGTCCTAACACCAGAGATATCCCTCCATCATCACCAACAGCAGCGACATTCATGCACTGACTGCTGGCAGGAGTAGACCCCCCTACGTTACGTGTAAAGATGTGCCTAAACGTAAGAGCTAGGCTGGAACTCATTATCAACAAGCGTTCCCACCTGCCCAAGTCAATAAATGAAACTAATTAAATAGCAATTAGGTGCACGTGGGTACAATACGACTTACCACACCCTATCATTTATACATAGAGCTTAGTGATGCAGCTGCAGTTTGTGCAAGAATAATCCTTGGTCTGTGTGAATTCCTGGTTCATACAGAATATTAAATGTATAATGGTTCGAAGTATACTATATAAAACACTCACCCCAAACCAAAAACGTAGTAATGACAAAATGAAACTGAACAGCACAAAACATTTTGTGCAACTGAATCTACAGTCATGTGAGCAGCTGATTCCATTTCCAGACATGACGCGTTGCATATTTAAACACCAGTGCATGACAGTGAGATTTACAAAGATTCCTCCACCCAGTAAAGTATAAACATCAAGCGTCAATACTTGACCAAGGTATCATATTTAGAACAGTGTAAGTCATGATCTTGCTGCATGAGGAAATTGCCAAATCTGAACACAGAGCATTATAGAAAGCCTGAGGTACATAGGATGGGAATATCATTTGCCGCACATAAGCAGCAGATAACACTGATACAAGACAAAGTATTATTTCTCAAAGAGAATCAGATACAATCTTGTCCAGCAAAGGCAATACATGTGAGAGTACTATTTGTACTATATTGATAGACTGCAAGAATTTGTGAGGAGGGCTGAGCATAATTCGGACTATTGTGACCAACTGTACGCACATGCACTTCTGCTGAAATGGAGAATCCTCAACAAAACATAGTTCTAGATGTGGCAGGGCAGTATGGTAAAAAGACAGAATTAGAGCCACTCAGTTGGTTAATACAGAACTTACAGTAGAGCTTACCTGTATAAAAAGATCAAGTGTAATATTAATTTCTTTTTTAAGTATAACTTGACCATTAGCAGGACACACAGATACATTTTATTGGCCATTGCATGCATACAACTGAACATTTTACAACGCTGCAGAGAAGAGGATTAAAATAGAGATTAGCGTAATCAAAAAACCTCAATTAACTGTGGAGTTCAGCCCAACTTGACGCTAATGCTGGAATAAAGCTTTAAATGTCAAAACATGTACTGTGAAAGAAAAGGTAAATTTTGTAGTAGTAAGAGAGCATACTAGGAAGAAAGGTGACATTATTTTTGTTTTTTAATATATATTTTTTGAACTGCAGTACATATAAACACTTAAGGAACTTTTTGTGAAACAGACATAATTGGTCTAAAGAAAACTGATCTTGAAAAAAAAATTTTATCAAACGAGATATAGGCAAGCACAGTGTGTTGGCATGGGGCAGCTACAAAGGTCCCCAATTCTTCATAAAAGTATTATCGTTCTATGAGTGTGATCCACAAAAAAGTGTGGACCACATATGCACAGCCAAACTGTTTAGGGAATATATTTCCCTAGAAATGCTCCACACATCACTACAATTAACAAAAAGTGTCCCTGTTGAGCTAAATGCTCAAGAAACCAAATGAAGCTATAAAGCACATTTAGAGGCTACTAAATATAATGGGATGAGTTCTGAAACAATGTTGTTGAGAAATTATTATTGTAATCAATAGCCATTCAGCTCAACTGATGTTAAACTGCAAGAGTGCTTGGATCAAGAGGTCTTGGAGAATGAAGACAAACCTGTAGGTTTCATTAATGCTGATACAAAGTGTACTATGAGACATTGTGTTTGTTATATCTGTGAACTGTGTGGGGAAAACCCAGCATCATTGAAGTGGCTTTCCATGGAGAAGCTACCTCAAGTACTGATGATTGGTATCCTCATGCAGAAAATGTTGTTCCAACAGTGATTGGACAATACCAATACACACTGCATTGACCGAATTTGTTATGATCCCTTACTGTGCATACCAATGGTGTATGTTGTAGAAGGTTGTCAAGGAAATCATACATGATTACATAGAAGCACAAGAAAGTTGCCATTCTGCTATCCATACTGTGCCAATGTAGGATCCCAAATACTCTATACTGTAGTTTACACAGTGAGATCAATAAGGCACCTATATGCACCAAATAAGCCTTCTGCAGCTCAAATTGTTCCATAAGAGGTCACTAGTGGGTGGTGTGCCATTTTTCCAGGAGTGAGAACAATTGATATTGATACTGTTCAGGCCCTGAAACTGGCACACTATCCATAACTGACCTCTGATGGAAACAAGTCAAAGTGCATATAGGCTGATATACTAATACATTTATGTGGCTGTGCATGACTCCACAGAAACAATAGCATTTTAATTTCGCTAAAGCTTAAAGTCTTCTATGTATCTGTATAACTGAATTCTAATATGCATTAACTAACAAGGGTATAAAAAACAGTGTGCAACCTAAAAGGTGCTATTTTTGATAAGAGTAAGAGAGCTTTAGAAGGGATATCTGTCTTTCTGGAAGCTAAGATATTCCAGTCAAATTTAAAATGAACACTAGTGTACTGGTTGCGGTAAGTACTGATAAAATTGAAACTTCCCAGCTATTGTGGGAGGATATGTGCAGGGCTGATGCTGATTTTGTGATTGACTTGCCAGGAACCTTTCCTTTTCAAATTACATAATGTTCTAATGAACTCCTCGTTATCATCATGCTACATAAAGAAGAACTTTCAGGAGAAGCAGAAACTGTTTGTGGCTTATGACCAAACAGACTTTAGAATGGCTATGTGGCTTTCAAGTATAGTGCTAAATGTTTGGTATATTAGTTGTCTCCATACAGATCATTGCAAGTAATTACTTCTTTGTGATTGGCTTTGCCTCAGTTGATTTGCTTGTGCCTTGGGATGTTCTGTTCAGTATGTCAGGAACAGGATGAAACATACTAAAAACATGCACTTTTGCAGCAACTGTTCACTGAAGCTGTAGCATGGAATGCAAGGCCAAAGAATAGGAAAATGTATTGGAAGGTTACAGTAGAGGCAGCATAGGAGAGGAAAGTTCAAGTCCAGTGGACCAGCCTGAAAGAAAGAGCACGATTTTATTGGGAAGGAGCTGGATCCTCTTGAGAAGGGGCTGATGGGTTTGGAAGCCGTGGACATACAATACACGATGTAAACATTTGTGTCCCACTGAAGGAAGCTCGTATCAATGAATAACTTTATTACACAGTTGTACCTTCAATGAAAATGCTGCACATGAGCCACCTACAGCTGTATACCCAAGACAAACTTTTCCCTTATGCCCTGGTGGTCTGTTGGTGAATCATACCATAGACTGCATAAGGTCTATTCAATGTAATGTGCCTTCTGCAGGTTAAAGGTGGAGAGAAGCATTTGGATGTACAGGAGCAGAAAAGGCTTACTCAGTTGTTGCATGTGAATTCGAAGAATGATGTGTTTGCAGTAGCTGAGTGGAAGTTTGTAAGAACATCTAACATGAAGTATCCTATTCTTACGCATGGACCTCCCAAATCAGCAACTGGGTTCCAGTAGCTTTGAAAAAAGAAATATACAGTAGGAAGTGGTGAAAATGGTTTCATTCATCCTCTTTCTAGCCGGTCATTAACCAGTGGCTATGATTTGGAAAAGAGATGGAACTTGGAGATTCTGGAAAGCTTATTTGAGTTATTTCAGTAACCCATAACGATGCCTATTCATTATTCTGGGTTGATGAGCGTTTGAAGTTCTGTCACGATCAACAAGTGTTTTCCATGCAAGATTTGTCCTCAGGGTGACTGGCAAGTTGAGTTATAGGAGTCTCATAAGGGGAAGACAGCTTTCTCTTCATCTGACAGACAATTTGAATTAAATGTCATGCCATTTGGCTTGACACCTTCTAGTTTTCAGCAGTTGGTGGCATGTGTTCTAGCTGGTTTGAGATATGAGCAATGTTTGATCTACATTGACAACATCATAGCCTTTAGTGTTACATTTGATGAACACCTTGGAAGACTTCTTAAGGGGAAAGGATCAGGGAAGTGTGGCTGAAGGTGACAGCAAACAAGTGTCTCTTTGCTCAACCTTTAAAGTGGTTTATTTGGGTCTCTAAAGACATACAGGTTTATTCATCTAAAGTAAAGTAGTACCGACATCCAGTTCCTAAGGAGTTGCTGCAGTCTTTGGGCTAGAGCCTAGAAAATTACTACAGAATGCTTTGTGTCCAACATAGCAGGGCCTCTGTATAAGCTAACCTACTACAAAGTGAGCATGAAAACGTGCATTAAAGAATTCACATTTCAAGATTCTATCAAACTCGTGCAATGCGTTGAAAGCTCCTAAAATAATTCAACCTTCTTCAATTGGAAATATTATTACATGTAGTGTGCTCAAAACATGAATGATAAAGATTACAAGAAATCACTCTGTTGAAGCACATTGCAATCTTATACTAGTGGCTCAGCCTAAGAAATTTTGTATTGGCAAAATGACAACATGAACCAAAAAAATAGCATTTTAACTTATAGCGGTGGCATAGCAAAATATATAGTAGGAATCTGTTGTCTACAACCAAGTTGGACGTACAAAGTAGTCACATACAATGCACAATCAAACATGTGTACACTCTCGAACACCTGAGAATAGTACTCTCAAACATGCACAAACACATAGACATACACTCATAAACAAGGACATACATATTCATAATTAAAACCACATCAACTCACACACACAGACACACACACACACACACACACACTACAGCACAGAACTAGAGAGTTAGATAAACACTGTCCCTCCCCTTGCAATTTTAATATCATGCACAGGCTCCAAACACTTGCTGTACACATCTTCACTGCTTTGCCCCCCCCCCCCCCCCCCCCCCCCCCAAAAAAAAAAAAGAAGATACAACACGGAGTAAACGGCTCAAAAACACATCTGTCAGTTCCCCGTAGCAATTACAAGCTTACTGGATATGGTTGGTGTCTGTTCCAATGTAAGTATATGCCATACTTTGAAAGCATTGCTCGCCTCCACCAGTCCGATCAGCCAAAAAGGTTTAACTGTCGAAAAATATGTGTACATTATAACAAGATATTGGGCGCATAACACAAATAATGGAGATGTAGCCATCTATGCCCAAATTGTGCCAATTAATCTATCACACCACTGTAGGGTTTTACGCGTGTATTCTTTTTTTGGGTTGAGTAAAACAGTACAGTGGTATGCCATTACGGTAGAAAGTACACAAGCAGATTCATGTGACGATCACCTTTAATAGACCATACATGTACACTGGTATGATCAGAGATAATTTATATATTGTCCTTGGTATGATCGATCATAGATTAATAACCAGGTTATTAATCTATGGATTGATGATGTAAAGCCTTTTGTAACAGACAGTATCTAGCTGGTGGCCAGTAGACTCATTTAGGGTCCGAGAGAAATCTGCATGCCATAACTTGGAACCTTTTTGGAAAGCATGTCGTGTTTCTAGCACAGGCACATGCAGGTAATGACAAAACCAGCTGCACAAAATCATCTATGACAAAATGAACTGCAACATGCGAGCCATGTACCAATCACCTGCAGGCTCAGTTAATCATTAACTGAATGGGCCTGCAGATGACACATGAAAATGTGTCAGTCCATATTACGCTGTCCTGTGCAAAACAGACGAAATATATGTGTCCATGCACCGGCCATTTTCAACGGTCTCATGTAAAGGTGGGGAAGGGGAGGAGAGGGAGGGCGGGGAAGGGGAGGGAGGGCAGGGTGGGGGCTGCATCAAGAGAGCACATAAAATGAATAAGAAGCAATGACAATTGTCCTCTCTAACCACGGCAAGTTGTCGTCAAAGTAACATGAACTACTTTGGTGCTGGCTAGCTGGATGGACAATACTAACCTATTGCACTAGTGCACATTCATTAATTATTATCAACAGCATTACTCACAAAGTAAATGTATTATGAGTGATTTTATACAATCTTGTGCTGTGTACAAAATGATTTTACAAACTGACAGAATACAATTACAATACACAACATATATAGAACATTGAATAGAGCCTCCAATGCAGTTTGTGATTTAGTCCACTTCCTCAATGGTAGGACCTTGACTCTTCTTGCCTCCACTTCCAGCACTCCCAGATGGACCTCCTGACATTCCTCCTGCTCCATTGGGCACACCTCCTGCCTGGTACAACTTTGTCATGATTGGCATGCACACCTTCTCCAGTTCCTTCTGCTTGTCCTCAAACTCTCCCTTCTCTGCTGTCTGGTTCCTGTCCAGCCAGCTGCTCACCTCACCCACTTTGTCCAATACCTTCTTCCTGTCCTCCTCGCTCAGCTTACTCTTCACCGTCTCCTCCTCCATGGTGCTCTTCAATTGGAAGGCATAACTCTCCAGCTGGTTCTTGGCTGCTATCTTGGCCTTGTGCTCCTCGTCTTGGGACTTGTACTTCTCTGCGTCCTTCACCATGCGCTCTATGTCGTCAGCACTCAGCCTTCCCTTGTCGTTGGTGATGGTGATCTTGTTCTCCTTCCCCGTGCTCTTCTCCACCGCACTCACATTCAGGATGCCGTTCCTGTCGATGTCAAAGGTCACTTCTATTTGAGGCACACCACGTGGAGCTGGAGGAATGTGGGTAAGATCAAACTTCCCCAAAAGGTTGTTGTCTTTGGTCATGGCTCGCTCTCCCTCGTACACCTGGATCAACACCGATGTCTGGTTGTCAGAGTAGGTGGTGAAGGTCTGGGTCTCCTTCTTGGGAATGGTGGAGTTGCGCTTCAGAAGGGTTGTCATGACACCACCAGCTGTCTCGATCCCCAGGGAGAGAGGGATGACATCGAGGAGGAGGAGGTCCTGGACCTCCTGGCTCTTGTCTCCACTCAAGATGGCTGCCTGGACGGCTGCTCCGTACGCCACTGCCTCGTCAGGGTTGATGGACTTGTTCAGCTCCTTGCCATTGAAGAAGTCCTGCAGAAGCTTCTGGACCTTGGGGATACGAGTTGATCCACCCACCAGCACAACCTCGTGGATCTGGGACTTGTCAAACTTGGCATCGCGAAGTGCCTTCTCCACGGGCTCCAGAGTGCCTCTGAACAGGTCTGCTTCAGCTCCTCAAAGCGGGCCCTGGTGATGGTGGTGTAGAAGTCGATGCCCTCGAACAGGGAGTCGATCTCAATGCTGGCCTGGGCACTGGACGAGAGGGTCCTCTTTGCTCGCTCACAGGCAGTACGCAGACGTCTGACGGCCTTCTTGTTGCCAGACATGTCTTTCTTGTGCTTCTTCTTGAACTCCTGGATGAAGTGGTTCACCATTCTGTTGTCAAAGTCTTCTCCTCCAAGATGGGTGTCACCTGCCGTCGACTTCACCTCAAAGATGCCTTCCTTTATGGTCAGGACGGACACATCAAAGGTTCCTCCTCCTAGATCGAAGATCAGGATGTTCTGTTCGGCCTTCAGCTTCTTGTCCAGTCCGTAGGCAATGGCAGCCGCAGTAGGCTCGTTGATGATTCGCAGCACGTTCAGTCCCGCGATAACCCCGGCGTCCTTGGTGGCCTGGCGCTGCGAGTCGTTGAAGTAGGCGGGAACCGTGATGACGGCATCGGTCACCACCGTGCCCAGGTAGGCCTCTGCCGTCTCCTTCATCTTGGTCAGCACCATGGACGAGACCTCCTCGGGGAAGAACGTCTTCGTCTCGCATTTGTACTCCACCTGGATCTTGGGACGGCCGCCTTCGTTGATGACGGTGAAGGGCCAGTGCTTCATGTCGGCTTGGATGGTGGGGTCGTCGAACCTTCTCCCGATCATCCGCTTGGCGTCGAACACCGTGTTGTTGGGGTTCATGGCCACTTGGTTCTTGGCGGCGTCTCCGATGAGACGCTCGGTGTCGGTGAAGGCCACGTAGCTAGGTGTGGTGCGGTTGCCCTGGTCGTTGGCGATGATTTCCACCTTGCCGTGCTGGAAGACGCCAAAGCACGAGTAGGTCGTTCCGAGGTCGATTCCGATGGCGGGAGCCTTCGATTTTGACATTTTGGATTCCTTCGCTTTCTTCTGCTACACACACTTGTCTCTCTCACTACTACAGTCTGCCCTCCTTATAAGCACACCACTTTCTAAGCTCGTTCCCTCCTTACACAAGCTCAGGGGTGTGTACCTAAATTAATTCATAACCTGGGGCAAAGGACAGTTTGTGGGAACATCTGTTCAGAAGAGGATACAGTTTTAATTGCTCTGTTAAACAGAGCAATTAAAACTATACATCAAAACCTATGGTCAAACCCCGACCCCTTAGATAGGGAGGATTTGACAGGATACCGCAGTATAGTTTGATATGACGTGATGTCAACCCCCGACCCTTGCCCGTACGGGGGGGGAGGGGGGGTACCGGGTGCAAAGAGGACTCTCTCATCCAGTGCCCAGGCCAGCATCGAGATCGACTCCCTGTTCGAGGGCATCGACTTCTACACCACCATCACCACCTACTCTGACAACCAGACATCGGTGTTGATCCAGGTGTACGAGGGAGAGCGAGCCATGACCAAAGACAACAACCTTTTGGGGAAGTTTGATCTTACCCACATTCCTCCAGCTCCACGTGGTGTGCCTCAAATAGAAGTGACCTTTGACATCGACAGGAATGGCATCCTGAACGTGAGTGCAGTGGAGAAGAGCACAGGGAAGGAGAACAAGATCACCATCACCAACGACAAGGGAAGGCTGAGTGCTGACGACATAGAGCGCATGGTGAAGGACGCAGAGAAGTACAAGTCCCAAGACGAGGAGCACAAGGCCAAGATAGCGGCCAAGAACCAGCTGGAGAGTTATGCCTTCCAATTGAAGAGCACCATGGAGGAGGAGACAGTGAAGAGTAAGCTGAGCGAGGAGGACAGGAAGAAGGTATTGGACAAAGTGGGTGAGGTGAACAGCTGGCTGGACAGGAACCAGACAGCAGAGAAGGGAGAGTTTGAGGACAAGCAGAAGGAACTGGAGAAGGTGTGCATGCCAATCATGACAAAGTTGTACCAGGCAGGAGGTGTGCCCAATGGAGCAGGAGGAATGTCAGGAGGTCCATCTGGGAGTGGAGGCAAGAAGAGTCAAGGTCCTACCATTGAGGAAGTGGACTAAATCACAAACTGCATTGGTTGTTGTATTCAATGTTCTATATGTGTTGTGTACTGTAATTGTATTCTGTCAGTTTGTAAAATCATTTTCTACACTGCACAAGATTGTATAAAATCACTCATAATACATTTACTTTGTCTTGTTGATAATAATTAATTAATGTGCACTAGCTAGTTATGGAAGGTGTAACAGGTTAGTATTGTCCATTCAGCTAGCCAGAGCCAAAGTAGTTCATGTTACTTTGACGATAACTTGCGTAGTTTAAGAGGACAATTGTCATTGCTTAAGCTTCTTATTCATTTTTGCTGCGCTTATGAAATTGCATGCACTTCCACGTGCACATGCTCTTGTGCTGAGCTTTGTCTCAAGCTTCCTCCCTCGATGCAGCCCCCCCCCCCCCCCCCCCCCCCCCCCCCTCTGCTTTTACATGAAAACGTGCCAGTGGACAGATTTAATTCGTCTGTTTTGCACGGGACAGCGTAATACGGACTGACACATTAACTGATTCATTCAAACAGTTGGAAGTGATAGCATGCAGATTTCACTCGCTAGAAGTTACATTTTCATGGAGTCTACCGGCCACCAGCTAAATACTGTCTGTTACGAAAGGCTTCACATGCATCGATCATACCGGTGATAATATATAAATTATCTCTGATTATAAAGGTGCGGTATAGGCACTAGTTCGTTACATGATTGTGCACCGTAACGACGCATCACTACTGTTTTGCTAAACAAACACTTGCAGTGATGTGATAGATTATTAAACCCGGTGGCTGGCACTTCAGAGGTACCAGGGTCGAGGCACTACGTACAGAAGCAGCTCTGTGACGCGTTGGCATTCATAGATAAACACATTTCGATCGGCAGCGAGGGAGAAATCTTGACTGTCTTCATGCACATTGTCTGCAAACGGTGGATCTGGTCAACTCGTAATGATTGGCACAATTTAGGCATAAAGGGCTGTATCTCCATCAATTGTGTCAGTTATGCGCCAAATGTCTTGTAATAGTGTGCACATATTTTCGTTGTGCAGTTAAACCTTGTCTGCTGATTGGACTGGTGGATACAAGGCACAATGCAGGCGAGTAATGCTTCCAAGTACGGCACATGCACACGCGTACATTGGAACAGACACCAACCGCATCCAGTAAGCTTGTAATTGCTACCGGGAAGCGACGAGGTGTCTTTGAGCCGTTTACTCCACTTGTGATTACCTAAACAAACATTTATTTATTTATTTTGTCAAAGCAGGGAAGATGTCACTGTGCAATCAGTTTGCTATACGATACTGTATTCCATAGCGTACCTATTTATTACCATAATAATAATTCTTACATTTAGCTTTGGTCATGTTCTTGTGTATTTTGTTTGTCAATATTGTTGTGTAATAAAAAAAAAAAAACATAAACCTACCGGTTTTAATTTTCGGTAAAATTTCTCCCTGTCTATTTTTTTATAACTTTGCTTGTATCACTGCACGAAGATATAGCGTACCTATTTATTACCATAATAATAATTCTTACATAAACCGACCGGTTTTAATTTTCGGTAAAATTTCTCCCTGTCTATTTTTTTATAACTTTGCTTGTATCACTTCACGAAGATAATAGCACTAAAAGCTCTTGATATGGAGTAGAACCACACATCAGTGTATTTTAACTGAGGATCCCTTTGATGGGACGTGAACAGATAAATATTTAAACAATACATGTACATCATAATCTTGATTGGTGATGTATCTGGATTGCAGCAATGTGTTGTGGAGCAGTACTTACTACCTGTTCTTTAATGACTAACTCCAATTTTTTAATATTGTTGCAGAGCATAAGTTCTTAGCAGGGTATTGAAACGATCATGAATAGACTCTGTGCCTTGTTCCCCCATCATGCCAAAGCCAACATCTCGTGCACTGATCCACTCTTTTACCGGTGTGGTCTTCAAGCATATGCATTTTTACTGGCCCTGTTGCAGAGGGGGATGTTGAGCGAAACAAAAAACCCATGAATAGCTTGCCCTTAAAATCACTTGCATTCATCTTTTCGATGCACAATTCTCCATTTCATCCCCTGCTGTTTGTCTACTTGTGGTTGAAATCGTGCAGATTTATTATGGAATCACTGGCTTCAAAACAACAAAACATGCATGTGTTTTGAACAGAGTTAGGATTGGGGACATTATTTGAAAGGTTATTTTAAATGACCCTCCTTCCTTCTCCCACCCAATTTTCGCCATATCTCGCCATCATGCCAGGACTGTGTAGAATACAAGAAATTACTATAATATGCGTACACCTCCTGTACATTTACATGTACGTTATTACCTCACATTGTCATCCAGCATTTGTGTAACTTTAGTAACCTGATCAGGAATGTAGACAAGAGCTGCTTCTTTTAGCTCCTCACCCCCTGAGGCTAAAGGAAATGAAAAGGGAGCGATTTCTCCTATAAGGCTGTTTCCAGTGATCTCGTTTGATAGTTTTCGCATATTTTTGTCGCATGCTAGCGAAACACCTGATACCTTAAGCCACCTAAGAAAAGTAATTCGTTCCTTCAGGAAATAATCACCTATGATGCTAAACCACCTTCTGAGTAGTCTCAATTTATGCCAAGGTATAGCAAAGCATGATTATATCGCCACTATTTCTGTTGGTCTTACTTCAGTGGTAGTGCCAGATATTTTTAGTAAATGGTACCTCTCCTCCTCACTGAGGGTCATTTTTCAGCAGTGCAGATGGCTTCCCACCACTAATGACATTACTAGCCATCTCTATCTCCATGCAGTGATTTCTGAGTGTTCTTTTACATTTAGAAACACTTGTGGATGGACGGCGTGCATTGGCTGATGAGGTAATGTATTGTGTAATAATACAGTAAGTTATTGTTACAATTAACTGTTCCTGTCACAACCCTTTGTTCTGGACTTGTTGACATTATTCGCTTCAATTCAGTGGCATGCAGTCGTTTGCAATTCATCTTTAGTAGGTGAAGGCACACTGCTATAGGCGTGTACTTTCACCAATTGGTGAACACACACTTTACACAAGTGATGACCACAGTACACAATTAGTGAATAACCTTTCATTTAGTATTTTTATTATCCCGTGATTTTGAAAGTACCAATTAAATTGATGGTTATTTAATAAAAGGACATCATCTACACACACTTTGGCTATAGTAGTTTATTTTTAAAACCAAATCATATTTATAAAATTAATATTTAAAAAATTGGGTACCATTGTGACAACTTGTTATCATATTACAGGTAGTCCCAAAACATCATGACACATGTAAGTAGGCACAACAATTACATGTTAATTGACACCGTTGAGGTACTTGTATCTTAGATCATCCCTGTAAAAACTTTTTTTTGTTTTTACAGAGATGATCACATAGTTTTACTTTGTCCCATGATTTTGAAAGTACCAAATACATGTAAAGCCCAATAAAACAATTTGTGAGTACAGCCTAATTATTTGAATGCAGCTGAATACACATGTACACTGTAGGATGTAATTTGCAAACAGAGATGATTATATGGTACATGTTAGGTGTGCATAGGATAATTGGAGTGGGCATATGTACATTTAGACCTCATAATTGCACATAAAACCGTGCCTCACAATTTTGTGAACACAGCCTGCACAGCATAATACGCCACCCTGTACATTTAAAATGGTGAAGACAGTTTAATAATTTCACAGGCAGGGAATTATCTTTCTTTCTTTTTGTAATTTCATGCAAGGTATTACATGACATTAATTGAACGCTGAACACCACCAGCTATTATCAGCTATTATTATATATAAATTTGTATGCAACAATTAGCAATAATGTTCCTCAATTATTAAGGTTGATCATTTGTTTCGAGCTGCTTCCACCATGTCTGTCCTTCGTCAATTTTATAATACAACACTTATAATTGAAGGAGCTGAAGTCCATCTTCCTATCTCCATCTGTTCTTCTCTCAGGGCCATTGTTAACATCTTAGCAGAGCCCCAATCGGGTTAGCCAAGTTTCTTGCTGGTGGCTCACTCACGGCCTTGATTAAAAGTGAAGAGGGGTCTCCACAGGACATATGCTCGATTGCTGTTGGAGAGGCTCTAAGAAGATGAACAGGAAAATGTCTTTGCATCATTTCTAAAGTCAAAGCATCTGCCTTTCCAGCTTGGTGTGGCTTGTCTAGCTGGGGCTGAAAAGTTGGTACATGGTCTGTGTCGCTGTATTTCAGAACATGGGGAGTGATGATGTTGTTGCCTGCAAGGTTGACGTTAGGAATGCCTTTAATGAGGTCTTCTAGAGGAGTGTGCAACGCACTTCTATGAACTTTTCAGGTTTTGTGGTGTAATGGACAACATCTCACCTTGCCTTACAAGGATTTGGCAGGGGGACTCTTTGGGTCCTCTCCTGTTCTCTCACACCTCATAATGATGATACCAAGCCAGTGGACAACTTCAGGGAGAGACATACGTAGCAGACCAACATCTGAAGATTATAAAAACAAACAACTTGTAATACTTTGTAATATTCCTATAATGATCTGTATCATGACTGTGTTAAAACCAAAGATGATGATTGCTTTAAATGGAAATGAAATTGACCATTGGACAAAGTGATGACAAATAACTAAGTTAGTTATGTCGATAAGTGGGCTGGCCCACAATAATTGGACAATAATTATCGCACTACTCACGTGACGTCCCAATCGAAGGGCGTACATGGCTTCGCTCTAGTAGTTCGCTACCTCAACTTGAGATCCCTGAAGACACGAAAATAATGACATGGAACAGGTATGCGACTATAGATGTTTATCATCTATTACTAATACCACATCGATCCACTTACCGCACCCACTGTTAAGACGCAAGCCAAACCAAAGGATACAAGAGCGCCCTCGAAGAGTGTTGACGTAAACAGAACTATTGAGGTAGCTATGTGTTACAAATTGCATCTACTACCTGATAATGTATGTATTAACTCACATGCACTCATTCCTCCAACCACGAAGACGCAAGTCCAACCAGCGGATACAAGAGCGCCCTTCAAGAGCGATGACGTGAACAGAACTAATGAGGTAGGCGCTCGTTATGTTCTGCACTATCATAGATTACAGAGTAGGAAACGGATCACTTGCTGCCTCGGCCTGTCATTGGGCTATTCCATAAAATAATTGTACACCCCTACTGATGACCAAAAAAGTTGTCCAGAGGGGGTCCAATGGTAATGTCCTAGGGGGATGTTCTATTGCAGTGAGATGTGTCCAGAGGGGGTCCAATGGCAATGATGGCAATGTCCTAGGGGTGTCGCACAGTGAGATGTGTCCGGATGGGTTTCAAAGGTAATGGTATCCTACATCAGGATGTGTCCAGAGGGGGTTCAATGGTAATGTCCAAGGGGGTTGTCCTACATCGAGATGTTTCCAGAGGGGAATGTCCTAAGGGGGTGTCCTACATCGAGATGTGTTCAGAGAGAGTTGAATGGTAATGTCCTAAGGGGGTATCCTACATCAGGTTGTGTCCAAAGGGGGTTCAATGGTAATGTACAGGGAAGTGTGTCCAGAGGGGGTCCAAAATAAATGTCCTGGGGGGGTATGGTGTAGAGGCTTTATGTCCTGGGGGGATACCTTGATATTAGTCATCAGTAGGGGTGTACAATTATATTATGGAATAGCCCATTATTAGGCTGGATGACGCCTTTAATGCGGTCACGACTTGTTAATGGTTGCCTTCGAGGTCTCTGTACTTTAAAGGCGCCTGTTAGCGTTATCCGTTTAAACAAATCGTCATCATGTTTTCATCACTTGTGCGACGTTCTAAAAATTGGTGGTTGAGTTTAAAAACCTGAGCTGGTCTACATGTATGTGCATTCATTCGATACATAACATGTGGAATGGACCTGTTCAAGTGTTCTCCTTTTGTATGGCTATATTTTTAATCTCAAAAACCTCCTCATTAACATGGTTTATTGCACCACGTGCAAAAACAGATTGATCAGTTTCATATATTAAACTTGTTTCTGTAGGGAATAGCTACGCCGCTGAGTGCCAGCATGGTCGATATTTTGTACATTTGCTCATTTGGCAATACAATTGGGGAGTGTAGTCGAAGCCTTCACCTGCTGATGAGTGAATCGAGACATTGGGCCATTATAAAAAATAATGGCCAAGCTCAACATGATCAGGTGCCTAGTATACTGGTGCCTAGTACATTTATAATCACTCATTTAAATAGGATTTCATAATATAACAAAGAAATCACTTCCAATTGCACATGTATAAAATGATAGAATTTAATATGGGAAATCACCTTGATTGATCATTCCTCTTTTGTGATTGCTCAAATGATTTTTTATGAAAACCTTTTGTACACACAAATGAAGGGCTAAATATGAATTCATTCGATCATCATGAATTGGCAACATGAAAATTATTAATGAAAGATAAATGAGAAAGTATAATAGTGTAAACAGAAATGATTTCTGTCTTTGTCAAAATGAATTAAATGTACTTCTTCTTGTGATTTGTTAATATTAAAAATCAGCATACTATGATTTGTGAGAAAGAAAAACCACTAGTAACATCAACAGTTTCCATTATGTATATGAATGCATTGTGTCTATCATATACACACAGTGGGCATCTTGCAGTATTTTCTGTATGTACAAATACATCACTTCTATTAGGGAGGTCAGAGTCCATTGTGGATAGCAAGTTTGAATGGACGCCTTGATGAAGTAAAGAAACTCATTGAAGCAGGAGCTGATGTCAATCAGGCTAGCAAGGTTGGTGTGAAATGATCTGCTCCGTTTAGTGGTCTGCATATCCTTGACCACTTTAAATTTGTTCACCTTAGAAATGATATAATGTTGTGTGCAATGTACAACGTATGCATGCAGGCTGTCAATATCGTGTGTTATTTGATGTAAATAGGAAACTCTACTTCTAATTAATATTGTAAACCTGCTTTTAAGATTGTTTCAACAGTCAATGGACGATCAATTAATATCTATACCATGTAGATGTACATATACAGGGTGATTGGAAAGTTGTGCAAAATATTTGAATTGGTATAACTCCAGGAAAAATTATGCTATTGAACCAAAAACATGCCAGTGATTAATATAATGTTATTAATTAGTAGTTATAAAAGTTGTAAACATAATCTTAAAAGTACATGTAGGTTTACAATATTATAGTAGAGTTTCCTATTTACATAAAATTACATGTAGATGTACATTCTTCAGTCTTGTTTTCCAGCATACTTTAAGACGTACTTAAATAGGTGTAGCTGGGGAGATGACTTAATTCTTAAACCAGTGGTTGAATGCTGCCGTGGACCCAAGCCTAAGAAGTTTTGTGATTTGATGTGATCTAAATGTCCCTTTGCATACTGCTGCTTAACAAAGTCTGGGCAATATGTTAAATTGGTTTAACCTGGTTTGGTACATGATAGCAAACATGTTAATTGGTGCAGATCATTTGGATAATACATGTATATAATGCTGAGAAACATGACCTTTTATAGGAGCACTTGTACATGTACATACAAATGGTACATGAACATGAATATGTGTCAAGGGTATTACAGTATGTGTACAAATATTTCAGATGTCAAATGTGTGCATGTACATTTGTATGTACCTGTCCATACATGTGTATTTAGGGGACAAGTAATGGCTGATTTGGGGTTGGGTACATAAATCACTGGTCATGTCCATGGAATGTGATCTTGCATGCCATGTTGAAATCTGTATCTCTTAACCATCTGGTTTGACTGTAAATAAAAATCCCCTAACACTTTCACATCATTTTCTATAACAAATAATCTCAGTTAAAACAATGTAGAGCAGGTGATTGATAAAAGTGTACCAATCAAGCACAGGTTATCACAACCCTTGATGTGTAGGAATAAAGCTTTTAAACTACATGTATGTTTAGAACAAGAGCAGCTTGTACACATGTTCTCCATCCACTCTCTGTGTACACCCCTCATCCTTGAATACCTTATCAGTACATAGTAGTAATAAACCGTGCTACATGTACATGTATCCTGCTCACACATAAAAGTGCTCTTCCAGAGCTGAGGAACAATCTCATAACAGTTAAAATGAACAGCACATGGTGTGCACGTTAGGACTGCACCTACAATGTCCTCTAACATAAGCTCCATCTCTTATATCCCTGCCCCCCCCCCCCTGCCCCATGGCACTCCAAACACCATGTAATGACAACATTTGGGTGGAAACTTATATCACATAGCCATTCTTGGCTAATGACTACACTGTATGACCATCAGCAGCCATACATGTATATCTTAAGCAGCTGATCATACACACAGCATGCAGCTTGACATGCCTACAGTTCTATACATCTCTGTACATCTCTGTGGATGGTTTAATGGTGTACTTTCCATGTACATGTAATCTTCCCCCTCAGCTGGCACTTGAATTTTATTAATTACCCTACCCACTGTGGTGGGTCAAGGCCCATGACGTCAGTCCTTACCCTTGTGTTCCATGAACATGCTGGCATGCATGCAAATTGATGAGGTGATGTTGTCATTTGTACACCCTCCCAACATGCACCTTCTCCCTCTGTACTTCTCTCATTCACTTCTCTTCATATTGTACATGTGTTTGTGCCTGCATCAGTGATGCTTTTGTTCCTTCTCTCCTTACCAGGACAACATAACCCCACTGTATGTGGCAAGTCTGAAAGGTCATGATGAAGTAGTACAGACCTTGTTGAGAGCTGGTGCTGGAGTGAATATAGCAAGATCTGATGTAAGTGATGTTTAGTTGTATGTGGACTAATGAGGGTATGGTGGGGTGTTGTAAGGGTGCAGTAAAAGAGGCTGCATGTACCATTAATAACATTTATGAAATTGCTGCCCACCCCCCCAGCACCCCTCTCCAACACATACATGTACACAAAAGGTGTGCTATCGAGATTAAAGAAGCGTGCACATTTCTCAGGTGTGTCAAGCCCCAAGTGCATAGCGTATAGGCAGGGGCTGACGTTAATGATTCAATAGCACTTACATGTACATGTAATACCTCAGATATAAAGCAAGTGTGGTACACAGATGATTCCATTGCAGGTGGTTCCCTCACAGCTCATAAGACTTAGTGGGATAGTCTCGTTTTACAAGGTCCCACATACATGTATAGGTATTTTGTTAAGTCGAACCAAATCATAAACTCACCACATGCTGCCAATGCATCTGAACGTTTAGCAAACCGTAAGGACTGAGGTCATGGGCCTTGACCCACCACAGTCTGCATGTACATGTACATGTATACTGGTAGGGTATATATTCAACAAACCCATGTGTTCCATGAACATGTACTTGCACAACGATTACTTGTAAAACACAAAGGACTGGTCATTAATAAATAAATGGATCATTCTTGTATTAGGGAGGTGAGAGTCCATTGTGGACAGCAAGTTTCAATGGACGCCTTGAAGTAGTAACGAAACTAATTGAAGCAGGAGCTGATATCAATCAGGCTACTAAGGTTGGTATGAAATAATCTGCTCCATTTACAATGTGGTGGTCAGCATGTACATGTACTGGTAGTTTAGCATGATTTGGAATAAAACGTTTTGGGGAAATTACAACATGTAAAAATGTAACAGAATATCATTAAATGTGCATTATTTTATTTTAACCAAAACTTTTCCATTCTGTCCTAGTGTACATGTATGTACATGTTGTCATACTAACAACATGCTTGTACATGAGACAATTATGCCCTAGTCATGAGTTAATGGCTGTACATGTATCTCTACAGCTACTCTATCAAATCTGGATCATTATGTGCCATTAATGTCAGAATGTTAGGTAGATTTATCCCACATTGCACATCAGTGGTCTCTTATTTTATACTTTATGCCACATGTACATGTGTTCAAAATGTAATTTCTATACCAATTAAATGTCCAAAGTCAGATGAGCATATGGAGGTGATGAATGCTGTTGTTGAGTGGTGGGACAATGACCAAAACCATCTGTATAGGGAAATAGATTGATCTGGGGCAAAATCCCATACCCCAATGTGGGAACATTCCCCTCCCCCCTCGGCTGCATCGTTTATTATTCATTGGCTGCACCACTTTTTATTAGCAAATCCATGAGCGCTGGGATTAGGATATTGCTTGACCATATGAATAAAGTGACATGGTGAAATGATCATGCAGCATAGAAGCTGTATACTCCCTCCACATGCCTTACATGGTATCCTCACAGTTCCTTATCACATAACAATTGGTGTAGCCTCACCTGTGCACGCCATCTTAATAAGACACAATAGGCTGGAATGGTACACAGCACACAGACCAATACTCCAATAGGCTGGAATGGTACACAGCACACAGACCAATACTCCAATAGGCTGGAATAGTACACAGCACACAGACCAATACTCTAAACATAACACCAAACAAAAATAACACTAATAACAACAACAACATCGGGCTGCCAACCCAACAACACCACACACAACGCTGGGCAGGGGGCTTAACACAAACCTATATTTTAAAAGAAGATGAGCCCACATCATATGGTCCACCAAAACCCAAGTACATGTACTTATGATGTGCCTGCACCACCTCCACATGGTGGTAACCCGACTTTACATCAAAAGTAAACATATACTCACCTGATCTGAAAAGCATCATGGCTATACTCATGTCTTCATACTTAAATTTCTGTTTCCGTACTACATGTAACTGGTTCATATGACGCAGGTTAAGCACCAAGCGCTTCTTCAGACAGCGGGCTGCAAATATACGGTCTAGCACTTACTGTCTGGACGTACCCCCCACTGAGCAGCTCAGCAACAGCAAGGTCCACAAATCCTGTGTTCACCCACGCCGACTGCTGATTTGTCCTTGTATACGTCGTAGGTTTGGAGTAGAACGGTATCACATACCCTTCCCGTATTAAGTCAACGATCCACTCTGGGGTACATAGCACATCCACCCAAAACTGTACATGCTGTCTCTACCGCCCTTTGATGGACGCTGGTCAGCCATCACGCAATTGGAATTCACAACATCTGTCCATAGAAAGTTTTATGGCATACCGTAATGTAAAGAGCCCCAAATTTATCTCAGTTAAGGGGCAGGTGATTGATACAAGTGTACCAACCAAGCACAGGTTATCACAACCCTTGATGACCAAAGCAGATAGATGGTGTGGGGTGTAGAGACATCACTCATCATTTGCAATACCTTATCAGTACATAGTCATAGAAAACCTTGCTACATGTATCCTGCTCACACATAAAAGTGCTCTTCCAGAGCTGAGGAACAATCTCATAACAGTTAAAATGAACAGCACATGGTGTGCACATTAGGACACCTACAATGTCCTCTAACATAAGCTCCATCTCTTATATCCCTGCCCCCCATGTGGCATTCCATTTCATCCAATCACCTTGTCATGACAACATTTGAGTGGTATCCCATAGCCATTCTTGGCTGACTATGACCACCAGCAGCCATGTATCTTAAGCAGCTGATCATACATGTAGACATGCAGCATGACATGCCTACATGTACATGTAGCTCTATACATGTGGATGGTTTAATGGTGTACTTTCCATGTACATGTACACTTCCCCTCCCCCTCAGCTGGCACTTGAGATGTTGAATATTATTAGTTATCCTATGGACTGTGGTGGGTCAAGGCCCATGACCTCAGTCCTTACCCTAATACCACAAACCATGTGTAACAACATGTGTGCAGTGTACATGCTGCAACACATCATATACATGTACATGTACAAATTGATCTGGTGGTGTTGTCATTTCTACACCCTCCCAACATGCACCTTCTCCCTCTGTGCTTCTCTCATTCACTTCACTTCTTCATATTCACTTTCAAACTGTTCTCCCTTCTTATGTGCATCTGTGATGCCTTTGTTCCTTCTCTCCTTACCAGGACAATGCAACTCCACTGTTTGTGGCAAGTCATAATGGTCATTATGATGTAGTACAGACCTTGTTGGGAGCTGGTGCTGGAGTGAATATAGCAACATCTGATGTAAGTGATGTTTAGTTGTACATGTATGTGGACTAATGAGGGTATGGAGGGATGTTATAAGGGCGCAGGAGCAAAAGGCTAAATGCACCATTAATAAAATTGCTGCCTCCCCCCACAACACATACATGTACATGTACACAAAAGGTGTGCTATCGAGATTAAAGTTCGTCCACCATACTACTCTCTAGTAGACTTGACTATAGCATACGAGTACGCCTTGTTCCATCTTACTGACACTAAGAACTCACTGGCCACACCCATCAACCCCAACTCATCACTACTCCACTCTCACTGGTCACACCCATTGACCCTCACACACTAGCCACACCTCACTCACTAGCCACACCCAGGGCTCACTGGCCACACCCATCGATCCTCAAAACTCCACATGCACTGGCCACACCCTTCGACCCTCACAACTCCACACTCACTGGCCACATCCATCCACCCCCACTCACAACTCCACACCCTCTGGCCACACCCAGGGACCCTCACTCACTGGCCAGACCCATCAATTCTCACACCTCGACCCGCACTGGCCACAACCAGGGGCCCTCAGCATCAGCGACATACATGTAACTATACATTTACTGGCCACACCCATCAACCCTCACTGGCCATACCCAGGGTCCCTCATAGCAAGCAGGAATATATGCCCTTCCATATAAGGGCTTCAACTTAACTCTAATAAATGTAGACATCTTGTTAGGTATGTTGCAAAATTTTTCAGATTGTTTAAATCGCTGAGATGATAACACCGATGTGAAGAGCACATTAAACCATACTTAATGATACCAAAATCATATGTTTAAGATTTAGAATACGGAAGATATACATGTAGTGTTTTAAAGCGTAAATAAGCATTGAATTTTAGTATGGGATTTCATTAAAACGTGCGTCCGTAAGTATGTTGTGTTAAATCCCACGTAACTTTTGCAACGTATACCATATTTAAATGGTAATGGCAGGTTAATAGATGCCCTTTCGAATTATTCTGTTAAAGGTTCACATTGCAAGCGATATAGTTCTTTGTGGCTCAATAACTTTAGTAACAATACATACTTAGGGCAATAGATGACGTTAGTGAAAATTGCTAGTATGAAAACACTAATCCAATAACCAATTCATCCAATAGAAGGTCTGCTGCTAGTTCAAAGATAGACATGTCATAATCTGTTGCATCATGATGTTTCATTCTCCTTCCAATATGCAACAACATACTTAATTCCTTTCATCTTTTCAATTCTTCCATTAAACAATTGAAAAACTCCACCATCCAACCAAACATGGCAAATATTGTGGCCAATTGATTTACCAGTCAAAACGTATACAGACACAGGATAGCTCACTACTCAGAGTCACAGACACAGACAGTCACACGCAAACGATAGGAATACTTCAACCTTAAAACGAATTCAAATTTCTAATCAAACCTAAAATTGGCAATGAATATCTAATGTAAGTGATGTTTAGTTGTGGAGAGATGTATGTGGACTAATGAGGGTATGGAGGGATGTTATAAGGATGCAGTGGCAAAAGGCTAAATGCACCATTAATAAAATTGCTACCCACCTTCCCCTCCCCGGCCCACAACACATACATGTACACACAAGGTGTGCTATTGAGATTAAAGAAGTGTGCACGTTACTCAGGTGTGGGTCATTCCACTATGACTTTGTATGGGAGCGTGCTTCACATCTTCAGATCATGATGCATTTACTCATATTTGTTTGTCTTTGGATGAATGTTGCTTTTACCGTTTATTATCTTAATAACTTGAATGGCTTACGAAATATGCTGTCCTGAATCGAGGGGGGGGGGGGGGGGGGGCAAAGAAATCTGTATGGATCCCATCGTCCGTCCAATACTGTAGAGCTTGAAAAGAGGATTACGAATCTCCTTTTAAAATAAAAATCTGACTTAAGAGAAAAAAGATTAAAAACGAGGGCGTAGGGGGTACCACCTACACTTCAGATTCACATGGGAGTCGCACCGATCGATTCCTCGTAGTGAAAGTAACTCATTAGCACCCAAGTACAATCTGTAGACCCTTGCTAAAACCTAGAGCGATGTAATTAACATTTTAACCCGGCCGTTCCAGAGATATGTGCGGTAGGTTTAATTACCGGGTTAAAACATGCTCAAGGTTTTAGCGAGGGTTTACAAGTTGTACTTGGGTCCTAACTAGCTACTTTCACTGCGAGGAATCGATCGGTGTGATTCCCATGTGAATCTGAAGCAAAACAAATAAAATAGAAGGGGCGTAGGTGGCACCCCCTACACCCTCTTTTTAAAATCCCCCGTATCTTTTTTCTCTTAAGTCAGATTTTTATTTTAAAAGCAGATTCGTAATTCTCTCTTCAAACTCTACAGTATTGGACGATGGGGTCCATACAAATTTCATTGCTCCCCCCCCCCCCCCTCGTCCTGAATAATTTATTTTTCCAGATAAAGTTCAACTTTGAAAGCTCATACCTTTTTTGTCTGATACAGTCATTATTGTCATCGAACTTGAGTGGAACCCATATTTAGTTATCATTTTTGTGGGTAGTGAAAGGGTTATATACTAAAGCGCTGATTTAAAAATTTGGATTGATTTAAAAGTTTTAAAATGTATAAACATCAAGGGAAGACTAATATCTCGCGTTTTTTGTTAATAAATTTCAGTTTATAGATAACCCCTGAGAACCACATGCGTTTGATGATGTGGCAGCCATATTTATTTTTTCACTCGGCTTATATTACTAAGTGGGGGTAAGTGTGTTACATAACTATCATACAACAGCTATCAACGCTGAGGTTTATTTTTCTTTCACTTATGGCTTAAGTGTTTCTTTGATAGTGTATGCCAGCCTCAAATGCCACATGCAAGTAAGATCTTTTAGTGCATTGCGTAGTATCAATAGCAAGAGCTTCCTAATATATACCACAAACCACTTAGATGACTTACATGTACATGTAACAACACAGTGGTTATGTTCATTCACAGCAATTTACTAATCATTTTTGTTTACTTAGTTAATGAATTTATACATTTAGTTGTGTCAGCCAGACATTGTTTGGCAAATTTACTTCAGCTGACTAACCAGGTCAGTCAACCTAGGAGATGGTCCACTATCTGCACACATTATGAAGTGTAGCATGCACAATCATTTGTTGTTTGGACTTCAATTGAAGTGTACTTGCACAACGATTACTTGTAAAACACAAAGGACTGGTCGTTAATAAATAAATTGATCACTCTTGTATTAGGACGGTCAGAGTCCATTGTGGACAGCAAGTTTCAATGGACACCTTGAAGTAGTAACGAAACTCATTGAAGCTGGAGCTGATATCAATCAGGCTAATAAGGTTGGTATGAAATAATCTGCTCCATTTACAATGTGGTGGTCAGCATGTACTGGTAGTTTAACATGATTTGGAATAAAACGTTTTGGGGAAATTACAACATGTAAAAATGTAACAGAGTCATTAAATGTGCATCATTTTATTTTAACCAAAACCTTTCCATTCTGTCCTACATGTATGTACATGTAGTACAACATGCATGTACTTGAGACAATTATGCCCTAGTCATGAGTTAATGGCTGTACATGTATCTCTATAGCTACTCTATTAAATCTGGATCATTATGTGCCATTAATGTCAGAATGTTAGGTAGATTTATCCCACATTGCACATCAGTGGTCTCTTATTTTATACTTTATGCCACATGTACATGTGTTCAAAATGTAATTTCTATACCAATTAAATGTCCAAAGTCAGATGAGCATATGGAGGTGATGAATGCTGTTGTTGAGTGGTGGGACAATGACCAAAACCATCTGTATAGGGAAATAGATTGTTCTGGGGCAGAATCCCATACCCCAATGTGGGAACATTCCCCTCCCCCCTCCCCCCCCCTCCTCCCTAACTGGGGCTGCATCGTTTATTATTCATTGGCTGCACCACTTTTATTAGCAAATCCATGAGCGCTGGGATTAGGATATTGCTTGACCATATGAATAAAGTGACATGGTGAAATGATCATGCAGCATAGAAGCTGTATACTCTCTCCACATGCCTTACATGGTATCCTCACAGTTCCTTATCACATAACAATTGGTGTAGCCTCACCTGTGCACGCCATCTTAATAAGACACAATAGGCTGGAATGGTACACAGCACACAGACCAATACTCCAATAGGCTGGAATGGTACACAGCACACAGACCAATACTCCAATAGGCTGGAATAGTACACAGCACACAGACCAATACTCTAAACATAACACCAAACAAAAATAACACTAATAACAACAACAACATCGGGCTGCCAACCCAACAACACCACACACAACGCTGGGCAGGGGGCTTAACACAAACCTATATTTTAAAAGAAGATGAGCCCACATCATATGGTCCACCAAAACCCAAGTACATGTACTTATGATGTGCCTGCACCACCTCCACATGGTGGTAACCCGACTTTACATCAAAAGTAAACATATACTCACCTGATCTGAAAAGCATCATGGCTATACTCATGTCTTCATACTTAAATTTCTGTTTCCGTACTACATGTAACTGGTTCATATGACGCAGGTTAAGCACCAAGCGCTTCTTCAGACAGCGGGCTGCAAATATACGGTCTAGCACTTACTGTCTGGACGTACCCCCCACTGAGCAGCTCAGCAACAGCAAGGTCCACAAATCCTGTGTTCACCCACGCCGACTGCTGATTTGTCCTTGTATACGTCGTAGGTTTGGAGTAGAACGGTATCACATACCCTTCCCGTATTAAGTCAACGATCCACTCTGGGGTACATAGCACATCCACCCAAAACTGTACATGCTGTCTCTACCGCCCTTTGATGGACGCTGGTCAGCCATCACGCAATTGGAATTCACAACATCTGTCCATAGAAAGTTTTATGGCATACCGTAATGTAAAGAGCCCCAAATTTATCTCAGTTAAGGGGCAGGTGATTGATACAAGTGTACCAACCAAGCACAGGTTATCACAACCCTTGATGACCAAAGCAGATAGATGGTGTGGGGTGTAGAGACATCACTCATCATTTGCAATACCTTATCAGTACATAGTCATAGAAAACCTTGCTACATGTATCCTGCTCACACATAAAAGTGCTCTTCCAGAGCTGAGGAACAATCTCATAACAGTTAAAATGAACAGCACATGGTGTGCACATTAGGACACCTACAATGTCCTCTAACATAAGCTCCATCTCTTATATCCCTGCCCCCCATGTGGCATTCCATTTCATCCAATCACCTTGTCATGACAACATTTGAGTGGTATCCCATAGCCATTCTTGGCTGACTATGACCACCAGCAGCCATGTATCTTAAGCAGCTGATCATACATGTAGACATGCAGCATGACATGCCTACATGTACATGTAGCTCTATACATGTGGATGGTTTAATGGTGTACTTTCCATGTACATGTACACTTCCCCTCCCCCTCAGCTGGCACTTGAGATGTTGAATATTATTAGTTATCCTATGGACTGTGGTGGGTCAAGGCCCATGACCTCAGTCCTTACCCTAATACCACAAACCATGTGTAACAACATGTGTGCAGTGTACATGCTGCAACACATCATATACATGTACATGTACAAATTGATCTGGTGGTGTTGTCATTTCTACACCCTCCCAACATGCACCTTCTCCCTCTGTGCTTCTCTCATTCACTTCACTTCTTCATATTCACTTTCAAACTGTTCTCCCTTCTTATGTGCATCTGTGATGCCTTTGTTCCTTCTCTCCTTACCAGGACAATGCAACTCCACTGTTTGTGGCAAGTCATAATGGTCATTATGATGTAGTACAGACCTTGTTGGGAGCTGGTGCTGGAGTGAATATAGCAACATCTGATGTAAGTGATGTTTAGTTGTACATGTATGTGGACTAATGAGGGTATGGAGGGATGTTATAAGGGCGCAGGAGCAAAAGGCTAAATGCACCATTAATAAAATTGCTGCCTCCCCCCACAACACATACATGTACATGTACACAAAAGGTGTGCTATCGAGATTAAAGTTCGTCCACCATACTACTCTAGTAGACTTGACTATAGCATACGAGTACGCCTTGTTCCATCTTACTGACACTAAGAACTCACTGGCCACACCCATCAACCCCAACTCATCACTACTCCACTCTCACTGGTCACACCCATTGACCCTCACACACTAGCCACACCTCACTCACTAGCCACACCCAGGGCTCACTGGCCACACCCATCGATCCTCAAAACTCCACATGCACTGGCCACACCCTTCGACCCTCACAACTCCACACTCACTGGCCACATCCATCCACCCCCACTCACAACTCCACACCCTCTGGCCACACCCAGGGACCCTCACTCACTGGCCAGACCCATCAATTCTCACACCTCGACCCGCACTGGCCACAACCAGGGGCCCTCAGCATCAGCGACATACATGTAACTATACATTTACTGGCCACACCCATCAACCCTCACTGGCCATACCCAGGGTCCCTCATAGCAAGCAGGAATATATGCCCTTCCATATAAGGGCTTCAACTTAACTCTAATAAATGTAGACATCTTGTTAGGTATGTTGCAAAATTTTTCAGATTGTTTAAATCGCTGAGATGATAACACCGATGTGAAGAGCACATTAAACCATACTTAATGATACCAAAATCATATGTTTAAGATTTAGAATACGGAAGATATACATGTAGTGTTTTAAAGCGTAAATAAGCATTGAATTTTTAGTATGGGATTTCATTAAAACGTGCGTCCGTAAGTATGTTGTGTTAAATCCCACGTAACTTTTGCAACGTATACCATATTTAAATGGTAATGGCAGGTTAATAGATGCCCTTTCGAATTATTCTGTTAAAGGTTCACATTGCAAGCGATATAGTTCTTTGTGGCTCAATAACTTTAGTAACAATACATACTTAGGGCAATAGATGACGTTAGTGAAAATTGCTAGTATGAAAACACTAATCCAATAACCAATTCATCCAATAGAAGGTCTGCTGCTAGTTCAAAGATAGACATGTCATAATCTGTTGCATCATGATGTTTCATTCTCCTTCCAATATGCAACAACATACTTAATTCCTTTCATCTTTTCAATTCTTCCATTAAACAATTGAAAAACTCCACCATCCAACCAAACATGGCAAATATTGTGGCCAATTGATTTACCAGTCAAAACGTATACAGACACAGGATAGCTCACTACTCAGAGTCACAGACACAGACAGTCACACGCAAACGATAGGAATACTTCAACCTTAAAACGAATTCAAATTTCTAATCAAACCTAAAATTGGCAATGAATATCTAATGTAAGTGATGTTTAGTTGTGGAGAGATGTATGTGGACTAATGAGGGTATGGAGGGATGTTATAAGGATGCAGTGGCAAAAGGCTAAATGCACCATTAATAAAATTGCTACCCACCTTCCCCTCCCCGGCCCACAACACATACATGTACACACAAGGTGTGCTATTGAGATTAAAGAAGTGTGCACGTTACTCAGGTGTGGGTCATTCCACTATGACTTTGTATGGGAGCGTGCTTCACATCTTCAGATCATGATGCATTTACTCATATTTGTTTGTCTTTGGATGAATGTTGCTTTTACCGTTTATTATCTTAATAACTTGAATGGCTTACGAAATATGCTGTCCTGAATCGAGGGGGGGGGGGGGGGGGCAAAGAAATCTGTATGGATCCCATCGTCCGTCCAATACTGTAGAGCTTGAAAAGAGGATTACGAATCTCCTTTTAACATACAAATATGACTTTAGAGAAAAAAGATACGCGGGGTTTAAAAATGTGGGCATAGGGGGTACCACCCTATGCCCCTTACATATTATTGTATCTTTTGTTTCACTTCAGATTCACATGGGAGTCGCACCGATCGATTCCTCGTAGTGAAAGTAACTCATTAGCACCCAAGTACAATCTGTAGACCCTCGCTAAAACCTAGAGCGATGTAGTTAACATTTTAACCCGGCCGTTCCAGAGATATGTGTGGTAGGATTAATTACCGGGTTAAAACATGCTCAAGGTTTTAACGAGGGTTTACAAGTTGTACTTGGGTCCTGAATAATCAATTTTTTCAGATAAAGTTCAACTTTGAAAGCTCATACCTTTTTTGTCTGATACAGTCATTATTGTCATCGAACTTAAGTGGAACCCATATTTAGTTATCATTTTTGTGGGTAGTGAAAGAGTTATATACTAAAGCGCTGATTTAAAAATTTGGATTGATTTAAAAGTTTAAAAATATATAAACATCAAGGGAAGACTAATATCTCGCGTTTTTTGTTCATAAATTTCAGTGTATAGATAACCCCTGAGAACCACATGCATTTGATGATGTGGCAGCCATATTTATTCTTTAACTCGGCTTATATTACTAAGTGGGGGTAGGTGTGTTACATAACTATCATACAACAGCTATCAACACTGAGGTTTATTTTTCTTTCACTTATGGCTTAAGTGTTTCTTTGATAGTGTATGCCAGCCTCAAATGCCACATGCAAGTAAGATCTTTTAGTGCATTGCGTAGTATCAATGGCAAGAGCTTCCTAATATATACCACAAACCACTTAGACGACTTCCATGTACATGTAACAACACAGTGGTTATGTTCATTCACAGCAATTGACTAATCATTTTTGTTTACTTAGTTAATGAATTTATACATTGAGTTGTGTCAGCCAGACATTGCTTGGCAAATTTACTTGAGCTGACTAACCAGGTAAGTCAACCTAGGAGATGGTCCACTATCTGCACACATTATGAAGTGTAGCATGCACAATCATTTGTTGTTTGGACTTCAATTGAAGTGTGCGTACATGTACTTGCACAACGATTACTTGTAAAACACAAAGGACTGGTCATTGATCAATAAATTGATCACTCTTGTATTAGCACGGTCGGAGTCCATTGTGGACAGCAAGTTTCAATGGACACCTTGAAGTAGTAACGAAACTCATTGAAGCAGGAGCTGATATCAATCAGGCTAATAAGGTTGGTATGAAATAATCTGCTCCATTTACAATGTGGTGGTCAGCATGTAACATGATTTGGAATAAAACGTTTTTGGGAAATTACAACATGTAAAAATATGCATCATTTTATTTAACCTAAACCTTTCCATTCTGTCCTACATGTATGTACATGTTGTCATACTAACAACATGCATGTACATGAGACAATTATGCCCTAGTCATGAGTTAATGGCTGTACATGTATTTCTATAGCTACTCTATCAAATCTGGATCATTATGTGCCATTAATGTCAGAATGTTAGGTAGATTTATCCCACATTGCACATCCGTGGTCTCTTATTTTATACTTTATGCCACATGTACATGTGTTCAAAATGTAATTTCTATACCAATTAAATGTCCAAAGTCAGATGAGCATATGGAGGTGATGAATGCTGTTGTTGAGTGGTGGGACAATGACCAAAACCATCTGTATAGGGAAATAGATTGTTCTGGGGCAAAATCCCATACCCCAATGTGGGAACATTCCCCTCCCCCCTCCTCCCCCCCCCCCTCCTCCCTAACTGGGGCTGCATCGTTTATTATTCATTGGCTTCACCACTTTTTATTAGCAAATCCATGAGCGCTGGGATTAGGATATTGCTTGACCATATGAATAAAGTGACATGGTGAAATGATCATGCAGCATAGAAGCTGTATACTCCCTCCACATGCCTTACATGGTATCCTCACAGTTCCTTATCACATAACAATTGGTGTAGCCTCACCTGTGCACACCATCTTAATAAGACACAATAGGCTGGAATGGTACACAGCACACAGACCAATACTCCAATAGGCTGGAATGGTACACAGCACACAGACCAATACTCCAATAGGCTGGAATGGTACACAGCACACAAACCAATACTCCAATAGGCTGGAATGGTACATAGCACACAGACCAATACTCCAATAGGCTGGAAGGGTACACAGCACACAAACCAATACTCCAATAGGCTGGAATAGTACACAGCACACAGACCAATACTCCAATAGGCTGGAATGGTACACAGCACACAGACCAATACTCCAATAGGCTGGAATGGTACACAGCACACAGACCAATACTCCAGTAGGCTGGAATGGTACACAGCACACAGACCAATACTCTAAACATAACACCAAACAAAAATAACACTAATAACAACAACATTGGGCTGACAACCCAACAACACCACACACAACGCTGGGCAGCGGGCTTAACACAAATCTATATTTTAAAAGAAGATGAGCCCACATCATATGGTCCATCAAAACCCAAGTACATGTACTTATGATGTGCCTGCACCACCTCCACATGGTGGTAACCCGACTTTAAATCAAAAGTAAACTCACCTGGTCGAAAAAGCATCATGGCTATGCTCATGTCTTCATACTTAAATTTCTGTTTCCGTACTAACTGGTTCACATGTCGCAGGTTAAGCACCAAGCACTTATTCTGGCAGCGGGCTGCAAATATTCGGTCTAGCACTTACTGTCTGGACATAACCCCCACTGAACAGCTCAGCAACAGCAAGGTCCACAAATCCTGTGTTCACCCACGCAGACTGCTGATTTGTCCTTGTATACGTTGTAAGTTTGGAGTAGAATGGTATCACATACCCTTCTCGTCTTAAATCAGCGATCCACTCTGGGGTACATAGCACATCCACCCAAAACTGTACATGCTGTCTCTACCCGCCCTTTGATGGACGCTGGTCAGCCATCACCCAATTGGAATTCACAACATCTGCCCATAGAAAGATTTATGACATACCTTAAAGTAAAGAGCCCCAAATTTATCTCAGTTAACTCTTTCGTGGGCGGCAACGCATTATTGCTCCGCAGTTGCTATAATTGGAGTCAACAACACATTGTTCAGAGGAAAGTCACAGCAATAATTGCCTCGAAATGAGGCTAATTTAAAGTTCTTCATGATCACAGCTTCAGTTAACTGAAGCCGTGATCATGAAGTTTAAATTAGTATAAATTAAATTAGTGCTTTGGCAATTGCTGTTTCGTTGTTGAAAACGTTCCTTGTAAGCGAATTTGACAAGCAAATATTTCCTCTGAACAATATGTTATGGACTCCAAAAGCATTAATGGTTAGATAAAAAGTGGCTTCATTATAGCAGCTGCGGCGCTGTTGCCCGCGAAAGTGTTAAGGGGCAGGTGATTGATAAAAGTGTACCAACCAAGCACAGGTTATCACAACCCTTGATGACCAAAGCAGATAGATGGTGTGGGGTGTAGATACATCACTCATCATTTGCAATACCTTATCAGTACATGTATATAGTAATAAAAAACCTTGCTACATGTATCCTGCTCACACATAAAAGTGCTCTTCCAGAGCTGAGGAACAATCTCATAACAGTTAAAATGAACAGCACATGGTGTGCACGTTAGGACACCTACAATGTCCTCTAACATAAGCTCCATCTCTTATATCCCTGCCCCCCATGTGGCATTCCATTTCATCCAATCACCATGTCATGACAACATTTGAGTGGTATCCCATAGCCATTCTTGGCTGACTATGACCACCAGCAGCCATGTATCTTAAGCAGCTGATCATACATGTAGACATGCAGCATGACATGCCTACATGTACATGTAGCTCTATACATGTGGATGGTTTAATGACCAGTGTACTTTCCATGTACATGTAAACTTCCCTTCCCCCTCAGCTGGCACTTGAGATGGTGAATTTTATTAATTACCTTATGGACTGTGGTGGGTCAAGGCCCATGACCTCAGTCTTTACCCTAATACCACAAACCATGTGTAACAACATGTGTGCAGTGTACGTGCTGCAACACATCATATACATGTACGTATACAAATTGATCTGGTGATTTTGTCATTTCTACACCCTCCCAACATGCACCTTCTCCCTCTGTGCTTCTCTCATTCACTTCTCTTCTTCATATTCACTTTCAATCTGTTCTCCCTTCTTGTGTGCATCTGTGATGCCTTTGTTCCTTCTCTCCTTACCAGAATAATGCAACTCCACTGTATGTTGCAAGTCAGAAGGGTCATCATGATGTAGTACAGACCTTGTTGGGAGCTGGTGCTGGAGTGAATATAGCAACATCTCATGTAAGTGATATTTAGTTGTATGTGGTCTAATGATGGTATGGTGGGGTGTTTTAAGGATGCAGTAAAAGAGGCTACATGTACCATTCATGGCCCCTCCCCCCCCCCCCCCCCCCCCCCCCCCCCCCCCCCCCGCCAACACATACATGTACACAAAAGGTGTGCTATCGAGATTAAAGAAGTGTGCACATTACTCCGGTGTGTCAGGCCCAAGTGCATAGCGTAAAGGCAGCGGCTGACATTAATGATTCAATAGCACTTACATGTACATGTAGTACCTCAGATATAAAGCAAGTGGGGTACTCTGATATATTGTATTTTGCTACCTTACAATCTCATTATATACTTTAACCCCTTAAGCACACTTCAATAAATATCATATTGGATGGGTACATCAGTCTAATACCCAAATGTTGTCTGATACATGACCCATGAATAACCACATACATGTACAAGTACTGCTCTTTCGAACTCACAAAGGTGATCAAAATAATTAAACCATCCACCTGATGGCAAACCATCCACCTGATGCAGCCAGGCACCAGTACTTGCACTGCCGCATCTGTTGCAGCTCACGACTCAACAGACTCACCCAGATGTTGGAGGTAAGAGTGCCAAGTGGATTTCATGCACAGGGAACACCGGAACGCCTTGCCTTGCCTCTGCCCACAGTTTCCATCTCTTGAAGGCACCCAGGTACAGCGCTGTCCACCCACACTCGCACGCGAACGACTCACTAACACTTGCATTCGAGTAGACTTGACTATAGCACACCAGCACGCCATGTTCCGTCTTACTGATACTAAGAACTCACTGGCCACACCCATCAATCCTCAAAACTCCACATGCACTGGCCACACCCATCCACCCCCACTCACAACTCCACACCTCTGGTCACACCCATCAACTCACACTCACTGGCACACCCTCAACCCCCACTGGCCACACCCATCGATCCTCACTCACTGGCCACACCCATTGACCATCACTGGCCATAACCAGGGGCCCTCATAGCAGGCAGGACCCTTCCATATAAGAGCTTTAACATAACTCATGTACATGTAGACATCTTGTTTATATATACCAGCTGCAAACATCCTACCTGATACACTACACCTCCTCACACTCACAGACCACACCCATCAACCCTCACTCACTGGCCACACCCATTGATCCTCACAACTCTACTAGGCTTGCCACCACTCACTGGCTTACTACTAACAGTCTGACAATAAGATACAATGGAGTCCAGTACCCTAAGCACCACCACCATTTCCCTTCCCGTAGAACTCTGGGCTGCTTCTCCTGGCAACCAACTACCCTGTGCAACATGCAGGCCATGCTCCACTGTATACCCCCCTGAATACACCAACCTAATGGCTGAAGGGCTAAGCCATATAGGCTGGGCATTATATTGGGCCACACAACTAGATGATCTCCAAAGCTCTAACTCCCGCTGCACACCTCGGTTGATCTCTAAGTGCTCATACCATGCATGTCTGGACCACAGCAAGACGTACAAACTCCTAGTCATAATCCTAGACATTGGCCCCAAAGCCAACCCCATGGAAATAATCTTGCCAACCAAACTAGCAATAAACCGTGCATTCAGATGTGTGGCTACCCCAGTGATCTGCAACATGGCACGCAACACTGCCAACTTAGCTTCTGGAACCAAAACACAGCCCCGTTCCAGGTCTGCATCAAATCCCAACCACGCTGTGCTAAGTGATGGGAACCAAACTGACTTACCCTCATGCACAACCAAACCCGCACATTCAAGAGCATCCCTCACCCATGCACTGGCCTTTTTGGCCTCTATCTTACCCTTAACTGCACATATGCCATTGTCCAGGTACATCACTGCTTTTAACCCCTTAGATCGCCATAGCTTAACCAAGGGTCGCATAAGTTTAGAGAACACACCATCTCTTTGGATGGTTTAATGGTGTGCTTTCCATGTACATGTAAACTTCCCCTCCCCCTCAGCTGGCACTTGAGATGTTGAATATTATTAATTACCCTACTGATTGTGGTGGGTCAAGGCCCATGACCTCAGTCCTTACCCTAATACCACAAGCCCATGTGTTCCATGAATGCAAATTGATGAGGTGATGTTGTCATTTCTACACCCTCCCAACATGCACCTTCTCCCTCTGTACTTCTTTCATTCACTTCTCTTTATCATATTCACTTTCAAACTGTTCTCCCTTCTTATGTGCATCTGTGATGCCTTTGTTCCTTCTCTCCTTACCAGGACAATGCAACTCCACTGTATATCGCAAGTCGGAAGGGTCATCATGATGTAGTACAGACCTTGTTGGGAGCTGGTGCTGGAGTGAATATAGCAACATCTAATGTAAGTGATGTTTAGTTGTGGAGAGATGTATGTGGACTAATGAGGGTATGGAGGGATGTTATAAGGATGCAGTGGCAAAAGGCTAAATGCACCATGAATAAAATTGCTACCCACCTTCCCCTCCCCGGCCCACAACACATACATGTACACACAAGGTGTGCTATTGAGATTAAAGAAGTGTGCACGTTACTCAGGTGTGGGTTATATACTAAAGCGCTGATAAAAAATTTTGATTGATTAAAAAAATATAAACTTCAAGGGAAGACTAATATCTCGCGTTTTTTTGTTAATAACTTTTAGTGTAGAGATAACCCCTGAGAACCACATGCATTTGATGATGTGGCAGCCATATTTATTTTTTAACTCGGTTTATATTACTAAGTGGGGGTAAGTGTGTTACAAAACTATCACACAACAGCTATCAACACTGAGGTTTATTTTTGTTTCACTTATGGCTTAAGTGTTTCTTTGATAGTGTATGCCAGCCTCAAATGCCACATGCAAGTAAGATCTTTTAGTGCATTGCGTAGTATCAATGGCAAGAGCTTCCTAATATATACCACAAACCACTTAGACGACTTACATGTACATGTAACAACACAGTGGTTATGTTCATTCAAAGCAATTTACTAATCATTTTTGTTTACTTAGTGAATGAATTTATACATTGAGTTGTGTCAGCCAGACATTGTTTGGCAAATTTACTTGAACTGACTAACCAGGTCAGTCAACCTAGGAGACGGTCCACTATCTGCACACATTATGAAGTGTAGCATGCACAATCATTTGTTGTTTGGACTTCAATTGAAGTGTGCGTACTGTACTTGCACAACGATTACTTGTAAAACACAAAGGACTGGTCATTAATAAATAAATTGATCACTCTTGTATTAGGACGGTGAAAGTCCATTGTGGACAGCAAGTATCAATGGACACCTTGAAGTAGTAACGAAACTCATTGAAGCTGGATCTGATATCAATCAGGCTAATAAGGTTGGTATGAAATAATCTGCTCCGTTTACAATGTGGTGGTCAGCATGTACTGGTAGTTTAACATGATTTGGAATAAAACGTTTTGGGGAAATTACAACATGTAAGAATGTAACAGAATCATTAAATGTGCATCATTTTATTTTAACTGAAACCTTTCCATTCTATCCTACATGTATGTACATGTAGTCATACTAACAACATGCTTGTACATGAGACAATTGTGCCCTAGTCATGAGTTAATGGCTGTACATGTATCTCTATAGCTACTTTATCAAATCTGGATCATTATGTGCCATTAATGTCAGAATGTTAGGTAGATTTATCCCACATTGCACATCAGTGGTCTCTTATTTTATACTTTATGCCACATGTACATGTGTTCAAAATGTAATTTCTATACCAATTAAATGTCCAAAGTCAGATGAGCATATGGAGGTGATGAATGCTGTTGTTGAGTGGTGGGACAATGACCAAAACCATCTGTATAGGGAAATAGATTGTTCTGGGGCAAAATCCCATACCCCAATGTGGGAACATTCCCCTCCCCCCTCCCCCCCCCTCCTCCCTAACTGGGGCTGCATCGTTTATTATTCATTGGCTGCACCACTTTTTATTAGCAAATCCATGAGCGCTGGGATTAGGATATTGCTTGACCATATGAATAAAGTGACATGGTGAAATGATCATGCAGCATAGAAGCTGTATACTCCCTCCACATGCCTTACATGGTATCCTCACAGTTCCTTATCACATAACAATTGGTGTAGCCTCACCTGTGCACGCCATCTTAATAAGACACAATAGGCTGGAATGGTACACAGCACACAGACCAATACTCCAATAGGCTGGAATGGTACACAGCACACAGACCAATACTCCAATAGGCTGGAATGGTACACAGCACACAGACCAATACTCTAAACATAACACCATACAAAACTAACACTAATAACAACAACATCGGGCTGACAACCCAACAACACCACACACAACGCTGTGCAGGGGGCTTAACACAAACCTATATTTTTAAAAGAAGATGAGCCCACATCATATGGTCCATCAAAACCCAAGTACATGTACTTATGATGTGCCTGCACCACCTCCACATGGTGGTAACCCGACTTTAAAACAAAAGTAAACATATACTCACCTGGTCGAAAAAGCATCATGGGTTGTCTTCATACTTCATCCGTACTAACTTGTTCACATGACGCAGGTTAAGCACCAAGCACTTCTTCTGACAGCGGGCAGCAAATATACGGTCTAGCACTTACTGTCTGGACGTAACCCCCACTGAGCAGCTCAGCTACAGCAAGGTCCACAAATCCTGTGTTCACCCACGCCGACTGCTGATGTGTCCTTGTATACGTCGTAGGTTTGGAGTAGAACGGTATCACATACCCTTCCCGTATTAAATCAACGATCCACTCTGGGGTACATAGCACATCCACCCAAAACTGTACATGCTGTCTCTACCGCCCTTTGATGGACGCTGGTCAGCCATCACCCAATTGGAATTCACAACATCTGCCCATAGAAAGTTTTATGGCATACCTTAATGTAAAGAGCCCCAAATTTATCTCAGTTAAGGGGCAGGTGATTGATACAAGTGTACCAACCAAGCACAGGTTATCACAACCCTTGATGACCAAAGCAGATAGATGGTGTCGGGTGTAGAGACATCACTCATCGTTTGCAATACCTTATCAGTACATAGTAATAAAAAACCTTGCTACATGTATCCTGCTCACACATAAAAGTGCTCTTCCAGAGCTGAGGAACAACCTCATAACAGTTAAAATGAACAGCACATGGTGTGCACATTAGGACACCTACAATGTCCTCTAACATAAGCTCCATCTCTTATATCCCTGCCCCCCATGTGGCATTCCATTTCATCCAATCACCATGTCATGACAACATTTGAGTGGTATCCCATAGCCATTCTTGGCTGACTATGACCACCAGCAGCCATGTATCTTAAGCAGCTGATCATACATGTAGACATGCAGCATGACATGCCTACATGTACATGTAGCTCTATACATGTGGATGGTTTAATGGTGTGCTTTCCATGTACATGTAAACTTCCCCTCCCCCTCAGCTGGCACTTGAGATGTTGAATATTATTAATTACCCTACTGATTGTGGTGGGTCAAGGCCCATGACCTCAGTCCTTACCCTAATACCACAAACCATGTGTAACAACATGTGTGCAGTGTACATGCTGCAACACATCATATACATGTACTGTACATATACAAATTGATCTGGTGATGTTGTCATTTCTACACCCTCCCAACATGCACCTTCTCCCTCTGTGCTTCTCTCATTCACTTCTCTTCTTCATATTCACTTTCAATCTGTTCTCCCTTCTTATGTGCATCTTTGTTCCTTCTCTCCTTACCAGGTACAATGCCGTTCACCCACACTCGCACGCAAACGACTCACTAACACTTGCATTCGATCTGTATACTCACATCAAATGTATATTTGGGGGGGAAAAATCAAGTCCAAGTAAAAGTGCTAACAAGAAATTGAACTACTATATTCAGTTCTCCACCATATTACTCTAGTAGACTTGACTATAGCACACCAGCACACCATGTTCCATCTTACTGACACTAAGAACTCACTGGCCACACCCATCGACCCCAACTCATCACTACTCCACACTCACTGGCCACACCCATAGACCCTCACTCACTAGCCACACCCAGGGCTCACTGGCCACACCCGTTGATCCTCAAAACTCCACATGCACTGGCCACACCCTTCAACCCTCACAACCCCACACTCACTGGCCACACCCTTGACCCTCACTCACTGGCCACACCCATCAACTCACACTCACTGGCCACACCCTCGACCCCCACTGGCCACACCCATCAATCCTCACTCACTGGCCACACCCATTGACCATCACTGGCCACACCCAGGGGCCCTCATAGCAGGCAGGAATGTATTCCCTTCCATATAAGAGCTTCAACATAACTCATGTACATGTAGACATCTTGTTTATATATACCAGCTGCAAACATCCTACCTGATACACTACACCTCCTCACACTCACAGACCACACCCATCAACCCTCACTCACTGGCCACACCCATTGACCCTCACAACTCTGCCAGGCTTGCCACCACTCACTGGCTTACTACTAACAGTCTGACAATAAGATATAATATGGAACATTCTATACGAAAATGGGTCTGGTGGAATTGATTTTATATTTAAATCGACATATCTTCCGAAATATTAACGCTATCGGGTTCCTATTTTTAACACAACATACCACACCATTACTATATGTGAAAATCCATTTTGGTGTCTTACACATGCGGGGTACCGACGTTTCAAGGTTCGATACCCCGTAGGGTTCAAAACAGCCACATCTTTAGGTAGGAGTGTCCAAATCGGTTCAAAATAGGTTCCTATGTAGAAGGGTCCTGCCGCTATTGATTTTTTCTGTTCGTTATTTTTTGCTTTATCCGTTGTAGAGATACAAGTGTGCAAAGAAATTGCATATTTCCCGGGCGTTACGCGCCATTAACGTATACGAGGACGTCCTCGAAGCCAGTCGTAATACATTAATGGTGCGTAACGCCCGGGAAGTATGTAATTTCTTTGCACACTTGTATCTCCATAACAGATTAAGCAAAGATTAACGAACAGAACAAATCAATAGCGGCAGGACCCTTCTACATAGGTACCTATTTTGAACCGATTTGGACACTCCTACCGGAAGATGTGGCCGTTTTGAACCCTACGAGGTATCGGACCTTGAAACGTCGGTACCCCGCATGTGTAAGACACCAAAATGGATCTTCACATATAGTAATGGTGTGGGATGTTGTGTTAAAAATAGGAACCCGATAGTGTTAATATTTCGGAAGATATATCGATTTAAATTTTATGTTATAAAATAAAATCCACAAGACCCATTTTCGTATAGAACGTTCCATATAGCAATCTTTAACAATTCTGTTTGCAAGTGTGGTTGTCGACTACCCACCAGTACTCTCATATTACACAGCTTGTGTGCAATGGAGTCCAGTACCCTAAGCACCACCACCATTTCCCTTCCCGTAGAACTCTGGGCTGCTTCTCCTGGCAACCAACTACCCTGTGTAACATGCAGGCCATGCTCCACTGTATACCCCCCTGAATACACCAACCTAATGGCTGAAGGGCTAAGCCATATAGGCTGGGCATTATATTGGGCCACACAACTAGATGATCTCCAAAACTCTAACTCCCGCTGCACACCTCGGTTGATCTCTACGTGCTCACACCATGCATGTCTGGACCACAGCAAGACGTACAAACTCCTAGTCATAATCCTAGACATTGGCCCCAAAGCCAACCCCATGGAAATAATCTTGCCAACCAAACTAGCAATAAACCGTGCATTCAGATGTGTGGCTACCCCAGTGATCTGCAACATGGCATGCAACACTGCCAACTTAGCTTCTGGAACCAAAACACCGCCCCGTTCCAGGTCTGCAACAAATCCCAACCACGCTGTGCTAAGTGATGGGAACCAAACTGACTTACCCTCATGCACAACCAAACCCGCACATTCAAGAGCATCCCTCACCCATGCACTGGCCTTTTTGGCCTCTATCTTACCCTTAACTGCACATATGCCATTGTCCAGGTACATCACTGCTTTTAACCCCTTAGATTGCCATAGCTTAACCAAGGGTCGTATAAGTTTAGAGAACACATATGGTCCTTCAAAACCCAAGTACTTACGATGCCCACTTAAAATTATATATCACCCAATTGGAATTCACAACATCTGCCCCATAGAAAGTTTTATGGCATACCTTAATGTAAAGAGCTCCAAGTTAAGGGGCAGGTGATTGATACAAGTGTACTAACCAAGCACCCCCCCACCATGGCACTCGAAACACCATGTAATGATGACATTTGGGTTGGAACTTACATGTATATCCCATCTCTGTGGATGGTTTAATGGTGTGCTTTCCATGTACATGTCAACTTCCCCTCCCCCTCAGCTGGCACTTGAGATGTTGAATATTATTAATTACCCTACTGACTGTGGTGGGTCAAGGCCCATGACCTCAGTCCTTACCCTAATACCACAAACCCATGTGTTCCATGAACATGCTGGCATGCATGCAAATTGATCTGGTGATGTTTCCTTTTCTACACCCTCCCAGCATGCACCTTCTCCCTCTGTACTTCTCTCATTCACTTCTCTTTTTCATATTCACTTTCAAATTGTTCTCCCTTCTTATGTGCATCAGTGATGCTTTTGTTCCTTCTCTCCTTACCAGGACAATACAACTCCACTGTATGTGGCAAGTCAGAAGGGTCATCATGATGTAGTACAGACCTTGTTGGGAGCTGGTGCTGGAGTGAATATAGCAACATCTGATGTAAGTGATATCACTTACATCAGATGTTGCTGTATTCACTCCACTCCCAGCTCCCAACAAGGTCTGTACTACATCATGATGACCTGCCACATACAGTGGAGTTGTATTGTCCTGGTAAGGAGAGAAGGAACAAACAAACAAAGAGAACACATACATCTCTCCACAACTAAACATATGTTTAGTTGTGGAGAGATGTATGTGGACTAATGAGGGTATGGAGGGATGTTATAAGGATGCAGTGGCAAAAGGCTAAATGCACCATTAATAAAATTGCTACCCACCTTCCCCTCCCCGGCCCACAAACACATACGTGTACACACAAGGTGTGCTATCGAGATTAAAGAAGTGTGCACGTTAGTCATTCCACTATGACTTTGTATGGGAGCGTGCTTCACATCTTCAGATCATGATGCATTTCTTCATATTTGTTTGTCTTTGGATGAATGTTGCTTTTACTGTGTATTAAGTTAATAACTTGAATGGCTTACGAAATATGCTGTCCTAAATCGAGGGGGGGGAGGGGGGCAATGAAATCTGTATGGACCCCATCGTCCAATACTGTAGAGCTTGAAGAGAGGATTACGAATCTCCTTTTAAAATGAAAATCTGACTTAAGAGAAAAAAGATACGAGGGGTTTAAAAATGAGGGTGTAGGGGGTACCAGGTTGGATTGATTTAAAAGTTTAAAAAAATGTAAACATCAAGGGAAGACTAATAATATCTCGTGTTTTTTGTTAATAAATTTCAGTGCATAGATAACCCCTGAAAACAACATGCATTTGATGATGTGGCAGCCATATTTAGTGTGTTACATAACTATAATACAACAGCTATCAACACTGAGGTTTATTTTTCTTTCACTTATGGCTTAAGTGTTTCTTTGATAGTGTATGCCAGCCTCAAATGCCACATGCAAGTAAGATCTTTTAGTGCATTGCGTAGTATCAATGGCAAGAGCTTCCTAATATATACCACAAACCACTTAGACGACTTACATGTACATGTAACAACACAGTGGTTATGTTCATTCACAGCAATTTACTAATCATTTTTGTTTACTTAGTGAATGAATTTATACATTTAGTTGTGTCAGCCAGACATTGTTTGGTAAATTTACTTCAGCTGACTAACCAGGTCAGTCAACCTAGGAGACGGTCCACTATCTGCACACATTATGAAGTGTAGCATGCACAATCATTTGTTGTTTGGACTTCAATTGAAGTGTGCGTACTGTACTTGCACAACAATTACTTGTAAAACACAAAGAACTGGTCATTAATAAATAAATTGATCACTCTTGTATTAGGACGGTCGGAGTCCATTGTGGACAGCAAGTTTCGATGGACGCCTTGAAGTAGTAACGAAACTCATTGAAGCAGGAGCTGATATCAATCAGGCTAATAAGGTTGGTATGAAATAATCTGCTCCGTTTACAATGTGGTGGTCAGCACGTACTGGTAGTTTAACATGATTTGGAATAAAACGTTTGGGGAAATTACAAAATGTAAAAATGTAACAAATGTGCATCATTTTATTTTAACCAAAACCTTTCCATTCTGTCCCACATGTATGTACATGTAGTCATACTAACAACATGCATGTACATGAGACAATTATGCCCTAGTCATGAGTTAATGGCTGTACATGTATCTCTATAGCTACTCTATCAAATCTGGATCATTATGTGCCATTAATGTCAGAATGTTAGGTAGATTTATCCCACATTGCACATCCGTGGTCTCTTATTTTATACTTTATGCCACATGTACATGTGTTCAAAATGTAATTTCTATACCAATTAAATGTCCAAAGTCAGATGAGCATTTGGAGGTGATGAATGCTGTTGTTGAGTGGTGGGACAATGACCAAAACCATCTGTATAGGGAAATAGATTGTTCTGGGGCAAAATCCCATACCCCAATGTGGGAACATTCCCCTCCCCCATCCCGCCCCCCCCCCCCCTCCTCCCTAACTGGGGCTGCATCGTTTATTATTCATTGGCTGCACCACTTTTTATTAGCAAATCCATGAGCGCTGGGATTAGGATATTGCTTGACCATATGAATAAAGTGACATGGTGAAATGATCATGCAGCATAGAAGCTGTATACTCCCTCCACATGCCTTACATGGTATCCTCACAGTTCCTTATCACATAACAATTGGTGTAGCCTCACCTGTGCACGCCATCTTAATAAGACACAATAGGCTGGAATGGTACACAGCACACAGACCAATACTCCAATAGGCTGGAATGGTACACAGCACACAGACCAATACTCCAATAGGCTGGAATGGTACACAGCACACAGACCAATACTCCAATAGGCTGGAATGGTACACAGCACACAGACCAATACTCCAATAGGCTGGAATGGTACACAGCACACAGACCAATACTCCAATAGGCTGGAATGGTACATAGCACACAGACCAATACTCCAATAGGCTGGAATGGTACACAGCACACAGACCAATACTCCAATAGGCTGGAATGGTACACAGCACACAGACCAATACTCCAATAGGCTGGAATGGTACACAGCACACAGACCAATACTCCAATAGGCTTGAATGGTACACAGCACAGACCTATACTCTAAACATAACACCAAACAAAAATAACACTAATAACAACAACAACATCGGGCTGCCAATCCAACAACACACACAACGCTGGGCAGGGGGCTTAACACAAACCTATATTTTAAAAGAAGATGAGCCCACATCATATGGTCCATCAAAACCCAAGTACATGTACTTATGATGTGCCTGCACCACCTTCACATGGTGGTAACCCAACTTTAAATCAAAAGTAAACATATACTCACCTGGTCGAAAAAGCATCATGGCTATACTCATGTCTTCATACTTAATCCGTACTAACTGGTTCACATGACGCAGGTTAAGCACCAAGCGCTTCTTCTGGCAGCGGGCAGCAAATATACGGTCTAGCACTTACTGTCTGGACGTAACCCCCACTGAGCAGCTCAGCAACAGCAAGGTCCACAAATCCTGTGTTCACCCACGCCGACTGCTGATTTGTCCTTGTATACGTCGTAGGTTTGGAGTAGAACGGTATCACATACCCTTCCCGTATTAAGTCAACGATCCACTCTGGGGTACATAGCACATCCACCCAAAACTGTACATGCTGTCTACCAATCTTTGATGGACACTGGTCAGCCATTACCCAATTGGAATTCCCAACATTTGCCCATGGAACGTTTTATGGCATACCTTAATGTAAAGAGCCCCAAACTTATAATTTGTACTTATTTCATTTCATTTCTGTCACATATGTTTGTATGATAAGTCACTTTTGGAATAAATATTAATAATCAAATGCATGTACCATTGCCATCATATCACCTTAGTTATTGCCCAGCCAGAGGTTCAGTTAATACAGCACAATAGCACACATGTAGGTGGAGCTATATGTATGGATTACATGTAGATCATTTAGATGCCATTCTCCACACTGAATAATAACCAATAATAAGCCTTTGTGGAATGTGATCTTGCATGCCATATTGAATGGATCCTGTGGTTATAGAGGATTAGGATATTGCTTGACTATACATGTATGAAAATAGTGAAATGGTGACATGTTGATGATACTTGAACCTTGTTTGGTGTGGTCAATGGATTTCACCATCACATCCCTTGTGGTTAACTAGAAGACAGACACATACACTGTATAATGCTGATCTGTTGTTGTTGTCATTTCTACACCCTCCCAACATGCACCTTCTCCGTCTGTACTTCTCTCATTCACTTCTCTTCATATTCACTTTCAAACTGTTCTCCCTTCTTGTGTGCATCTGTGATGCCTTTGTTCCTTTTCTTATTACCAGAACAATGCAACTCCACTGTATATTGCAAGTCAGGAGGGTCATCATGATGTAGTACAGACCTTGTTGGGAGCTGGTGCTGATATGAATATAGCAAGATCTGTTGTAAGTAATGTTTAGATGTGATGAGGTGTGAACTAAGGAGTGTATGGAGGGATGTGGTGTGGTGAGGGAGTTGCAGGATACATGTACATGTGTATAGTACTCTTATTGTTACCTTTGAATTATTTTACACACTTCCTGTATTGTAGAATGATGTAATCTTAGTGACACATTCATTGTTGGACCTCATTATATTAAGGTTACATCGTGTGCACTGCATGTGCCTTGAATAGATTTTTATTCCACAAGAGATGTGGTCTCAATATTTTATTTGCCACAATTTAGGTGTATTCAAATTTACATTGTTAGACTCCTGTAACCTCAGGAGACACATGTACATGTATGTGGTTACTATGGGTAATTTACATAATTTTCTGTATTGTGCTGTACATGTGCATGTATGTGTTTGAACTCAAGAAAACAATTAAGTACATGTAATCAAAGACACATCTTTTAGTTCAGCGCATGTCAGTATTAGCAGAAATGCAGGTGTATTGATATTCATTCACACATGATGACATGCATAAGTACATGTATATCACTCATGTACATGTACATGTATGGTCTTCAGGATGGGAGCACACCCCTGGACATAGCAGTGCAGAATGGACACAAGGAAATAATTGAACTGCTGAAGCTTCACATGAGCAAGGTTAGGTTAGGTGTGCATGTACATGTACATAGACACCTAGTGTGTGTGCTGGTGTGATGTTTGGTACTCAGGTGTGTCATGCTAAATAATCCCTGCAATATCAACCTTTTATGATGTCATAGGTCCTATTTGTTTGATAATTTGCTATGTACATTTTGCCAGACCAACATATCACTGTTGACCACATTGAACTGTGAGGTGCTTTTGCGTAACCCTTGTTTACATGTAATTACTTGCTTGTGTGACTCACTTGTGACCTCCATGTAATGTACGTCTAACATAAAAGTACTAGTTGTCTGCTGCAGACAACCATCAACCTTCATTAACTTCATTACATGAGCTGTAAATTGCCATTTGTTGGTTATGTTAATGAGGCAAAATGCTCAGACTTTGCAGGCCCATGATTTGTCTGCCATAGCCCTTGAATTATAGTGTATGCGTGTTATTGGTTATATCTTATGTTGTTAAAAATAAATATTAGAATAAACAAGTAGTATTGTCAGAGCAGAATAAGTATAAGTTTGAAATCACATGTTGAAATGCACTGAAGATGAAATAAAGACATCTGATGGTATACATGTAGTGTTTCCACGAGCACCAAATGTTGCATGTGTTGTTGTGCACCATCAATGATGTACATATTCCCATGTACTACTTCAGGATGATGGCCTAACTGAACAGAGTAACCTGAAGCCTTCAGAGGTGAGTAGCCTGGGTTATACGTGGTCTGGGGATGAGTTAATAGTCAGTGTAGTATGCAGTACATGTAGGTCGCCAAGACAACACAAAACGACTCCTGCTGCCCAATTCATACACAAACATGTACATGTACAGACAATCAAATAGTTGCATTGCACTATTGTTACATAACAAGGGCAATAGTGGTGGGAGCTACAAGTATGGGGAGGAGCACTGTTGTTGCTTTTGAATTAGGAGATGTATGCTTCCATGGCATACAATTTTTATGTGTTTGGTCTGGAGTACATGTCATTATGAAATGTACATTTGTCTGTTTACAGATAAAGCAGCCAGTGGAACACAGAGAGTAAACATTTCTACCACCAAATGTATTCATGATCCTTCACACTCTATCTCCTCCCCTCTCTCTTCCCTCCAATATTCCCTCTCAATAGGGTGGTCACATTTGCCTCCACACATGGTGACAATATCAGACTTGAACATGGAGGACAAGTGGCCTGCAGATTTAATAACAATTCAAAAGGCATTGTAATGACTTCTGCCCCTCTTCGTAGTGATGTCATCTTTCAGGTGAGATGACAGGTTTAGACATTGTCACCACATACTGTTGTGCCTCACTGACATGTGGTGCCTCAGGTGTGAGTTTTATGACTTTCGTGCATGTTATCTTGGCTGCTTTAGATTACTTTATGAAGTGGTGACATCTGTCATCTTTATTCAATGATAGTATCTCGATGAGATTGAATGAATTCTATGTGTTAACGTCTAAATTCCTGATTGTCATCACGGGTGTCAGTTTTAAGTGTCTAGTCTTGTTTTACTGCATGTACATGTGTTCATTGTCCTAACATGTGCCTGTACTGTCTGAATTAGTATACACCGGGGTATACAATTGACCTTGGGATGACATTTAATTATACTGTATATATTACGGCGTTCATTTCACATGCCTGTATAAGTATATCTGCACTCATGTATTTTTTCTATTCTTGGTTTGCGGAGGGGGAAAATATCTTATTTGTTGGTACAGTATATCTGATTTTGTGTGGCTTTATTTTATCCTGTTGGTGCCTTTCTAATACATCATGTATACATATGCATGCATGCAATTCTGGCAATTGCTAACACTGCAAGTGCATTTGAATGTGTGCAATTGCAATGCATGCATCAATAGGTGGAGATTGTGGAGGTGGACTACAAATGGAGTGGCTCTCTGTCCATTGGAGTCACTACACAAAGTACAGCACAGGTGGTTTCTGTGGACAATGTAAAGCAGTTGTTGGGACAAAGTTTTATTGTGACATCATCAGTTAATGGCAAACCATCCTTAGCTCTGTATGCAGAAGGGCAGGTATGACACTGTTTAGTTCATGTACATGTGTACATCTGTTGTGCGTGCTATAGGGTAGTCCATGCCGCAATTGTATTAAGTACGTGTCATTGATTATTGTATGTACGTGTATGTGAATCAAACTATTCACTAGCTTGTCAATATGAGGCTCCCTCTGGATAGCAATAGAAAAAATGTATTGAGTAGCATTCTGAGTGTGATCCTCTTGCCAAGTTCTTAAGGGAGAGGGAGGAATCGAGAAACACCTTGTATTGCTACAGGGCACAAAATACATGTTAAATTAAGCATGTAGTGATACTATGTACTTAATCACCAATTATTCCACATGGGCATGTACATTAAAAAAAAGTTATTTGACATGCATTAGATGTGTATCAATTGTACATCTGCAATGAATCAACTGGTTCATATAAATACATGCACCTCATGCCAACACTTACATATGTATTAATATCACCAGGAAGTGGATCAACTGCCTGATGAAATCAATTTCCATGACCTAAAGGTTGGGGACACAGTTGGACTGCTGTACACAAACTCTGGTACCTTGCACCTCTTCATGAATGGTGCCCACGTGGTCACACTTCCCTGCACTGTCCCCGTGGGTGTGTATGGTTTGGTGGACCTGTATGGTCAGTGTGTGAAGGTATCCCTAAGACCACTAACACCTTGGAGTGGGGGAAGTCCCCTTCATGTCATGGCTGATAAAAGTGCTCTTGATCAGCAAAGAAAGCAGCTTGCTGGTAAACTGTCCATGTTACCTGTTGTCTTTCAGCATTATGCATGTATATTGCATTGGAGCTTACATGTAGTTGTATGTACATGTACACTGTACTCCTGCTTCTTGTACGTGTAGCAAACACTGCTTGTTAGTTTCATATATCCCAATTGCATGAGAAGTGACTCAGCAGACTCTAAATATGTCACACCATCAGGATTAACGATGAGAATTTGCACAAGACATTGCAGTAGCATGAAGTAATGTGCTGGTGGATCTAGTCATGTGTGAAGTCTATAACTAAGCGGTGTATGAAATGTTGGCATCAAAATTTGACTTAAGAGTCTAACATTATATGTATTGCAAGCGATAGCCAAATGGTGATGTATAGCATGATGATGGGCCATATATTGACCTGCACCAGGACAGCATGAGACATTTGGAGAGATACTATCACTTAACAGTTAACTGCATGCATGTAAACCTACTTTGAGTTTTATGATACTTTATCAAATATTCCAGGACAAGCAAAAGAAAAGTAACGCTCGCATTGAAATGTATGGCTAATTATAAATTCAGTACCTAATAACTTTATGATGGATAGTCAAATTTAGGATGCATAAGGACCATTTGATAAAAGCTCTTTAGAGTTCACGGAAAATGAAAAACTATCCAGAAGGGTGATTTTGCTAGACAGAGTCCCATTTGTTCTTTTTGTGACAATGAATACTTTGTACAAAAATGGCTACCCAAAACCATTTTCTAAGAGACAAAAATACACTTGTGGTTTAAGGGCTGTAAACGATGATAAGTTAAAACACAAAGAATATAAGTATACTGCTGTGCCAAAGGAGTGGCAACGTTATTAATAATTGTTCCCTAGTTAATAATGTGGCGCTACCCATTATACCTCTTCATTACTATGGTAATGCTGGTCAAAGGGTGATTTTGCTGGATAGTGTCCCAAATGATGATAGGATAAAGTGAAACACACGGTAGTTAGGAGAGGAGGTTTGCATTTGTGGTGACATGTAATATTTATGAACGGCCAAAGCTAACTGCACCAAACATGTAACTAACTTGTCTAACCTGTTTTGCTGCTATAATTTATGTGTTTGTGTATGTACCATTGTTTCATTCATCAGCCTGTTACTGTATCGTTAGCTGTTCTTAATATGGTCTAAGCACAGCGTGTTGAAAGGAGGGTTTGTGCCATTGAGCGGAGTGTAAGAAGTCGATGTGCGCGCCTCAATGCGTGGTACATATACATGTATCATCACGACCCACTGATGCATCGTTCAGGTGGAGGCTTTTCTAAATTATGTCATAGCACCACTACTTTTTTGTTGCATTACTACAACAAATGATCAGGTGTTGGGCGGTGAGGCATTAAAAGAAAGGAGACAACTGGTTTTACATGTGATATATGTGTTGCCAGGTCTTATCGATATCCATATTTTGACTTCATCAAATATGTTGAGTGTACTGTGGATCATTTTGCAATCTGCATGTATTAAACCCCCTCATTTTTACAGATGCAACAGAATTGTTTGAAGAAGCTATGAAGGAAGGTTCAGTAAATATATCGATTATCAAATGCCTGGTGCTTGGGATAGCAGGTGTGGGGAAGACCCACCTCAAGTGGCTCCTTCTGTCAGAGAACACAGATAAACACACCGGTCGTGTTAGTACTGGAATAGCTGATAATCCGGTGCATGCATTTGTGGGCTCTGTCAAGTCTATTCTAGCAGGGGTGGACGAGAAAGATACTGGTAACTGGGAGGTGTTGGATGAATCCAAGCTAATGGAGGTTCTTATAAATGCCTACCAGAATGAGCCTTCCCCCTTTTCAGCATCAGTTTCCATAGCAACTCGGGCTTCTCCTCGTCCAACTGCACATCAGCAACCATCAAGGTTGGCTGACCCCTTATCAAAGCTACATGTAGATGTCAAGGTCCCGTCACCTTCATCTATTGAGCCTGTACTAGCTCCATCTATTGAGCACCAAGAGATATCTTCAGACCTCCCTATGGAGGATAAGTTCAATGATAACCCAGCTGCTGGTGTAATTAGTAGTCGATTTATTGAGGCATTCAAAAAAGCTATAGGTAAGAATGTATTGCATTTGAAAGTGACCTTGGTCCAATTCATCGACAGTGGTGGTCAGCCCCAGTTCCTTGATATCTTACCTGCCTTTATCCAAGATGTTTCGGCAATTGTCTTTGCAGTAAACCTTTCTGAGAGCTTAGACCACTGCCCAGAGGTCTATTTCTATGGGCAGAACAGTCAGCCAGTAGGCAAACCATACACATCTCCATCCTCCCACAAGCAGGTGCTAGAGCAATGTATGAGAGCATTCGCAACTAATACCAGGGGTTCCCATCCTTACCTGTTTGTTATGGGTACACACAGAGATGAGGAACAAAATTGCACAGAGACGAAAAAGGAGAAAGATGAAATCATTAAACGTGTGGCAAATTCAGAATTTCTTATCCACAAGACGGGAGTTGAAGCAATTTGGGAGGTCAATAGTAAAACCCCTGAGAAAGAAGATGAAGAGGTGGCCCATAAATTACGTCGTTCAATTGTAGCTAACTGCAGTAAGGACAATCATCGTCATCTGCCATTAAAGTGGTTTGTTCTGGAGATGCAGATTAGGGCATCTGCTCCACAAGGTGTTTTGAGTCTGAAGATGTGTTTACAGCAGGCTCAAAGGTTAGATATGGATGAGAAAGGCTTGGAGGCAGCTCTCCTCCATATGGTCAAGTATAACCTATTCCTTTGGTACCATGAAGTACCAGGGCTTAGGGAGGTGGTGTTCTCTGATCCTCAGGTCACCCTGAAGATCATCACAGCCCTAGTCCAGTGCAAACATGAGCTGGCAGGCCGTGATGATGTGCCAGAATCATTCACTAGTGAAGGCGCAAAAAATGATTGGTGTGTTAACTTCAGGGATCATGCTATAGTCCGTAATGAATTTCTCTCTCATCCGAATTTTCAAAAACATTTCATTGATGGTGTTTTTACAGTTCAACATTTCACAGAATTGATGTGCCATCTCTTTATCATGGTTCCCTTAGAAAATGTTAATGGCTACTTGATGCCAGCCCTTTTAGATCCTTTGAATCTTGACGATATCAGTATCCACCAAGGACCAAATCCTCTCCTGGTCTGTTTTCCTAAGGAATTTGCACCACATGGATTATTCAGTTTCTTGGTAGCTTTCTTACAACACAAGGAGTGTTTATTAGTTGAAAATAACAAAGTCCCAGCCTGTCTTTATAGGAATTGTGTTTCTTTTAAGTGCAGGAAGTATCCTGCTAGGTTCACCATCATTGATTCAGTTTCCTACATAGAGGTACATCTTAATGATGGTGTTCGCACAAAAGTATGCCCTAAAATTAGAAAGCTTATCCATACGGGTGTTAGGGATTGTGCCAATATTCTCAAATACTGTGGTGGGAAGGAACTGAAAGATGGTTTTATATGCTCCATTGAGTCTTGCAAATGTGCGGCTATTCCTTATGAAGACGATCCAACCCTGGCACTCTGTACGCGTTGTTCATGTGACATGACTCTAACCAATGGCCACACCGATTGGCTTGGAAAGGAAGGTCCAACACAAGGTATGTTGAAAGTACATCTTATAGCTTTTTCATATAAAGTGTAACTATAAACCTACTTTTAACAATGTGGAAGTATCCTGCACCTTTTGCATATCTTGATAATGAATAGTGCTATGGATAATTTACATAGCCCCAAAGCCAGTCAACTTCCTTATGTTATGGCATATGACCTTTTTTACAAAGCCAACAATATGCCCATTATCTTCACTAGTTGACTGCAAACGCATTCCACAAGATACTATTACATGTAACATGATGCCTGATCCCTTAAGCCATTTTAGATCCTAAATCCTATAATGATGGCGTTATCCTTACTAGAGGGAGGCTCTTAAGAGTTACCTTTTCTTTCTCTTGTAGTGTCTACTTCCATGGCCGCCTCCTCTTCTTCCCAGCTATTGTCAGAGCTAGTGGTCCAAGTAGTGCCACAGTTGGAAGGTTAGTCATGTATGAATAGCCGTAGTGTTTGGCATACATGTACATGTTGTACATGGGGGAGGGGGCACATATTGTACTGGGGGGTGGGCCATGTGTTGTATATCATGATGTGTATGGGGGGCCACCAGTTGTGTTTGGGCAATCACTGTTTGTGTTTGGGGAACCATAGGTTGTATACGGGGGCATAGGCATCCGTTTGATGAGGCAACTCCCCTCCTCCCTCTGCATACCCCCCCCCAACTAATTGATTTCATTAGCTAATATTCATATGGGATCGTGGTAGCGAAAAGGGACCTAGCGCCGTTTCAAATTACTTCAAATCTAAGAGACACTTATGTCCTCTAAAACTTTTTTCTTACGGACTGGACATTAGTCTGTCCATCATGGAGTTACAGTGGCCTGAATTTTTTAATTGCACCCATCAACTTTGATGCTCCATCCTTGAATATACGCTAGGTGGTCCCTTTTCCCTGCCACAGCCCCATATGATTATAAGTATATATGTATGGCTTGTTTTCCGAGCATGCAACGAAAGCTTCCAGGAGCGGGCACAAGGGGTCCTTGTCCTGTGTGCCCCACACCCCCCCCCCCCCCCCCCCCCCCCCCCCTGGAAATTATTGAGCAGACACCTATGATAAAGTAAATAATTTACATAGCCCCAAAGACAGTCAACTACCTTATGCTATAGCATATGAATCTTTTCCTTTCCTTACAAAGTCAACAATATGTCCATTGTCTTCATAGTTGACTGCAAACACATTCCACACAATACTATCAACATGATGCCTGATCCCCATGTGTTGTATATCATGATGTGTATGGGGGGCCACATGTTGTGTTTGGGCAATCACTGTTTGTGTATGGGGAACCATGGGTTGTGTACGGGGGCATAGGCGTCCCGTCCGCATGATGGGGCACCCCCCTCTTCTCCCTCTGCATACCCCAACTAATTGATTTCATTAGCTAATTTTCATATGGGATCGTGGTAGCCAAAAGTGACCTAGCGCAGTTTTCATATTATTTCATATTCTAAGAGACACTTATGCCCTCTACAGCATCTTTCTTATGCACTGGAGTTACAGTGGCCTGAATTTTAATTTCTTGTACATTTCAATTGCACTGATCAACTTTGATGCTCCATCCTTGAATATATGCTAGGTGGTCCCTTTTCACTGCCACAACCCATATCATTATAAGTATTGCTTGTTTTCCAAGCATGCACCGAAAGCTTCCACACTTCGTGTTGGAGCAGGCACATCACCATCCCCCTGTTAGGGTCATTGTCCTGTGTGCCCCCCCCCCCCCCCCACCCCTGGAAATTATTGAGCAGACACCTATGATAGAGGGCCAAATGTTGTGTATGGGGAACATGTTGTATACACCGGAAATGTACATGTACATACACCTAACATTGTTGTGATGATTTTTCATACTGTATACAGGGTAATTTAAATTATGGTTTGCCCCTCCTCCAGGAGCACCCACCATGCCAGAACTATTATCTTTGTCTGTTAAGAAGGTCAATGTAGCTATAGAAGTTGGTGTAAGGTATTCATATTTTGGTACATTTCTACTGAATGATGCCAATGGATCCATTGTGCAAGCATTGGAGATCGAACACCATCGGAATGCTGAGAGAATCAACATGGCCATTCTCCAACGATGGCTTCAGGGCATGGGTGTAAAGCCTGTGACCTGGTCTACTCTGGTGGACGTCCTTAGAACAATTAAAATATGATAATTATTACTGTAGTAGCTGTTTCAGTCTGTATGTGTATGTAAATGTAATGATTCTGTTCTGTATTAGTTACTCGAAAGCCTAATGATTGTGGTTTACATGATTGATGGTGGTGGGTATGGATATACATCATTACGTTAATGTACACAATACCCATATGGCTGATGGTGTTGCCCAATTCCATGGTCACAGGCTATCTGCTTTCTCTTTGAGTTGTATATTGACTATTATTACTAGCAGTCATAACATAACAAAAAACATATGAGAACATTGGGGATTGGAAGGCAATAGTGGTGTAAAAAGGAGGGTCTAGAATGTAATAGTCCTATATTTCTTAGGACATTGTGTTTATTGATATTGCATTTCCACTTCATATTAGACCCTTGTTTTCTTCCTTTTTACGCCACTATATTGCAATCCTATGATGTTTTTATTACTTGTTTCATCTTTCTTCATAAGATAAGAGATACAATTCTGAAATAAGACCATTTAGTTTTGTGCACCCCTCACTTCTGCAATTTAACCAACCACACAATTGACAAATTTGAAACTAAGCAATTTGTACTTAATACTAGCTTATATGAACACTTGCGTTCATAGTCTGTGGGTGATAATGACATGGTGTCCAATTGGATGCAACAATAGCAGCAGACCCCTTTTCCCAGATACGAATATGGTGTATTAGGACCCCCAAATTAAATGATGTCTACTTTTGGAGGTGGAAGCTGGGGGGGGGGGGGGGGGGGGGGGGGGGGGTGTTGCATCTATTGGTGGAACAGGAGGGTATACGGGTATACTATGTGTGTGTGGAGAGGGGCATCTACTGGATGGAATGGTCCAAGAGGGGGGGAGGTGTCCCAATGTGGAAGTGCAGCATCTAAGGAAAAGGGAGTACCCTGATGAGGTGGAGCGAGGGGCCTTGTAGTGGGGTGGCATGAAGGGAGCTAGCTGGTGAAAATCCAATAGATACTCTTACTGTACAGCTTGCTGAGCTTTTTCAAGACCACCATTATACTTCTGGGGTCATACAGGGAGTGGAAATGATTGCAATCATTAATACATTTCTTTTATGTATAATTAAAATTAATTCATACCACCATGCTGCAAAGCCTGCCATACACACACATCAGGTATTTATAAAAGCGATATGCCATTGATCTTGCTCTATCTTACCTTTTTGATGGTAGTTTTGTTGGTAGTTCTAAGACCGTACGGCAGTGCGTTAATTCCAAGCAAAAAGTTATTGCGCAATTGGGCAAGATGGCCAGGATCTTGCCCAGGAGGCCAAATCTTGCCCAGGATCTTGCCCAAGATCCTGGGCAAGCGTTTGGCCGTCATAATCGTGGCACCTTGGACAAGGTCTTGGGCAAGAGGTGGCAAGTCTTGGGCAAGTCGTTGTCTTGCGCAAGAACTTTTTGCTAACGTTATTTTTAGGACGGGTCTCATATTGAATTAGTTTAGCAAATCGGACACGTTGCCTCTTACATGTACATGGCTGGCAGGCGGAGCCCACCAGCTCCCAACTGCCTAGGTAGACTTTTGGTCTGTAAAGTAAATAAGTTGCCATTATATAACAAGTATGTTTATATCAATTAAGAGTAAACTGTAGACAGATATGAGGTATATCACATTGTATTACTATATATCTGTATATGGAACGTTCTATACGAAAATGGGTCTTGTGGATTTCATTTTATAACATAAAATTTAAATCGATATATCTTCCGAAATATTAACGCTATCGGGTTCCTATTTTTAACACACACCATTACTATATGTGAAATTCCATTTTGGTATTTTACACATGCGGGGTACCGACGTTTCAAGGTCCGATACCCCGTAGGGTTCAAAACGGCCACATCTTCAGGTAGGAGTGTCCAAATTGGTTCAAAATAGGTACCTATTTAGAAGGGTCCTACCGCTATTGATTTGTTCTGTTGCTTTATCCGTTGTGGAGATACAAGTGTGCAAAGAAATTGCATATTTCCCGGGCGTTACGCGCCATGAATGTATTACGACTGGCTTCGAGGACGTCCTCGTAATACGTTAATGGCGCGTAACGCCCGGGAAATATGCAATTTCTTTGCACACTTGTATCTCCACAACGGATAAAGCAAAAATTAACGAACAGAACAAATCAATAGCGGTAGGACCCTTCTACATAGGTATCTATTTTGAACCGATTTGGACACTCCTACCTGAAGATGTGGCCGTTTTGAACCCTACGGGGTATCGGACCTTGAAACGTCGTTACCCCGCATGTGTAAGACACCAAAATGAATTTTCACATATAGTAATGGTGTGGTATGTTGTGTTAAAAATAGGAACCCGATAGCGTTAATATTTCGGAAGATATATCGATTTACATTTTATGTTATAAAATGAAATCCACAAGACCCATTTTCGTATCTGCATGGCCATGGGTTCATAAAATTCATTTTTTTAATAGAAACCGTGCAATAAAATACAAGAATGCACTAGCGCTAGGAGACTGGAAGCATTTCGTTGGGTGTATGAGTAAGGTAGCTATGGTGGATGATCTTCTGTACTTGTACACCACAGGACATCAGCCAAGATTACCATTGAGCCATGCACAATAAAAACTATAAGTATATCTCAAAAGCTGTAATAGTACATTTGATAGTATGACATATACTCTGGGATGTACAGATTCTTTGATCGGGTTTCACACACAATAACATACTTCTCAATGTAATATAATTCGCCCCAGATTTGGCTACCTTCCTTATGCACACAGCAGTGCATCAAATTACACTATGCTCAAGATCACCTGAACCATGGTTGCTTTCTGCTGCATTTGTTTTGAGCAATTCCTGATTTTAATATGGAACGACCCCAACATTGAACAAAAATTGATGAGACTGTACCACAGCCAATGTGAAACACACAATAACATAACATGTTTTCACCCACTGACAGAAGAATGCTCCTGATGTGTGCAATGAATGGTACTTTCTCCAGACCTTGAAAAGGTACGCCATGCAGATGTACTTCAAGTACATATACGGTCATCATCCATTCCATCAGTGTTGCAGCAGTGTTGAGCTTGTTTTGTTTTATGAGAAGATGTAATTTCTCATTCCACTACGTGGCATGTAACCATGGTGCCAATATATGGGATTACCTACCAGGATTTATAATGTCATCTGTGTGCTACCAGACTACCTACTGGAGCATTTTGTACTGGAGCCAACATTATCTCCAGCTAATCATTATAGCATAGAAATACCATCTCATTTGAGTACAGAGCTCCCATGCCAAGCTATGGGAGAACATTCATGTTTACATCCACATGCAGTAAGTAATATAAATGCCACAATTAACAACTGCCAATGCAATACCTTAAATATCAGTATTGGATCTGGGGGGGGGGGGGGTTGGGGGCCTAAACCCCCCCCCCCCCTTCCCAGCCCTTCATTAATAATTTCATAGCAGGAAATTAGGCAATCTGCATTGATAGTGTGAATAAATCATTAACCCCTCCCCCCCCCCCCTCTTTATCTGCCACACCCTCTTCGTACGTCCGACCTGAATATGTTTACTCCTGTGTGGGATACATACACTACACCTTTTGCCCTATTAGAGCAATTTGACATAGAACGTGTTATAAGAATGTTCTAGTTTCTTAATTCTTGTGTCCAATTGACATAATATAATTGTTCTCTGAGACTTTGCTGTAAAAGTAGTGAAGTACCTAGCTACTAAGTGACAAGGGAGGAGTGTGTAGTATGGTCTATTTGGTCAGCTTCCCTCACACTTAAAAGAATTAAAAAACAAATATACTATATAGCTGCTGCAGGCATCTAGTGCAGTTGATTGTAATGATTCCAATGTCATTTAATTTACATTTCCAGCAACCATGTTCCCTTTCATTTGACACCCTTTTGCCCTCAGACCAAATATCCTAACAACTACCAGTGAAGAGCAAGATACCTACCATTGACAACATAAGTTCACTTGTTCCACATTGTAGCACTACTTTGTCATACCTCAGTTATCTAGATGTGATAGTGTACTAGATCCTCTGGGTCACCATGTAGCTAACTGCAAGCATGGCAGTGACACAGCCATATCAACACAACAGGAGTGAAGTGAGCAGCTGGCTGGACAGGAACCAGACAGCAGAGAAGGCACTAATCTGTTAAACTTTAAAAAAAGTTGATGAAATCATCTCAATATGCTGCGACTGGTAAGCCTAAATCATCAGTTGTCATTCATGCTGCAGAGGCTTCCTGTGGCTGTGCAGAGAGGTAACACTTCAGTCAATGGAGGCATGCTTCTCATGATGTGTTGTAGTTATATAACGGAATTATGTTTTATACCCTGTATTATTGATGCAATTATAGTATTTATACTAAATCGTTGTATTAAAACGTACCAATACGTGCATACCTATAGAATGCGTTCTTATTAGCGGCTATGGCTCGCGTCGGATTAACGCAATGCTCAGTATAACAGAATTATCTTTTGGGTTGCAATGCCTATCTTAAAACACCGCAAATTTTAATTAATAGAGATACTTGTGACACTGCAATTATGTGCGGGGGCGAAGTCTTTGATCAAAACTGTTATTGCCGTTGTCTCGTACCCAGACCAGACGTAATACAAGCGACGTTTGGGTACGGACTAACTGGGCACGAGACGAATAACTATACGGGCCGGCATATTTTTATAATGCGCTTAAATTTGGTGATTAGTTGGTGTTTGGCTGTCTTCATTGCCGCCCACCAAGTCTCGCAACCAGTCCCCATCCACGAACTTTACCCACCGGACAGTGGTACTGAGGCTGCAGTATACAGGGTGTCCCACAATGAACGATCAATAGCAATAATAGTTGTAATAACTAGCTTAAATGCCACATTTACAACTGCATTGTAACTTGAATATGGGTGGTCACTGAATCGAATGGTTTGAATAAATTAATGAATTATCTTTTTTTTAATAAGCAGGACATTCAGTAGTTAATTAGCCTGTCATAGAAGTTTGATTATTAATTTTGCTTCATCCACTCAATCCCAAGCTTCAATCTTCCTAGTATACAACAAGCTACCTATCCGTCGGGAGTCCATTTGTGTCGCTGCCCTACCTTGAAGTACATCCCCAAGCGTGCTCGTCAACACTTTGGGTTCGTAGTGCTAAAGCAAGTGATTTTTGAAATTCTGTCGAAGCCTGGACCAGATTACTGATGCTGCCCAAATGTGTGTTGCCATCTTTGAGGAGAAAGGGAAAGGGAAAGCATATGATTCCAATTGAATCATTGTGCCAAGATTGGAAAGCTGCTTTTATGGGCCAAGGCGGTGAGCAGAGTCAGCGTGAAAGATTACCTGCATTCAGATCCTGATTCTGATAAGACGAAACTGGCATCAGCAATTGCATGTGCAGAGGAAGGGCTATTTTCAAAAGCTTGTCTTATCTTAACGTCCCATGGCATTGCACCAAACAATGATACTATGTTTGAATTATTGAAGTCTAAACATCCATTTGCAATATGTAACCATGGTGCCAATATATGGGAATTACCTACCAGATAATTGTTCTCTGAGACTTTGCTGTAAAGGTAGTGAAGTACTTAGCTACTAAGTGATAAGGGAGGAGTGTGTAGAAGTACTTTTGCCTGTAGATCTATACTAACAAGGTGCGTCATCACCTCATAATTTCAGTAGGTCTGTTTACTACGTTGGTCAGCTTCCCTCAACCATCACTGCCACACTTAAAAGAATTAACAACAAATAAAGGCATCTAGTGTGGTTGATTGTGATGATTCCAATGTCATTTGTACTAATTTATGTTTCCTGCAACCATGTTCCCTTCAATTTGACACCCTTTTGCTCTCAGAACATATCTTCAGCTGCCTCCCACTAATATGTACTTGTTCCAGACTACTGGGGAATGTGACAAGCCCACTGCTTTTGACCTCACTGTCCCATCACTGCTAAGTTTCAATATTATCTTTGAAGTGGATCTGACTTGTGGGTCTGCATAGCTTCTTAAAACAACATGATGCCAATGCCATCAAATTGGGTGTGCATACCAATGGAGCTGCCATTTGGTCACCTAAACATCTCCCTAGCGTGGTCTGCATGCAGCTAGGGCCATTTGGTCACCTTAACATCTCTCTAGTGTGGTCTGCAACTAGGGCCATTTGGTCACCTTAACATCTCCCTAGTGTGGTCTGCAGCTAGGGCCATTTGGTCACCTTAACATCTCTCTAGTGTGGTCTGCAACTAGGGCCATTTGGTCACCTAAACATCTCCCTAGTGTGGTCTGCAGCTAGGGCCATTTGGTCACCTTAACATCTCCCTCGTGGTCTGCAACTAGGGCCATTTGGTCACCTTAACATCTCCCTCGTGGTCTGCAACTAGGGCCATTTGGTCACCTTAACATCTCCCTAGTGTGGTCTGCAACTAGGGCCATTTGGTCACCTTAACATCCACCTAGCTAGTGTGGTCTGCAACTAGGGCCATTCTATCATGTCTGGTGTTGTCCATAATTCATAATTATTGTAAATTTCGTGTGTACAAAAAACATTTAGAAAAATACTGAAGTACACATGCAAGCACACTAGTAAGACAGTAGCTTCATGGCCATGCAGGATGGCTCAATCTTAGAGATGTTCTATCAAAATTGTTATCAGGTGTGGTTCAGTTCTCATGCAGGTTAGACAGTGAGACCCTAGCTCTTCTAGATTATAACCAATGTATGCACATGCCGAAGTGTGTGTATTAGCACGATGACTCAGAAGTCACGTTAGCGCAAAAGATATTAACGAACCAGTCCAGCCAGCTAGCTACATGTCATTATCAACAACTCACAGGTTACTTTCTTAAGCATATGTGCACGTGCATGCATGGATAGTGACTCTAGGTATCACTATTATTTTGTCTATTATTTATTATTTGCACGTTGTAATTGCAAATTAGGCAGCGGTTGGATCTGTTTACTCTCTTTATCAGCGGGAGTGCTTCCTAAAGGACGGGATTCCATTGCAGGTAAGACCTTTTAATTGGCGCTAATATAGGTTGTTGTTTGTGCCTGACTTCCTGCATGCTTCCTGGTACATCCGCCGACTATAAAGGATTGAGTTTGAGACAAGTGTCTTATATCTTCACGCAACTCACTGGAGAACACGGGACTAATATTTGTACACATTTGGTAAACATATTGTAGGCCCAATAAAGCTACACACTTGGTGAGCTGAGCCAGTAAAGTTTATCGATCGCTGTGCCTACACCCAATTTCTTTGTTCCTTTTTAACACCCAACTTAGCTGTTCCTTTCACTGAATTGCGATGTATAGGTCTGGTCTACGAGACTATTTTGGTATACGAAAGAAATAAAAACACATCAGAATCAAGTGATGATTGTTTATTATTATTAAGTTTAAACCTGGAACACTTTTGATGACCCTAGCTACCGACCTCACTAGAGAGATATTCACCCCCATATATACCTGATTAATATTTTATTTAAAAAAATCTTTTGAAATGTTAGTTCTTGATTAGCATTTCTTTTGTGATCTGATCGTTACATTTAGCATATTAGTGATAACACATCCCCTGGTTGGATAAATATTGGCCAACTAGTATTACGTGCAATTGATAAACATACATTTACATGTGTCTTTATTATGCAGATTTGGTGACCCTACATTGTAGTGAAGGGTTAATGCTATTTTACAGAATTTGGGACAACAGTTTTCAAATGCTATACACTTGGTGAGCTGGGCACAGCCTTCATGAGATACATTGTGAACACACCCAAATAATTAGTTTGTTCGATACTCAAATTCCAAAGTTATAATATACAGCAGCGGATGCATACTCACGACTATGTACAAAAAGCACTACAACTAAAAGTCACAACAGGTGGTTGAATCGGTACACATCTGGCCAAAATTGCCCTGGCAATTGTTCTGCCTCAAATTAAAAAGCATCAAACCCTAAACTACTTTGCCCTCTAGATCATCATAGACACAGGCTAGTAGAACTCAGGATGCAAACGATAATCTGGTTCTGATAAAACCATTCTCCCATTTGGTTCCAAAGCTAGCAGCTACAGCACCGTCCACCCACAAGTTCACACTTGCACACGAGTGCAGTGCGAGTCGAGTGCGAGTCGTGTTCAAGTTACATGTAACTGCTAGCTTTGGAACCAAATCAGAGAGCGTCATTATACACTCATTTATAGAGTGTGCTCTGTGTCTCTCATCCTGTTCAGCCATAAGGACTCATTTTTGACACCTGTTATTGCTGTTTCTTATGTTTCTGTTGGATCTTAGGAATAAATCCTTGCTGGGATGGGGACAGATTTTAGAATAAATTTGTTTTGTAAACTATAATACAACACATGCATGGATCACAAGCTAGTAGAGTTCCGCATTGCAAGAGATAGTCTGGTTCTGATAAAACCATTCTCCCACCTGGTTGCAAAGCTAGCTGCTGTATACAAGTGGTAACTTTTTGACCTAATAATTGGCGAACACAGTCTAACAAATTGTAATATTGAAAAACCTTGCCTTATTCATGTACTTGCGTACATGTAATTGTTGAACAAAGCCTAGGTATTATACATACTTTTGAGAACTTGAAGTACATGTAATTTTGAACTTATACATAAGTACGTGTATAATTTACATGTACATTAAATATTTTACATACATGTATGTTAAATGATGAAGCTGAATTCACTAAACTGTACTACATGTACATGTATAGGTTCATCATTTTACCATTAAGCATATTCAGTTGAAAACCTATTGGGTGAACTAACTTGTACTTGTGGTCAACAATTATGTTCACCAATAGCATATAATTTGTAAACACACCATGTACATGTAGAAGCAATAATTTTCCACAACTGGAGAACTTAGCATTAACACAATTGGCGAATTTATTGTAACAATTGTACAATACACTGTTGGGGAACACAGCCTAATAATTACATGCACACATTTTGGCCCAATAATTTTACACAATCAGTGAAGTCACCCTAATTGGTGAACCCAAGCACATTATTGTTGTTACAATTGATGAACACATGCAAAACAGTCGGATAATAATTGTCCACAACTGCTGTACATAGTCGACTAGTAGATTTAATTATTGGGGTACACAGCCTAATAATTAGTGAACATATGGACTGCAGTGATGTTACACAATTGTTGAATACTGCCTAGTAGTTAATAATTGTACAAATGAACATTAACACACACACACACACACACACACACACACACACACACACACACAGAATGATTTAACACAATGGTTGAACCATAGTCCAGTGTCACAAATTAAAATACCATGGTCCATGCACTAGTACATGTAGATACATGTAGTTTGTGGCTGAGATAAACCTTTTTCACTATTTAGAGCTGACTATTTTATAATGGTTAACAGTTTTATTTTAGACTCAATTTCATCATGCTGCAATATAACATGTCACAGACTATAGTTGCAGAGTTATCTCAAACCCATGCACATTACAATTGATGAACACATCCAGTGATTTCAACACAGTGTGATAATAATTATACACAACATAGCACAAAAGCTTTCATAGATTTATCATGTACATATATGATTACTGCATGCAGTTTGTAACATTAACTACATAATGTATTAATTGGTGATACTCTTCGCGGGCGGAAGTCAATAATTGGCCCGTTTTTGAGAAGTTATAAAATTATTTGTATTAATAGGTATCGTGTGACCAGAGCGTGACATCTTTTGAACCCAACGCGTTTTGAATGAGAAATTCCAGCATCGGTCTCATCAGTGGATACGCTACAAGCTGATGCCAGTCGATCGTTTGTACGATTTCGAAAAGCCGTATGGCTCTTGGATCAATATGTTTGTTGCAGACGCTGTGGTTGGAAAGGACGCCGTCAAGTGAAATGATGAAGACTGGTCATTTTATTACAAAGTAAGTACCTGGGAGTGGGACTAAAGGTTAGACAAACTTATTGTCTACGCGGATTTAGCAGAAGAGTTGTTTTTGCAACACTGCTATTTAGAAATTCAAAATGGATAATTCTTTTTAGAGCCACCAAAGAAAGCGGCGAGAAAGCAGCGCAACTGAAAACCGGGTCTCTTTGCCAATTGCCAGCAAAGTATATCCAGTGAATACGCTACACGCTAATGCCAACTGATCTTTTTACGATGTAGGAAAGTCATCTGCCGCGCTCGATGAAGATATTCCAACGGACACTCTCGTTGACATGAATACTGTAAAGAGGTATTGTAGTTGTATGATAAGGGGAGTACTATGGAGTAGGAATAAGTGTTAGACAATCATTTTTCATACGCGGATTGTGTAGAAGAAGACGCTGTCACGTGATATTCAATATTGATATTTCTCCTTGTATGTACTTGGTGTGTGTGCATGGTGAATGTATCTTGTGTGTGTGTATGGTGTTTGTGACTTGTGTGTGCCTTATGTATACATGGTCTTGTGAGTTCATGTTTGTGCCTTGTGTGTGCTTGGTGATGTGCTGTGTCTGTGCGTGCCTAGTGGTACATGGTGTATGTACGGTGTGTGTGTGTGTGTGTGCATGGTGAATGTGGCTTGTGTGTATGGTGTTTGTGGCTTGTGTGTATGGAGTGTGTGCCTTATGTATACATGGTCTTGTGAGTTCATGTTTGTGCCTTGTGTGTGCTTGGTGATGTGCTGTGTCTGTGCGTGCCTAGTGGTACATGGTGTATGTACGGTGTGTGTGTGCATGGTGAATGTGGCTTGTGTGTATGGTGTTTGTGGCTTGTGTGTATGGTGTTTGTGACTTGTGTGTATGTTGTTTGTGACTTGTGTGTGCCTTGTGTGTACATGGTCTTGTGAGTTCATGGTCTTGTGAGTTCATGGTGAGTTCATGGTGTGTGTTTGGTGTTTGTGACTTGTGTGTGGTGTTTGTTACTTGTGTGTGTCTTGTGTGTACAAGGTCTTATGGGTGTGCCTTGTGTGTGTATGGTGTTTGTGACTTGTGTGTACGTGGTGTGTATGAGTTGTGTGCATGGTGTTTGTGACTTGTGTGTACGTGGTGTGTGCCTTGTGTGTGCATGGTGTTTGTGAGTTTGTGACTTGTGTGTGCCTTGTGTGTATGTGGTGGGTGTGCCCTGTGTGTGCATGGTGAATGTGCCTTGTTCTAGTTTGCTGTGTGTGTGTGTTATTTTCGTTGCGCAAGTATTGTGTTTAGCACTTCTGTTGTATGAATGATCTCTTGTTCTGTTTGAATTTATTTATTGTAAGCCAAATAAATGAAAACGAGGGCTATCTAGCTCTTACTAGAGCATGCATGTGTGACAAAGAAATAAGTTTATGTGTTTTACAGTTCATCTAACATAACATTGTTCAGTAGCGTACATACAGAATAAGAATACAATTGTCCGTAATTTAGTTTTGTATGATAGGTTTCAAAACAATCTTCAAGATGAAGGGGAACCTTGCAAACTTTGCACCTGTATTTGGTTTGTGACCTTTTCTTTCCCCTAGCTCTGCACACCTCACACCTGGGACGACCACCATGTGGAGTGTCAGTGTCCACCTTCTCAGGGAATGGACACTCTGTCAACCTTAGAGGCAATTCCTGGGACACAGTAAAATGCCGTGGTTGTCTTCTTGTGTACCCCTCTAGTAGGCCGTTTGCCACTTCCACCCTAAACTCCAGTTGGGTAAGTTGTTTGGTGTTGACTATATTGTATAGTACACTGGCATTTACGATCGAAAGATCCAAGAGATGACTTCACCTGCCTGTGTGAGTATCCATAGTACATGAGGAGTTGATCAGATTGATCAACTCCTCCCATGTGTTGATTGTACTCATGCACCACCTTAGGCTTTTTTATGCCCTCCACCCCTCCAGTCACCAGCCTCGATCTCCTCTGAACCTCAACTATGGAGTCATCATGGAGAGTGGAAAGGAGGAGTACGTCTACTGAATACGTTACGCGCTAATGCCAACTGATTGTTTTTCAATGTAGGAAAGTCATCTCCTGCGCTCGATGAAGATGTTCCGAATGGACACTCATTGACATGGATGCTGTCAAGAGGTAATATAAGATTGAAAGTGTTGTAGTTTTATGTGCCTAGTGTGTAGTGTGTGTGAGCTATGGGGGATGTACCCCTGGTAACTGTGGGGGTATGTACCCCTGGTAGCTGTGGGGGGTATGTACCCCTGGTAGCTGTGGGGGTATGTACCCCTGGTAGCTGTGGGGGTATGTACCCCTGGTAGCTATGGGGGTATGTACCCCTGGTAGCTATGGGCCCCTGGTAGCTATGGGGGTATGTACCCCTTGTAGCTGTGGGGGTATGTATCCCTGGTAGCTGTGGGGGTATGTACCCCTGTAGCTGTGGGGGTATGTACCCCTGGTAGCTATGGGGGTATGTACCCCTGGTAGCTATGGGGGTAGTAGCTTTGGGGGTATGTACCCCTGGTAGCGGTGGGTACTGTGTATTTGCCTAGTGTGTACACTCCAGATAAATGATTACACATGATGAATGAATACAATATTTCCCTAACAATAACTATTTGCTATAGTCTAGTTTAGTGTGATAGGCTTCGAAGCACTCTACATGCAATGCAACTTTGCACACCTTGCACCTATACTGTGTCCGTGACCGCTTGTCTCCTCTAACTCTGCATACGTCACAAAGAAGTCGACCACCATAGGGACAATCAGATGGAATCCTTTCGGGAAAAGGTCGTTCTGTGAGCCTAAGTGGTAAGTCCCGGGACACGGTGAAGTGTTTGGGCTGGTGTTTGGTGTATCCTTTCAATAACCCTTTTGCAACTTCTATTCGAAACTCCATTTGGGTGAGTTTTTTTTTCATTGACACTGTTGTACAGTATGCTGGCATTGACTAGTGATAGATCCACAAGGTGAAAAAGTACTCTTTTCACCACTTGGTTTGTCGATGAGCATAGCCATAGTACATCTCTAGCTGATCGGACTGGTCGACTCCACCCATATGCTGGTTGTAGTCATCGATGACCTTTGGTTTTTGTATTCTTTCTATTCCTCCAGCCACAGTTCTGGATCTCCTTAGAATGTCCACCATGGCGACATCATCGTGGATAGTGGAGAGGAGCAGGACATCACGCTTGTCCTTCCACTTGAGGCAAAGAACTTGACCCACTTTCTCCGAGTACACATCTCCCCTCTGCAACTTCTTAGTCTTGAAGACTTCAGACAGGCCACGCCTATTGGACCGCACCGTGCCACACGCTAGAAATCCTACCTTGGATAGCTCTTCAAACAGTGCTGGTGAGCTGTAGAAATTGTCACTATAGAGGTGGTAACCTTTGTGCTGTAGGGGTCTTGACAATGACATCACCACTTGATGAGATAGCCCTACACCATCCTCCCTTTCCTGTTTGCCTGTGTACAATTCCCATTTCCATACATACCCATTAGACGAATCCGCCAGAACCCAGGCTTTCATGCCCCACTTTGCGGTTTCTTTGGCATGTATTGTATCCATGATAGCCTACCTTTGAAAGCAATTATACTTCATCTATAGAGATGTTTATGTTTGGAGTGTATGCTGCCATGAAGTTTTTTATGACTCGGTCTAGAATTGGTCTGATTTTGTGAAGTTTGTCATTGGTCTCCGTTGTAGGTGGGCTGACATGCAGAAACTGAAGGAGGAGTTCAAATCTGCGGTTTGACATTATTGAACTGAAGTTCTCATTAGTAAATGGCCCACATAGAACTCCAGAAACTCCTGAAAATTTACAGGTAAATGGAACACATTGGCATCCTTTTTGTCTGACCACAATGTTGGCATTCCCACAACTCCCATTGCAGTGACCAATGCTAGGAGTACGTCTATTTCCTTCAGGGACATAGGATTTTTCTTCCAATCATGTGCTCGAGCACGGGGATGTTGTACAAGGTACTCCTCATTGTCTGTGAAGTATCGGTCTGCATGCTCGCACGTTTCTCTATGGATGAAACTTTTTGTTCTTCATCGAAGAACAATTCAAAGAACTCCACAGGCTCTTTCCCAGTCATGTTTGGAGTTATTCAGAAAACGGAACTGGTTTTATTTATTTAGCCGACAGTGTGTGTGTATTATACATGGAGTGTAAATGCATCGCGGGAGGGGGCGGGGGTGTTGGGAGGACGATAATTAGATAAGTAACAATACAAATCAGTAATAAGAGCCTACGCACCTAGGCATGGGGAAGTCACGCTGGATAGTGCGCTGTCCTGTTCATCCTCCTCGTTATCCTCATCTTCAGACAAGTATCCACCAAACTCGTCATCACTGTCACTAGGAATAGTGTCCATAAACTCCAGAAGGTAGTCTGGGTCAGACGGCAAAACTCTCGATAGCTTTTCCTCTTTTTTTTTCCCTTCAAACACTGATCAAATGTTTAGCAGCTGAACCCAAAATTGGGCTCCCGCGCGCCGGAAGCTGTACGCGATAACCCAAAATTGGGTCGTTGACTGCGAAAGAGATGTATTTTAGTTGCATACAACTATTTTAATATTTGTTAATTATTCACACACTGGGTATGCAGTTTATGTAGTCTACGTGTATTCACTAATTTTGTATTATTGTTACATGTAGGTTGTGTTGCTGCGTTCTGCAATCATGTGTCTTCGTGGTTTTAGATCGTCATACCATCGAGGCACATGCTCCCCACTAGACTCTGCCATTGATCTGTCCTGTTCAGCAGGCAGAAATGATTAATGTCTTGTTTGTTTGTATATGTTAATATGTCTTGTATATGTAATTGATTGTTTGTACATGTGTATGGGATATTTGGATTAATTGTAAATTGACATGTTGTGTTATAAACTCAGTTGTTCGACTTAGTGTAATAAATTGTAATTGTTCAAGAGTGGCTCATTAATTGTGGGCTCCGCCTATTCCACAATTGGTGAACACACACTTTACACAAGTGATGACCACAGTACACAATTAGTGAATAACCTTTCATTAATATTTTATTATCCCGTGATTTTGAAAGTACCAATTAAATTGATGGTTATTTCATAATAAAAGGACATCATCTACGCACACTTTGGCAATAGTAGTTCATTTTTAAAACCAAATTATATTTATAACATTAATATTAAGGGTACCATTGTGACAACTTGTTATCATATTACAGGTAGTCCCAAAACATCATGACACATGTAAGTAGGCACAACAATTACATGTTAATTGACACTGTTGAGGCACTTGTATCTTAGATCATCCCTGTAAAAAACTTTTTTGTTTTTACAGAGATGATCACATAGTTTACTTCGTCCCGTGATTTTGAAAGTACCAAATACATGTAAAGCCCAATAAAACAATTTGTGAGTACAGCCTAAGTATTTGAATGCAGCTGAATACATGTACACTGTAGGATGTAATTTGCAAACAGAGCTGATTATATGGTACATGTTAGGGTGTGCATAGGATAATTGAAGTGGGCATATGTACATTTAGACCTCATAATTGCACATAAAACCGTGCCTCACAATTTTGTGAACAGCATAATACACCACCCTGTACATGTAAAATGGTGAAGACAGTTTAAAAATTTCACAGGCAGGGAATTATCTTTCTTTTTGTAATTTTCACAACATGCAGGGTATTACATGACATTAATTGAACGCTGAACACCACCAGCTATTATCAGCTATTATTATATATAATTTGTATGCAAAAATTAGCAATAATGTTCCTCAATTATTAAGGTTGATCATTTGTTTCGAGCTGCTTCCACCATGTCTGTCCTTCGTCAATTTTATAATACAGCACTTATAATTGAAGCAGCTGAAGTCCATCTTCCTATCTCCATCTGTTCTTCTCTCAGGGCCATTGTTAACATCTTAGCAGAGCCCCCAATCGGGTTAGCCAAGTTCTTGCTGGTGGCTCACTCATGGCCTTGATTAAAAGTGAGGAGGGGTCTCCACAGGACATATGCTCGATTGCTGTTGGAGAGGCTCTAAGAAGATGAACAGGAAAATGTCTTTGCATCATTTCTAAAGTCAAAGCCTTTGGGTCCTCTCCTGTTCTCTCACACCTCATAATGATGATACCAAGCCAGTGGACAACTTCAGGGAGAGACATAGTAGACCAACATCTGAAGATTATAAAAACAAACATGCAAACTATAATAATCTGTATCATGACTGTGTTAAGGGTGTTCTGGGTTGTTTAAACCATTAGTCCTGCAGCAGTCTGGCACCTTAAATTATTTTTAAGTGGATGAATAGACTATTCATCCACTTAAAAATAATTTAAGGTGCCAGAGTAATGGGACATCCCCTCCATTAGCTACATTATTCAGAAACTGAACAATTTGATACAAAAAAATACAAAATACAATCACAGCAGCTTGAAAATTACATGTAAGAAAGTCAACACATATCAGATCTAAGTTCAGTGATTTAGTCCACTTCCTCAATGGTAGGACCTTGACTCTTCTTGCCTCCACTCCCAGCACTCCCAAATGGACCTCCTGACATTCCTCCTGCTCCATTGGGCACACCTCCTGCCTGGTACAACTTGTCATGATTGGCATGCACACCTTCTCCAGTTCCTTCTGCTTGTCCTCAACCTCTCCCTTCTCTGCTGTCTGGTTCCTGTCCAGCCAGCTGCTCACCTCACTCACTTTGTCCAATACCTTCTTCCTGTCCTCCTCGCTCAGCTTACTCTTCACCGTCTCCTCCTCCATGGTGATCCTCAATTGGAAGGCATAACTCTCCAGCTGGTTCTTGGCTGCTATCTTGGCCTTGTGCTCCTCGTCTTGGGACTTGTACTTCTCTGCGTCCTTCACCATGCGCTCTATATCGTCAGCACTTAGCCTTCCCTTGTCGTTGGTGATGGTGATCTTGTTCTCCTTCCCTGTGCTCTTCTCCACCGCACTCACATTCAGGATGCCATTCCTGTCGATGTCAAAGGTCACTTCTATTTGAGGCACACCACGTGGAGCTGGAGGAATGTGGGTAAGATCAAACTTCCCCAAAAGGTTGTTGTCTTTGGTCATGGCTCGCTCTCCCTCGTACACCTGGATCAACACCGATGTCTGGTTGTCAGAGTAGGTGGTAAAGGTCTGGGTCTCCTTCTTGGGAATGGTGGAGTTGCGCTTCAGAAGGGTTGTCATGACACCACCAGCTGTCTCGATCCCCAGGGAGAGAGGGATGACATCGAGGAGGAGGAGGTCCTGGACCTCCTGGCTCTTGTCTCCACTCAAGATGGCTGCCTGGACGGCTGCTCCGTACGCCACTGCCTCGTCAGGGTTGATGGACTTGTTCAGCTCCTTGCCATTGAAGAAGTCCTGCAGAAGCTTCTGGACCTTGGGGATACGAGTTGACCCACCCACCAGCACAACCTCGTGGATCTTGGGACTTGTCAAACTTGGCATCGCGAAGTGCCTTCTCCACGGGCTCCAGAGTGCCTCTGAACAGGTCTGCGTTCAGCTCCTCAAAGCGGGCCCTGGTGATGGTGGTGTAAAAGTCAATGCCCTCAAACAGGGAGTCGATCTCAATGCTGGCCTGGGCACTGGACGAGAGAGTCTCCTTTGCTCGCTCGCAGGCAGTACGCAGACGTCTGTTGCCTGCGAGCGAGCAAAGGAGGACTCTCTTGTCCAGTGCCCAGGCCAGCATTGAGATCGACTCCCTGTTTGAGGGCATTGACTTTTACACCACCATCACCAGGGCCCGCTTTGAGGGCTGAACGCAGACCTGTTTCAGAGGCACTCTGGAGCCCGTGGAGAAGGCACTTCGCGATGCCAAGTTTGACAAGTCCCAGATCCACGAGGTTGTGCTGGTGGGTGGTCAACTCGTATCCCCAAGGTCCAGAAGCTTCTGCAGGACTTCTTCAATGGCAAGGAGCTGAACAAGTCCATCAACCCTGACGAGGCAGTGGCGTACGGAGCAGCCGTCCAGGCAGCCATCTTGAGTGGAGACAAGAGCCAGGAGGTCCAGGACCTCCTCCTCCTCGATGTCATCCCTCTCTCCCTGGGGATCGAGACAGCTGGTGGTGTCATGACAACCCTTCTGAAGCGCAACTCCACCATTCCCAAGAAGGAGACCCAGACCTTCACCACCTACTCTGACAACCAGACATCGGTGTTGATCCAGGTGTACGAGGGAGAGCGAGCCATGACCAAGACAACAACCTTTTGGGGAAGTTTGATCTTACCACATTCCTCCAGCTCCACGTGGTGTGCCTCAAATAGAAGTGACCTTTGACATCGACAGGAATGGCATCCTGAATGTGAGTGCGGTGGAGAAGAGCACAGGGAAGGAGAACAAGATCACCATCACCAACGACAAGGGAAGGCTAAGTGCTGACGAATATAGAGCGCATGGTGAAGGACGCAGAGAAGTACAAGTCCCAAGACGAGGAGCACAAGGCCAAGATAGCAGCCAAGAACCAGCTGGAGAGTTATGCCTTCCAATTGAAGAGCACCATGGAGGAGGAGACGGTGAAGAGTAAGCTGAGCGAGGAGGACAGGAGAAGGTATTGGACAAAGTGAGTGAGGTGAGCAGCTGGCTGGACAGGAACCAGACAGCAGAGAAGGGAGAGCTCTCCCTTCTCTGCTGTCTGGTTCCTGTCCAGCCAGCACACCTTCTCCAGTTCCTTCTGCTTGTCCTCAAACTAGTTTGAGGACAAGCAGAAGGAACTGGAGAAGGTGTGCATGCCAATCATGACAAAGTTGTACCAGGCAGGAGGTGTGCCCAATGGAGCAGGAGGAATGTCAGGAGGTCCATCTGGGAGTGCTGGGAGTGGAGGCAAGAAGAGTCAATTAAGGTCCTACCATTGAGGAAGTGGACTAAATCACAAACTGCATTGGAGGCTCTATTCAATGTTCTATATACATTGTATGTTGTGTATTGTAATTGTATTCTGTCAGTTTGTAAAATCATTTTGTACACTGCACAAGATTGTATAAAATCACTCATAATACATTTACTTTGTCCTGTTGATAATAATTAATTAATGTGCACTAGTTATGTAAGGTGTAATAGGTTAGTATTCAGCTAGCCACAGAGCCAAAGTAGTTCATGTAACGTTGACGACAACTTGCGTAGTTAAAGAGGACAATTGTCATTGCTTAAGCTTCTTATTCATTTTTTGCTGCGCTTATGAAATTGCATGCACTTCCACATGCTCTTGTGCGGAGCTTTGTCTCAAGCTTCCTCCTCTCGATGCAGCCCACCCCCTCCCACCCCCACCCCCCTCCACTTCCTTGCAACCGTTGAAATGGCCAGTGGACAGATTTAATTCGTCTGTCACAGACGAATTAAATCTGTCCACTGGCCATTTTCAACGGTTTTGCACGGGACAGCGTAAGCACATTAACTGATTCATTCAAACAGTTGCAAGTGGTAGCATGCAGATTTCACTCGCTAGAAGTTACATTTTCATGGAGTCTACCGGCCACCAGCTAAATACTGTCTGTTACGAATAGCTAGCTTCACATGCATCGATCATACCGGTGATAATATATTAATTATCTCTGATTATAAAGGTGCGGTATAGGCACTAGTTCGTTACATGAATGTGCACCTTAACGACGCATCACTACTGTTTTGCTAAACAAACACTTGTAGTGATGTGGTGGATTATTAAACCCGGTGGCTGGCACTTCAGAGGTACCAGGGTCGAGGCACTACGTACAGAAGCAGCTCTGTGACGCGTTGGCATTCATAGATAAACACATTTCGATCGGCAGCGAGGGAGAAATCTTGACTGTCTTAATGCACATTGTCTACAAACGGTGGATCTGGTCAACTCGTAATGATTGGCACAATTTAGGCATAAAGGGCTAAATCTCCATCAATTGTGTCAGTGATTAATGTCTTTGTAATAGTGTGCACATATATGCACACGCGTACATTGGAACAGACACCAACCGCATCCAGTAAGCTTGTAATAGCTACAGCGGGAAGCGACGAGGTATCTTTGAGCCGTTTACTCCACTTGTGATTACCTAAACAAACATTTATTATTTATTTTGTCAAAGCATGGGAAGATGTCACTGTGCAAACAGTTTGCTATACGATACTGTATTCCACAGCGTACCTATTTACTAGCATAATAATAATTCTTACATAAACCGAAAGGTTTTAATTTTCGGTAAAATTTCTCCCTGCTATTTTTTATAACTTGCTTGTATCACTTCACGAAGATAATAGCACTAAAAGCTCTTGATATGGAGTAGAACCAAACCTCAGTGTATTTAACTGAGCATCCCTTTGATGGACGTGAACAGATAAATATTTAAACAATACATGTACACATCATAATCTTGATTGGTGATGTATCTGGATTGCAGCAATGTGGTTGTGGAGCAGTACTTACTACCTGTTCTTTAATGACAATTCCTATTTTTTAACATTGTTGCAGAGCATAAGTTCTTAGCAGGGTATTGAACCGATAATGAATATAGACTCTGTGCCTTGTTCCCCCCATCATGCCAAAGCCGACATCTCGTGCACTGATCCACTCTTTTGCCGGTGTGGTCTTCAAGCATATGCATTTTTACTGGCCCTGTGCAGAGGGGGATGTTGAGCGAAACATAAAAAACCATGAATAGCTTGCCCTGACAATCACATGCATTCATTTTTTCGATGCACAATCCTCCATTTCATCCCCCTGCTGTTTGTCTACTTGTGGTTGAAGATTTATGATCGAATCACTGGCTTCAAAACAACAAAACACGCATGTGTTTTGAACAGAGTCATTTAAACGACCCCTCCTTCCTTCTCTCCCACCGAATTTTCGCCATATCTCGCCATCATGCCAGGACTGTGTAGAATACAAGAAATTACTATAATATGCGTACAACTCCTGTACATTTACATGTACGTTATTACCTCTCATTGTCATCCAGCATTTGTGTAACTTTAGTAACAAGATCAGAATGTAGACAAGAGCTGCTCCTTTTAGCTCCTCACCCCCTGAGGCTAATAAAGGAAACTGAAAAGGAGCAATTTCTCCTATAAGGCTGTTTCCAGTGATAGTTTTCACATATTTTTGTTGCATGCTAGCGAAACACCTGATACCTTAAGCCACCTAAGAAAAGTAATTTGTTCCTTCAGGAAATAATCACCTATGATGCTAAACCACCTTCTGAGTAGTCTCAATTTATGCCAAGGTATAGCAAAGCATGATTATATCGCCACTATTTCTGTTGGTCTTACTTCAGTGGTAATGCAGTAAATGGTACCTCTCCTCCTCACTGAGGGTCATCTTTCAGCAGTGTAGATGGCTTGCCACCACTAATGACATTACTAGCCATCTCTATCTCCATGCAGTGATTTCTGAGGGTTCTTTTACATTTAGAAACACTTGTGGATGGAAGGCGTGCATTGGCTGATGAGGTAATGTATTGTGTAATAATACAGTAAGTCATTGTTACAATTAACTGTTCCTGTCACAACCCATTGCCAGAAATTTCGGACATCGACCCATAACTCTGGCTAGGAATTGAATATCAAAATTCTACTTTCACCGTTACAATAGTATATGTAAGCTAAGATTTATCAAAACACGCTAATTATTAAATGAATTAATTAACGTTCTTTACAACAACAAATTTTATTTAAGTACCTGTATGAGAAGAGAGTTATTTGTCGTATAGTCTTTTAGTATAATTATTAGTTTCGTTCCGTGTATTGATTGTTACGCATGCGCATTGCGGCACCGTCATCGCGTTACTAAAAATGGCTCTTACATCACTCCCGATGGGGACCAGATACGTGACTTTCTAGTCCCCAGACTCGTGTAGCCCCTCCTTCCATTCTTTGTTTTTGTTTACCCCCCTTTCCCCCCGGTACGTTTCTTGAGTTCGAAGCTCTTTTCGTCATGATTCGTACGTGTAGGCTCGCCATCTCATGGTATGGCCATCGTTGGTTGAAACCGATATACGGACGTACGTGCTAGGTGCGCCTTCATTGGAAGACCTTTATCGGGCGACGGGGCTGAGAATTTGACCTCCGGAGTGGCCACGAAAAGGGTGGATCGGACTAGGCCATGCTAGACGAACATTGCCCCGAGGCTGTTTCTGAAGACCACGTGGATCGTTTTTCACAACACCGACTATACTTGGCACATTGTCAAGACATTTAATTGTGTGAGGTGATAGACAACTTCTTTTAAGTGCAGTGTGTACGTGTAGCTATTAATACATATACATTTAAGTGTACATGTGTATTATGAAATTGTAAGTTATTGTTATGTATTACTAATTCCGTAGCTGGGTGTGTCGTGCATGTGCAGAGAAAGTAGCTCATGCTTAGTGTTGCAATGAATTGTATTGCTTAAGTTGGATTGACTATTGCCTTCAGCATTATCTCCAGGCAAGTAGCTGCAGTCCTTGATGAGTGTGTGATATCTACCCAGAACTATATAGTATCTTTTGCCATGGGACCCACCCCTCAGTATGATCCTACTTAGCTCTGGAGTGCAGCAAGGTTACCCTCTGGATCCCCTGCTGTTTTCCTTGGTTCTCCATGCAGGAGATGATATCCTGCATGTATGTAGATGGAGTGTGTTGACTGCCTTGATGGCACCCCCCAGCTAAACTATGTTTTGCATCTGGTTAAGGAGTTGAGTCCAGCAATGGGCCTCCATGTGAACATGGCTAAGTGTGAGCTGTTCAGGAAGGGACCTCAGTGCACCCAATTTGGGACTACATGCACTGCACAACAAGTGTGCTGAGTTCTGAGTACTGCATTTAGTTTTTGTAGCTGCTGTCTTCATACTTATTAATTCTGAAGCGGAGTGTTGCAAGCAATAGACCCAAAACACCACTAGCAGTAGAGACTTATTGCTGCTGGGTGCTGACAAGGGAAACAGTATCGCACGTACATAAAGTAACAATATAATAACATTCTACTAACTTCTACTTAATTAATGCCGCTAACAAACCTACAGTTCTACCAACATATTCGGACATTTACTCTTCCCATGATGGCCCTAGCCACTGACCCACCAGGATATGTTCAGGCAGCCCTAGATTTTAGCCAGCATTTTGGGTTTGAGGGTGGCCTGGCCGATGGCAATAGACGGACAGGTGTGCTACCTGACATTTAGCAGAGTCAAGATGCAGTTCCAGGCCAGTAGAAGGAATGACTGAGATCCAAGAACCCACGTGAGGGCAGATCCGAGCCTTATTCACTGCTCCCCAGCAATAAATTTTAACAGTATAGCCAATTGGAGCACCTATGATGTAAAGATTAGGCAGGAGTGAACACCTCACCTCCGGTGGGAATGATGTTTGCCCCTCCTGCTGAACATCTCACACTTGGCCAGGTTCACATGTAGGCCCAGTGCAGGACCCAACTCCTCAATCAAATGTAAGGCACGCAGTACAGCTGAGCAGGTACCAGCCAAGGCTCCATTGCCGAGGTACCATGCTTGGAGAAAGGATTCCAGCACACTCCTCATCTGCATCCAGGCTGGATACCAACTTCTGGAGGACTAGTGTCATAGAGATAAGCATAGCTGCAGACCCCTCTTTGACATTGAAGCAACACATGCTTCTTTGCCTCCAATGCCTGTAATTGTTGACTTTGTCATAGTGAAGCCAAACCAAATGATGCCACCCCTGTTCTCTGTGTGTGGTGTGTATGTGGTGTGTGTGTGTGCATGGTGTGATGTGTAGTATGTGTGTGTGGTGTAGTGTGTGTGTGTACATGGGTGTGTGTGTGTTGCGTATGTGTGTGTGGTGGTGTGTGTTGTGTGCATGGTGTGTGTTTGGTGTGTTTGCAGTCTGTGGTGTGTGTTTGTGTGGTGTGTGTGTGTGTGTGTGTGTGTGTGTGGGTGTGGGTGTGCATGCATGCATGGTCTGTTAGGACAGCAGGCTAAACATAAAGGCCGGCATACAACTCAAATGAATATTCCGCAAACCGTCAGTAAACTAAAAAATTACTGAAATTTACCCATATTCATTCGAGTTGCATGTGACAAGTCAGGAAGTCGCCCCGTGTATGCCGGCCTTTAGATCTTTTTGTTCATATCTTTGTGGTTGATCATTTCATTAGTGGTGGTTGGGCGTACCTGCTATGTAAACGGTTAAAATGGTATCAGTTGCAGAATGTTGTCATGACACCATAAACCCTCCCCCCCAAATCATGTGCTCACTCCCTCCTCCTCCCCCTTAACTGAATGGTGGTTGTATTATAATCCTTGCACAATCAATTCGCAGCTTTGGTTCTAGCTCAATTGATGGCTGTGTGTGAGTGTGTGTGTGTGTGTGTGTTTGTTTTGTGTGTGGTGTTGTGTGGTGTGGTGGTGTGTGTGTGTGTGTGGTGGTCTGTGTGAGTGGTGTGTTTGGTGTATGTGTTGTGTGTTGTGGTGTGGTGTGTTGTTGTGTGAGTGCATGGTGTGTGCCTTGTGTTTGTGTGTTTTTTGGTGTTTGTGTGGTGTTGTGTGTGTGTGGTGTGTGTGTGTATGTGTTTGTGTGTGGGGTATGTTATGTGTGAGTCGTATTTGGTGTGCATGTGTGTGCATGGTGTGTGTGTGGGTGGGTTGTGGTATGGTGCATGGTGTATGTGTGTGTGGTGTGGTGTGTGTGTTTGTGTGCATGTTAAACATCCTCCTAAACATCAGATCTTTTTGTTCATATCTTTGTGGTTGATCATTTCATTAGTGGTGGTATGTAAACTGTTAGCATCTGGAAAAGGCATCAGTTGCAGAATGTTGTCATGGCATGACACCATAAACACTCCCTCCCAAATCCTGTGCTCACTTCCCCTTAACTGAATGGTGGTCATATATAATCCTTGCACAATATCAATTCGCAGCTTTGGTTCTAGCTCAATTGATGGCTATGTGGTGTGGTGTGTTGTGTGTGTGTGTGTGGTGTGTGTGTGTGTTGTGTGTGTGTGTGCATGGTGTGGTGGTGTTGTGTGGTGTGTGTGGTGTATTGTGTGGTGGTGTGTATGTTGGTGTGTGTTTTATGAGTTTGTATGTGGTGCTTCAAGTGTAGCACACACAAACACAACACAGCACATACACATGAGGAGGTAATCAATACCAATAGCAGACAAATACATGTAGCTGCTTCACTAATAGAAGCTCCATCGCTACCTTCCACTCTCCAACACACCCCACCAGGCCATTACACACCTCTCTCCCTTCCTCACCCAGGTGGACACATCCATATAGGGTCTACTTCATAGTGGGCAAACCACTTACTGTTGACATCTGTTCTGATGTCGAAAATCTTGATCAGGTGATCCCTGGCAGCGCTTGTCAGCCAGTTTCCATTGTGGTTCCATTTAACACACATCACAGTAGCCTTGTGGGCATGGCTAAATTTAGAACGGATTGTTTGAAAGTGAAACTGAACTCTCATATGCTAGCAAAAAATATCAGTATCATTGCACAGTTATTGGCTATGACCACATTCGTGCATAATGCTCATGGTCATACCCGAATACTGCCAAATGGGGAGGGACACATCTTGCAGGCACTCAGTCCAGCCCTGAGGTCCCAGAGCTTCACTGGCTGCTGGTAGACATTGGTCCCCAACACTTTGGAAGGGTGCCAGTCCAACATCTGCTGGTGTGAGGGAGTACAGGGAGGAGGTAATGAGAAATAAATCAGCAAGATAAGAGAGAGATGAGGAGTTACAAGATGAGAGGAAAAAACCAAAAGGTTGTTTGTACTGCTACAGACTACCAGGCCAAGCCATGTGCATGCTGATGTTTTAGTAAAGCTGATTTCCAATGAAAGAAGCATGTACAAAACAGCCCCACTGATGATCGAGTACGACATCACTCCAACCCCACCATCACCCCTAACCCTCCTTCAGATCATGAATCTTAAAGTTCTGATATTTGATTTCTACAGTACTTAACCCTAACCCATAACATGTAGAAATGTTAAAAAACATTCTCCATGCATACAAACATACATGTAAAATACTCCACACACACCACACACACACACAAACAAAAACTCCTCTACCATGAGATGTAAGTGTATGGTGTGTGTATAAGTGTGTGGTGGTGTGTGTGGGTGTTTGTGTGTGGTATGTGTGTGTGTGTGTGTGTGTGTGTTGTGGTGTGTATGTGTGTGTGTGAACACGTGGTAAACATTCTCCAGATCTTTTTCTTTTGCTCATATCTTTGTGGTTGATTCATTAGTGGTGGTTACCTGCTAAGTAAACTGTTAGCATGTACATGCACACCATCAGCTGATCTGACCCTCTGCTGGCAAGATGGACACACACACACACACACACACACACACCACACCACACACACACACACACACCCACACACACACACCACCACACACACACACACACACACACACCACACACACACACACACCACACACCACACCAAACACACCACTCAAACACCCACCACACACCACACACACACACACAACACACACACACACACACCACACACCCACACAGAATACATACGAGGAGGTAATCAATACCAATGGCACAAGTAATACATGTAGCTGCTTCATTAATAGAAGCTCCATCAGTGGCTACAGGTCTTCCACTCTCCAACACACCCCCACCAGGCAATTGCACATCTCTCTCCCTCCCTCACTCAGGTGGACACATGCAAATAGGGTCTTACCTCGTAGTGGGCAAACCACTTACTCTTCTGATATCGAAATGCAGGCCTGGACCCGGGGAGTCAACTTCCGGGCCTGCATATGATCCCCCACGGGCATGGGTATGTGCCCCCCCCCCCTCCTCCCCCCCCTTTATTTTTTTCTTTTTTCCCTCGATTGGCCACTATGCAAACAGTGACTGCCATTTATAGGATGTCAAACCTAACTTGACTACCAGCATAACAGAGAGTACATCTACGGTATACGTAGGCCATAAATACTAGGTATGCAGGTCAAGCTATGGTTGTTACGCACATGTACAGCACCTATGCACCCGTGGACACATCAATATAGGGTTACTGGATAGTGGGCAAACCACTTACTGTTGACATCTCTTCCTGATGTGGAAAATTTTGATGAGGTTAATCCCGCCTGCAGCAGTTGCCAGCCAGTTGATAAACATACATTACATCACTGTCACCTTGTGGGTATGGTTAAATGTAGAAAAGATATCCAGCAAGATTATCATTGCAAAGCTCTTTGCTGACATGCATGAGTAAATGCAAAATTCAAGTGCATAATGCTTCGCATGGTCTCACCCAAGGGTCCCATGTACAGTGGCAGACACTCAGTCCAGCACTGAGGTCCCAGTGTTTTGTTGCTCCCCAACACAACCAAACCTTTAGAAGGATACCAGTCCCACACCAATAGATAAGCAAGTACACGACATCACTCCTACCCTGCCATCACCCTTAAAACTCCCTTCAGATCAGGAATCATAAGGTTCCACACCCACACACACACACACCACCCACACACATACACATCCACACACATCGATACACGCACATACGACACACATGCACATACAACACACATGCGTGCATGCACACACGCACACCACACACACACACACGCACACACACACACACACACACGCACAAACCACACACCACAACACCACACACACACACACACACACACACCACACTGGGATTAAAATAGGTACTATTTTAAAGAGAGGCTATAGGGAAATAGCCCGAACGCTAGATAGACTGACAGTTATATAATGAGGTTGGCCAATAATGCACACCTCTACACCATAAAGTCCTATGTTCTAATGCAGCGATTACACCACATTCTAATACTCCTTATTCCATAGAGGCATCAGCAGTGGGAGACCATATAATTTGGGAACGTGATGATTTCCAATAGCTATGGTGTCTGGGAGGTCGTTGTCAGCTCCTACTGTACATAAAACTATTGTGCCGCTTATCACGTGATTGATGCTGGTCAATATTGTCTTTATATGGCTTGTCCCTGTCGCGTGTCTGTCAGCTTCAAAATGATATTTTGTATACAACGGAAATGTAGATACGTACGCAAGGAATTGTAGTTGGTTATGTACTTCGTACCTGGCGATGATCTGGCAATATATATGATATCGCAAGCGATACAGCTCTATCCATGGATCACCCTCGATTCTCAAATACAGATATTAGGATGCCAAATGTAACGTGACTACTGGCACACTGTTGGGCATCGCATAAACGTATTATTTTGCGGAGCGATCGAACATGACTGTATGCGGTGCAAAACATTAGCTATGGTTGCTACGCACATGTAGAACACCTAAACACTTCAGCTGCAACATACCTGAGTGAGTCTGGTTCAGGGCAAGCGTTTTCCCGCAGTGCCATCGCCCGTAGGTCATGTTCGAACGTCCATTATTCTTACGTAAATCATTGTAAATATGGAGACAAAAAGTGACTCAGGAAGTCACAGAAGTAGGCAAAAGAGTGTTGTACACACCTGCCTCGATGATCTGGTTAACATAATCCGAAACGAATTTTACCACAAACAGATCCTGAGAAAATGTACAAACGTCTTGAAAGAACCCTAATTTTTATCAAATTTCTACAGGTGTCTATGGACGTGTTTTAGGGCCATGGAAGTCACAGATATAGACCGTGAAATTTTTTATTTCATAAATAAAGCATAGCTTATGATGTGCTTCACTGTAATCTTGAACGAATTTTTCATTTCTGTCCTTTCCTGAACAGAAAAGCAAATGGACGCGTACGCGGAAAATTAACGGACGTTTGCAATGACGCGTCAGGAATACGTAATGAGCGTCCGAAATTTCTGGCAATGCCTTTGTTCTGGGCTTGTTGACATTATTCGCTTCAATACAGTGGCATGGCAGTCGTTCGCAATTCATCTTTAGCAGGTGAAGGCACACTGCTATAGGCGTGTACTTTCACCAATTGAACACACACTTTACACAAGAGAGATGACCATGTGATACACAATTAGTGAATAACCTTTCATTTAGTATTTTTATTATCCCGTGATTTTGAAAGTTCCAATTAAATTGATGGTTATTACATAATAAAAGGACATCATCTACGCACACTTTGGCTATATAGTTTATTTTAAAACCAAATTATATTTATAAAATTAATATTAAAAAATTGGGTACCATTGTGACAACCTGTTATCATATTACGGGTAGTCCCAAAACATCATGACACATGTAAGTAGGCACAATAATTACATGTTAATTGACACCGTTGAGGCACTTGTATCTTAGATCATCCCTGTAAAACCTTTTTTTTTTTTACAGAGATGATCACATAGGTTTACTTTGTCCCGTGATTTTGAAAGCACCAAATACATGTAAAGCCCAATAAAACAATTTGTGAGTACAACCTAATTATTTGAATGCAGCTGAATACATGTACACTGTAGGATGTAATTTGCAAACAGAGCTGATTATATGGTACATGTTAGGTGTGCATAGGATAATTGAAGTGGGCATATGTACATTTAGACCTCATAATTGCACATAAAACCGTGCCTCACAATTTGTGAACACAGCCTGCACAGCATAATACACCACCCTGTACATGTGAAATGGTGAAGACAGTTTAATAATTTCACAGGCAGGGAATTATCTTTCTTTTAATTTTTCACAACATTTAGGGTATTACATGACATTAATTGAACGCTGAACACCACCAGCTATTATCAGCTATTATTATATATAATTTGTATGCAACAATTAGCAATAATGTTCCTCAATTATTAAGGTTGATCATTTGTTTCGAGCTGCTTCCACCATGTCTGTCTTCGTCAATTTTAAATATAGCACTTATAATTGAAGCAGCTGAAGTCCATCTTCCTATCTCCATCTGTTCTTCTCTAGGGCCATTGTTAACATCTTAGCAGAGCCCCAATCGGGTTAGCCAAGTTTCTTGCTGGTGGCTCACTCACTGCCTTGATTAAAAGTGAGGAGGGGTCTCCACAGGACATATGCTCGATTGCTGTTGGAGAGGCTCTAAGAAGATGAACAGGAAAATGTCTTTGCATCATTTCTAAAGTCAAAGCCTTTGGGTCCTCTCCTGTTCTCTCACACCTCATAATGATGATACCAAGCCAGTGGACAACTTCAGGAGAGACATAGCAGACCAACATCTGAAGATTATAAAAACAAACATGCAACCTATAATAATCTGTATCATGACTGTGTTAAGGGTGTTCTGGGTTGATTAACCATTAGTCCTGCAGCAGTCTATTCATCACTTAAAAATAATTTAAGGTGCCAGAGTAATGGGACATCCCCTCCATTAGCTACATTATTCAGAAACTGAACAATTTGATACAAAAAAATACAAAATACAATCACAGCAGCTTGAAAATTACATGTAAGAAAGTCAACACATATCAGAATCTAAGTTCAGTGATTTAGTCCACTTCCTCAATGGTAGGACCTTGACTCTTCTTGCCTCCACTCCCAGCACTCCCAGATGGACCTCCTGACATTCCTCCTGCTCCATTGGGCACACCTCCTGCCTGGTACAACTTTGTCATGATTGGCACGCACACCTTCTCCAGTTCCTTCTGCTTGTCCTCAACTCTCCCTTCTCTGCTGTCTGGTTCCTGTCCAGCCAGCTGCTCACCTCACTCCTGTTGTGTTGATATGGCTGTGTCACTGCCATGCTTGCAGTTAGCTACATGGTGACCCAGAGGATCTAGTACACTATCACATCTAGATAACTGAGGTATGACAAAGTAGTGCTACAATGTGGAACAAGTGAACTTATGTTGTCAATGGTAGGTATCTTGCTCTTCACTGGTAGTTGTTAGAATATTTGGTCTGAGGGCAAAAGGGTGTCAAATGGAAGGGAACATGGTTGCTGGAAATGTAAATTAGTATAAATGACATTGGAATCATTATAATCAACTGCACTAGATGCCTGCAGCAGCTATATAGTATATTTGTTTTTTAAATCTTTTAAGTGTGGCAGTGAAGAGGAAGCTGACCAACGTAGACAACAGACCTACTGAAATTATGAGGTGATGAGGCACCTTGTTAGCTTAGAGAGTAGATTTACAGTCAAAAGCACTTGTGGCCATACTACACACTCCTCCCCTATCACTTAGTGGCTAGGTACTTCACTACCTTTACAGCAAAGTCTCAGAGAACAATTATATTATGCCAATTGGACACAAGAATAAGAAACCAAAACATTCTTATAACACGTTCTATGTAAAATTGCTCTAGTGAATGTATCCCACACAGGAGTAAACATATTCAGGGTGGCAGATAAAGAGGGGGGGGGGGGGTAATGATTTATTACAAGTGCTACATGAGCTATTGGAACAATGCAGATTGCCTAATTTCCTACTATGAAATTATTAATGAAGGGCTGGGAAGGGGGAGGGGGGGGGTTAGCCCCCCCCCCCCCCCCCCCCAGATCCAATACTGATATTTAAGGTATGTATTGGCAGTTGTTAATTTATTTTACTTACTGTATGTGGATGTAAACATTTATGTTCTCCCATACAGTAGCGGTCACAAAAAAGTACACGTAACGTTTGCGTAGCGTTAGGGTCGCACGCAATTAACGTTGACGTACAGGTTGCGTTGGATTAGCGTAGCGTTTGTGGAACGTAGCGTTTTATGGAACATAGCGTTTTATAGAGACTACGCCCTAAAAAAATTTTTGCTACATGTACTTCCATCGTATGGTTGTAGCACAGTGCACGGGATGGTGTACTCAAGCTATAAACAATTGCGGATTCTATTCTACTATTTCAAGGGGTATGGGTCTACCAATATATACAAATGTTTAATTGAACAAGGGCATGACAACTTCGAGAAGTGCATGGGATCTGTAAGTTCATTAGATGTTACAAGGAGACTGGAAGCATCGGAAGACGTCCTGGTAGTGGTCGGCCATCTAAAATCACAGAAGAAATAAAACAAATCG